>JACAVU010000002.1:71647861-72211775 GCA_014183005.1 Castanea mollissima
CCTATGGTTTGTTATTGTTGTTGTTGTTGTTATTGTTGTTGTTGTTGTTGTTGTTGTTGTTATCTGTATATATAAGAGGATTCAAAAAGTTAGTTATTGCTTTTTTTCCTGTCAAAAATACCCCTAATTTAATTAACCAACAAATTAAAAAATAGGGTTAAAATAGTAAATTGGCAAAGAAAGTCAGTTATTACTTTTTTTACTGTAAAAAAACCCCTACCTAAAACTTTAAAATGGAGTTAAAATAGTAAATTGACAAAAATAATAAATTCCTACTTCTACGTTGAAATGTATTTCTGCTTCTAACAAACTCCTACTTTTACGTTAATTTAAATTCCTACATCTACTCACTAAATCCCTATAGAATAGGATCACTCTTTTGTTAGTTTTAAAACTCCTTCAATCTACAAAACTCACCCCGCATATTCATCACACCTTAAGATTTATTTTTATTTTTTTGTGATTGGAAAAAATAAAATCCCAAATTATAATAAATGCAAAATTATTAATCTTTACCCAAAAAATAGAAGAGTCTCAGAGGCTAGTTTTTATTTTTTTATTTTTTTATCTTTTTTTTATACAAGATAAAATTTCTACTCTAACCTAATATAATTGTATATGTGTGTGAAACTTCCTCTTGAAGACTTGAACCCCAGCCCTTGCCCCCCACACCCCACAAGCACTTATATTTGTGGAGTGTTAATTTCTTTAACACCATTATCTATGAGTAGTTAATTAGAAGGGTCAATTTTGTACTAGAGCCTGTTTTAAATTTTTAACAAACAAACGATATATTTTGATACTAATCAATACCAATATATCCTTTCGAAATTACAATTATATTTTAATAAATTACGAAAACAAATATTAATGTATAATTTTTACTTATATCTCTCTGCCACACCCTAGAAGCACTTATACTTGTGGAGTGTTAATTTCTTTAACACCATTATCTATGAGTAGTTAATTAAAATGGGTCAATTTTGTACTAGAGCCTATTTTAAATTTTTAACAAACAAACGATATATTTTGATACTAATCAATACCAATATATCCTTTCGAAATTACAATTATATTTTAATAAATTACGAAAACAAATATTAATGTATAATTTTTACTTATATCTCTTCTACCATACCAATATATATTTTAGCTAAAAAATATACTAATACCCGTACAATGGAAAATTTGAAATGACTTTTAGCATTCAGCAAAAAAAAAATAATAATAATAATAATCCATTAATCTTTAATTATAAGGGTTTTTTTTTTTAATTTCATTTCTCTCTTACCTCCACACGTTATAAGTAAATAACAAGATAAAGAGGCCGTATTAACAGAGGCCAACGAACTGAAGAAAAAGAAGAAGAGGAGAGACCGCTGTAAGAGAGTGGAGGTGAATCCTGAAATTTTGGGAGAAAAATTACAGTTTTCTGAGTGTTTTATTTTTTATTTTTCTTCGGTATCGATCTATTTGTTGGCCGAAACTGATATTAACATAGGATAAATTACAGTCATTACAGATAATTAGAAACAGAGAGATGATATATATTAACATACCTTTATGCTCAATCCAACCACCAATTGCATTAAGAGATAAATCAAGACTTCTTAACTCCTTGAAACTCTCAAATAAAGAAACGTTTAGAAACCAGACCATATCTTCGAAATAGAAAGGGTAATCGAAATAAAAATTCGATTCGATATCGAATTCCCAGATATTGTGGAGAGAGAGATGGGTCACGTGACCGGTGGTGGAGTTGCAGGTGACTCTCTCCCACTCACAACACTCACTCTTGTGGTCATCCACCCATGAAGGGAGAAATATGACCTCCGAAGAGGAACAGACCCCTGAAGGGAAAATATTTGATGCTCTCTTGGATGGTCTCATTGGGGGTGGACCTCACAAACTCCTCCTTGATTTCTAACAGACCCATCCTCTCTTCTTCAAAGCAACCTCTGTGCCCATGAAGATGAACTAGAACTATCAAACCCCACAATAACACTTCACCAAGGACCGTCCCATTGTGAATATGTAGTAATACTCTAATTTTTTTGCTACACTAGTTTATATATAGTTAGGAGAATCAGTCAAGTCAATGGCTGTGGAAAAAAGGAGAGCGAAGATTCATTATGGTTTGCTAGTAAGCTGGGCGGTGGCATTTTAGTCCAAGTACATATAGCATTTTTGTTTTTTGTCTTATGCTGATTTTACTATATATGCTTATTGCTTAAGGATTATTCACAGGCATGTTTTGGAGCATTTTAATCTCTTCTTTTCTTTTTTTCAATTATCACTAGCTTTGAAGTTAAACTGAAACTTCTTGGTATTTTTAAAAAACACATTTAGTGCTTAAAATTTAAATCCACTCTCCTCCACTATTGAATTATAAATTAAAAAAAATTATACTTGTAAAATATATATAATTACTTTTAAACTAATATGTTTTGTCTACTCTAAAAAATAATATTGAACAACTTGACTAAGGATCTCAGCAATTTGGGCTCAACAAAATAATCTTGACCCCCCTAAACATATTCCGTAAATTCTTAAACAAAACTAGAATAAAAAGTAAAAACCCAAATAACAATAATAAAAATTAGCCCAAACAACAACAAGATTAGCCCAAACATACACACATGAATAAATTTTTTTCAGAATTTTTTTAATTTAAACTCAAATACTATTTATATGTGAAATTTTTTTTATTGTTGATGGAAACTAAGCACAACTTAATGTAAATGCATTCAATCTATATTATTATGTATTTGTCCCTAAGTCTTCCTAGGAAAAATTATTTGGTACTCAAAAGTATATGGAAACTCCCATTTCCCACATGATTGATGACTCTGAATTTAATTAGTCAAATCCTCTATTATGCGAGTGGAAGAAATATCACATCTCTGTAATTCGTGAATATTAAATAATTACTTAGATAGACTAATAAGAGTTGTGGCCTTTGAGTAATGATTCGCAACAATTTTTGGTGGATTTAAGTAAATATCCAACCTACTAATTGCTAATTCTTATGCAAAATTAAGTATTAGCCAAAGTCTAAATTACATTGTCTAAATTGAATAAATTCTAGAAACCCAGTGACATTGAGTCAAGTCAATGGCGGCGTAAAGATGGAGAATGAAGATTGGGAGTAAAGGTGGCTGCCCACGGCCACGAGTATCACTTCCCTACTATTTTAGACCAAGTATATATTCTGATAGTTTTTTTTTTTTTCTTCCTGAATTTCACACAACATATGATAATACACTTAGTTGTACATGTTATTCCTATTGACTAGGGATAATTCAGAGGCATCTTCTGGGGAATCATTATTATTTTTTAATGTCAAGATCCTATAGTTTAATGGGCACTTTCTGATAATACTTCTTACTGCTTCTAGTGAAGATAACATGGTTCAACTTTTTCCTCCCCAACTATCATTTTCTTTAATGAAAAAATGAAATGAAATAAAATTATTTAAATGAATTAATTATAAATAAAAAAAAGCAATAAACAAGAAGAAGTGAGCGTTTGTGTATAAAAAAACTGCATTGATAGGGAGAAAGAGTCCTTATTAGTTTTTATAATTTACAAGTGTTGTACAAAATTTTTTTTTCAGTAGGAATTGAGGGAATGATAGGGTGAACAAATTGCTTGGTGTCTTGGTGATACGACAGTGCCACGCTATGAATTGAGGAACAAGTGTACCAAATAACCTAACAAGTTGAACCTCTCAATCCAATATTCCCCTAGTGCCAATAATATCTGATAAATTATATGTGATTCTTAATAGAAGATACCAGTCGGTAATACAAGAACTTGAAAGTGATCTCGTTTGAAAATTGAAACGTAAAGAAATATATACTTTTTAAAAGTAGGAATTCTAATTTTTGCAAAGACAAAGACTAAGCAGGCGTACATCCTTATTGGAATGATAGGGTGAACAAATTGATGTACTTTCGGTAATATGCTAGATGATATGAGAGGTTCACAGTGTTGGGAGAGTGGTCCAATTTGTAGGCAAAGTTTTAGGTGGAATTAGAGGTGTATTTTTTCCATGTTGACCTCAAGTTTTGTCATGCTTAAACTTAGGGTATAGGGGTATTTTTGAAACACATAAAAGTTCAGTTCAAGAAATAGAATTTTATGGGAAATTTTAGACGTTATTCACTATATTCCTAAAACATTTGTAGGAAAAGTCATTAGTTACTGGACGGGTATTTTTGTCCTGTAGAAAAGTACAGATTAAAGAAAGGAATTTTGTTATAGATAGTATAGAAGAAAAAGAAATACAAGAACTTGAAAGTGATCTAGTTTGAAATTGAAACGTAAAGAAATAAACTTTCAAATTAGGGACTCTAATTTCTGCAAAGACAAAACTGAGCAGGCCAACATCCTTATTATTTCCTTCAACTTGGCAAACAACGACCTAAATAATAATATGAGTTAGTCAATGCCTTAATTTAACACATTGAGGTTATCACTCAAGAACGTATTGAGTGATTTACCTCGTATCATCTATATGTAGGAGTAAGAACAACAAAAGAACAAAATATTCAACAAAATGTCATTCAAAAGCAATGAATTAGTATAGATACTAATTTTGTGATTGGAAAGTGTTAGGACATATGTGATTCACGTTAGGAACGTATGTCAACATTTTATGTAATTGGCTAATCATTTGACAAAATGCATATTACTTGTAATATGGTAGATCTAGGATGTGTTTAATGCTTCAAGAAACATGGTTTCAAGTTCAAGTGTTAAAGTCATGCAAGTTTGTCCAAGAATCAAGTGAAGAAGTGTTGTTCATTAAAGCTCGATAGCTAGCTCAACAGTTGGTATCTATCGAGGTTTAAAAGAGTTGTTTCAGCCCGAGCTCGACAGCTGTTCGACAGATAGGGTATCTATCGAGATTTATGAAGTTCAGCTTTTCAGAGCTAATTTTCATCCAATTCGCGAATGTATGTTTAGGCTTTCTTTTCTCACAACCCTAAACATATAAAAGGATTATTTTAAGGGCTATCACATTGCATATTGCACAGTTGCACAAGAGCACAATTCCACAAGTGTGAAGAAAAGTGTGACCGAAACCTAATTTGCCCTAGTTCTTCTTTCTCTTTAACAAGCTGTTGTGTTTGTACACTTGCACAAGAGCACATTTGAAGAAAAGTGTGACCGAAACCTAATTGCCCTAGTTCTTCTTTCTCTTTAACAAGCTGTTATGTTTGTTTACCATAGGATTTTGTGACCAAGCAACTTCATGATCTTCATCGTGTGATAAACAAAAGAACTTTGCAGCCAGCATCCTTCTCAAGTTGGTGATTAAGTCACGTATTGGGATCCGCGCTTCTATTGGTTAGTCATGTACAGAGAGCCGTGCATTAAAAGGAGAGATTGTCACTATAGAATAAGTCCAATTGGGTATTGGGGTAAGGGTTCAACTGTAGATTGGTATAAGGTACTGGGATTCCTTTACTTGTAACGCGCTTGATTTTCATCTAATTCGTGAATGTATGTTTGGGCTTTCTTTTCTCACAACCCTAAACATATAAAAGGATTATTTAAGGGCCATCACAGGTTGCACAAGAGCACAATTCCACAAGTGTGAAGAAAAGTGTGACCGGAAACCTAATTTGCCTAGTTCTTCTTTCTCTTTAACAAGCTATTGTGTTTATACACTATAGGTTTTTGTGACCAAGTAACTTCATGATCTTCATCGTGTGATGAACAAAAGAACTTTGCAGCCAACATCCTTCTCAAGTTGGTGATTAAGTCGCGTACTGGATCCGCGCATCTATTGGTTAGTCATGTACTGGAAGCCGTGCATTGAAATGAGAGATTGTCACTACAGAACAAGTCCAATTGGGTATTGGGGTAAGGGTTCAATTGTAGATTGGTATAAGGTATTGGGATTCCTTTACTTGTAACCACTTGTTTTGATAATAGTGGATTCTCGGAGTGGTGACCTTAAAATCCCCCGGTGGGTTTTTGCCTCGGAGGTTTCCCCCATTGGTAAACAAATCATCATGTCAATTTATTTTCTGCTGCATATTTATTTAGTTGGTGATTTGTTCGTGTTGTCATGTACATTGCATATTAAATTGATTAATTAATTAAACTTTACTAATTAATCAACTAATATATCACAAGGGGTCAATACATTTTTGGCCTATCAAGTGGTATCAGAGTAGGCACACTCTGATTAGGTTTTAATCATTGTTGTGTGATCCATTGACCCTTGTTTGTCATGGATAAAGGACAGTATTTTATTATACCTCCTTTATTTGATGACACTAACTATGCATATTGGAAAATACGCATGAGAGCTTTCTTGCAATCTTTAGATGAGAAAGTGTGACAAGCTGTGGAGATAGGCTGGACCAAGCCTACGGAAGCGCCGACTTACTAGGATGATGCCAAGATTAAGGCGGCAAACTTCAACATCAGGGCATTGAATGCTCTATTCAGTGATGTCACAAATGAGGAGTTCAAAAAGATATCCTCTACTGAAACTACTAAGGAAGCATGGACCATTCTCCAAACATCTATGAAGGAACCAAGGCTATCAAGATTCAAGCTTCGGAGGCACACTACAAGCTTTGAAGAGATCAAGATAGAGGAGGATGAGTCATTTGATGAGTTTTATGCCAGCTCAAGGACATAGTGAACTCAGCTTTAATCTTGGGGAAACCGTTCCTGAACCCAAGATTGTGGTTTCGGGTTCATTTCTCTCAATCCCTCTCGACTCTTGTTGACTCTTCACCTCCCAAAACCTCTCTCTCATTCAAACACCTTTCCCAAGAGTTTTTCACCTAAAGATCATCTTCTTTCTCTGGTATGATCCTTTTCACTCATTCTTCATGCATTTGACCTAACTTTTTGGATTTTTGAAAAATATTGAGTTTTTTTTTTTCAAAATTGATGGGTTTTAGTGAAATTTTTGGGATGGGCTTTGTAAAAATGGTTTTAAATCATCATGCATTGCATCACATTTGCATAATAACAATGTTTCATGCATTTTAAATGCGTGTTTACTTTGTTGAAATGATTATGTGCTGGTAGGATTGGATTGGGCTAAGCCCATGATGTTTTTGCTATTGCATATCACATGCTCATGCATTTTCATGCATACATACCTTACATTCTCTATATTCTTATATATTGATTGTGATTGGTGCTTTTCTACTCTCTCTCTCTCTCTCTCTCTTTCTCTCTATCTTTCGGTTAGTTGCTCTATGGCATCTAAATGAAAATCTACTCCGTCCCAGAACCCTCTTTGTTCCGGGGCATCCTCTTCTTCTGATCCTACTCCTTCTCATATTCGGTTCTTTGATGATAAAGCCCAACAAGACTTTTCGGAGAACTTTTCTGGACGAGGCATTCATTCGAAACGCCAAGTCATTTTGTTAAACTTCTCCGATACTAACCTACCCACTGTCATTCACAGTAGGGGTTGGGAGTCATTGTGTGACGTCCCGATTACTTGTCCATTCGTGCTTATACAGGAATTCTACTCCAACATGCATGGATTTGATTATTCAGTACCTCTCTTCGTCACTCGAGTCTGAGGTAGGCGCATTATGGTCACTCCGAATATTGTATCTAACGTGCTCCATGTCCCTAGGGTAGCGCATCCTAACGACTCTGGCTGTGATTGTCTTAAGACCGTGTCTAAAGACGAGCTTATATCCTCTTTTTGTAAGCATCCCTCTGATTGGGGTGATCGTCAGTTCACTCCTTGTTCGGCCTTTGCTAAAGGTCCTAGATTTATTAACATGGTTATGACTTTTGTTTTGCATCTTTTATATCATTATAACTCCATTACAGAGCCTCATGCTCGATTTTTTCTTTCCCTTTTAGAGCATCTTACTATAGATTTTCCCTCTCATTTCATTCTTTTCCTCATAGATGTATATAGGGATACGGCGACCCGTAATAAGCTCATCTTCCCTTCGGCTATCACGAGGATTCTACGCCATTTTTCTGTCCCCTTTCCCATTTTCGAACACTTCCATGTCATGTGTGCCATAGACGCCGCTACAGTTAAATGAAGCGAGGCGCAACTACGTTCGAGGCGGTCCAGGACGACGATTCCTCCAAATTCTAAAGCCCTATCCACATCTGCTCCTTCTTCTTCTATGGGCGGTGTGACTCTCGAGGACATCATGGCACAGCTTATGCGCATGGATGCTTGCCTCACACTCTTAGTGATAAGTTGTGTCAGGTGAACACTCGTGTTGGTCGTATTACACAACAATAGGCTGTCATAGGTGGCTTCGTTGCTTCTCCTCCTCCTACTCCAGAGGCTTCTGAGGATGAGGATAATGATGGTGATGGTGATGGTGATGCTTTTGATGCTAGTGAGGATGATGATGCTAGCTCTTCTAGTGCTGATGAGATGTCTACTTGATGTACTTACCCTTTGTCACTCGTGACAAACAGAGGGAAGTAGTTTTGGATATGAGAGTAGTCATACTCATAGGGGGAGGGTTAGTATAAGAGATTTTTGTTAGGGGGAGTGTTCATATTTTGAGCGATGTAGTGAGGACTTTATGTATCTTTTTCTTTTCTCTCTTTTTAGATGCATTGTTCACGTACCTTAGATCTTGTAATCATGTTGTGATAGCAAACCTTGTACTTGTTGATATATATACATTGAAGGTTGTTATTACAGTTCTTTCACCTATCTTTACATGTGTTGTTTCTTTTCTCCCTTTATGCACATGTTTCTTATATAATGTATGCAATATATTATTTATGTTTCACACTAAGATGCCTTGATGAGTTTTGTTTAAAGTGTTTCAAAAATACAGGTTGTCAAAGTCTTCTTGCCATAAGGAGAGGAATCTTGTTATAGATAGTATAGAAGAAAAAGATAAATACAAGAACTTGAAAGTGATCTAGTTTGAAAATTGCAATGTAAAGAAATAAACTTTCAAATTAGAGACTCTAATTTCTTTAAAGGCAAAGACTGAGCGGGCCAACATCCTCATTATTTCCTTCAACTTGGCAAACAACGACCTAAACAATTAATATGACTCAGTCAATGCCTTAATTTTCCACATTGAGGTTATCGCTCAAGAACGTATTGAGTGATTTCACCTCGTATCACCTATATATAGGAGTAAGAACCACAAAAGAACGAAATATTCAACAAAAATGTCATTCAAAAGCAATGAATTAGTATAGATACTAATTATTGTGATTGTAAAGGATAAATATTATCCCATTCTATATTTGATATAAGTCCAGAAAAACTTCCGTAATAACTCCATTATATCTAAAATTAAAAGAGAGAAATTTATAAAATGCAACTTGAAATATATATTATGCTTAATCAAAACAAATTTTTTTTCCTGCAATTAAAAAGTAAAGTACACTAATATGACATAATCTGTGCACAACCAATGTACACTAATAAAGCATAATTCGTTTTGGGTATTTAAATTTTTTGATGGGGCATTTAAATTTTTTTTCCTAAATGTCAAGAATATTATAGTTCAACAAGCACTTTCTGATGGCACTTTTTGGTGTTTGTAAAAAAGATGTTCGAGAGTTCAAATTCTCCCTCTCAATTATCAATTTTAAAAAAAATAAAATAAAAATGATCTAAATGAATTTTTTATTTAAAGAGAAGAAGTGAGAGTTTGTGTATAAAAAATTGCATTGATCCAAAGAAAGAGTATTTATTATAATTTATAAGTGTTTTAAGTTTTTTTTTTTCTTAATTTTCAGTAGGAATTGAGAAAATGACAGGGTGAATGAATTGCTAGATGATACGGCAGGGTCACACTATAAATTCTCAATCCATTTTTAGTTTCTCCCCCAAAATGACTTCTCCCTTGTGTCAATAATATCTGAAAAATTATATACAAAAGCATAGTTTCGCATCACAGTGATGGAATACTTGCATAGTGGAGAACAAATGTGCGTGAAAGACTTAAAAAGTTAAACGCAAAACTAGACTTAGCATTCGGCACATGATTTAATGTTAGGACTCTATTTCCACATTGACATGATATGGATTGATCAGAGAGCTATATCGTTTGCATATATTGCCTTGCTGAAAGCAACCAATGCATTATTAAAAATAACTAAGAAATTTTCTAAATTTCCACATTCACATGAATTGGTGTAATTTTTTAAACTTTGATGGAGACATGCCGTTTAGCTTACTCCAAATTGCATATTCAATTCTCAAGTAATAAGTCAATGAACAAGAATTGTTGAATCTCAACAAAAATGAATGAGAAATGAAGTAAAAAAAAAAAAAAATCTGCATATTTTAATTTTACTTAAAATATAATATTATATTTGGATTTTATAATTGGTGACATGGTCTAATTTCAAATGCTTAGTGTGCCTTTGGCATGGATGAAATTTGCTAGCTTATTTTACTATTCAGCTTATTTTTGCTACTATTCAGCTTATTTTTGCTACTATTCATGAGTCACACTGCACTTTTTTGTACTATTCATAAGTCTCACTGTACTATTTCAGCTAACTTTTACATTTATCTACAGTACTTTCTACAAAAAGTTTTCAATTTCAACAAAATAAGTGAATCCCAAACAAACCCTTAGTCTAGTGTCATGATTTTCCATTCATTTTAGTTTTTAGATTATGACACAATCCAAAAATAAAAACCTTAGAGCTCTCATTTAGAGATATTAAACTATTTAGATAGAAATAAATAAATAAAACAATTTTTGAAAGTGGACTGAGAAGTTTTTTAAAAAAAATTTTGGATGAGTTTGTGTTAAAAACAAAGATTAGTAGGAGAGAGTCATATTTTGTAGTTAAGAGATACAAATTATTCTTTCTTTTTTTTGATGAGAAGATACAAATTATTCTGATCTTTGATTTTTGTGGTTTCCATGTCTGGGTTAATTCCAGATCTCTGTCTATGTATATTGTGAAACTCGTTAGGCAAGCTTCAGTTTAGGAAGACTTAAAAAGAATTCAAACAAGAAAACGATGTCGTGCTACTTACTAATACACGATGTCGTTTCACATAAGCTTATTAAATTTCGCTGCCCATGCTACACCGTTTTATAATTAATTTAGAATTGCTAAATGCTAACTTTTACACTCATACAAACTGACTGAGATATTATTATAGTGGCTAGTATTAGCTAGGGGGATTTAGATGATACCATGTCTCTTGGATTTATTGCTCATTTGGTTCTATCAATTAAGTTTGTTTTCCTTTTGAATTATCAAGATAGAGTGACTTCTGAGAATATGATGAGTTGTGAAATTTCACTTAACAGTTAACACCGATAGTAGTAAATTATCATGAACATGAGTAATAATAAGCAATTCCATAATTCATTAAAGGCCAAGGATTTAAATGAACAAAATTGGGACCATATTTTGTTACAAGAATATTCATCCTATTGGTTTTACTCAGATAGTACAGTAGATTTTTATTTTGTAATACCAAAGTTAACTCTGTTGCTCTCTGATTGTTGGTTTAAGGAATTTAATATAATCTTTGGTTGCTCTTGATTTTACCCTTATGCAACATCTACAAGGCCTAGCTAGCAAAGTAGGGCAGAAAAGGGACTTAATTTGAAGGATAAGCCGTTCACTTCCCTCAAAACGCGTAGTATTTTATTCCCTCCAAAGCCATCACATGTTGAAAATGTTGCACAGCCTTCCAAAAATCTGTAGTTTGATGCCTATCAAGGGTGAGTAATTCTTAGGTACTCCCGGAGCACGGAGAATGGTGCTCTCTTCTCACATTCATGGTGGAGTCCACTCATTAAATTTATAATGGGGTCCACCATGAATGTGAGAGGAAGGAACACCATTTCACTATACTCCGAGACTAGCTAAGAATTTTCCATCAAGGACACCCTGCCAAGCTACAAGCATATCCATAACCCTATGTAGGATTACCCATTATAGACCATACAACACACCATTGACCAGAGGGTATATGCTATAGGACAATAAAGAAGAAGATGACCCACTCACTTAAATTTCTATAATGACAAAGACTGATTTGGCCTACATCCTTTTTAATTTTCCTTCAACTTGCGAAAAAGACCATACAACACACCATTGACCAGAGGGTATCATTGACCAGAGGGTATATGCTATAGGACAATAAAGAAGAAGATAACCCACTCACTTAAATTTCTGTAATGACAGACTGAGTTGGCCTACATCCTTTTTAATTTTCCTTCAACTTGCGAAAAAGACCATACAACACACCATTGACCAGAGGGTATATGCTATAGGACAATAAAGAAAAGATGACCCACTCACTTAAATTTTTGTGATAACAAAGACTGATTTGGCCTACATCCTTTTTAATTTTCCTTCAACTTGCGAAAAAGACCATACAACACACCATTGACCAGAGGCTATATGCTATAGGACAATAAAGAAGAAGATAACCCACTCACTTAAATTTCTGTAATGACAAAGACTGATTTGGCCTACAACTTGCGAAAAACGTCCTAAATAATATGGATGCCTTAAATTTCCACATTGACGTGATAGTTCAAAAACACCGATCTAATTTCATATTTTGATTAGACCCTTTATCTCTTTTGCAATACGATACTGAAAACACTAATCCTATGCACTTGTGCAGTAAAGAGAGTGCATCAGTACCCCAACATAGTTTGCACAATACAATAGAATACTTGCAGACTAGAGAACGAATGCGCGTGAAAACTTGAAGGAAAATGTAATTTTTTTTTTTTTTTAAGAAGAGGAAAATGCAAAACTTGACTTAGCGTTTAGCGCATGAATTTAATGTTAGGACTCTATTTCCACAATGACATGATATGGATTAATTAGGCCTTTATTGCATGCATTGCCTTGTTGAAAGCAACCGATGCATTATTAGAGGTAACTAGGAAAATTTCTAAATCTCCGCATTCACATGCATGGTTTGTATAATTTAAACTTTGATGGAGACATGCCGTTTAGCATACTCCACATTGCAAATTTAAGTCTCAACTAATAATTCAATGGCCCCTCAAAAAAACTAATAATTCAATGAAAAAGAATTGCATCTCAATAATTCAACGAATGAATAATTGGAATTTGAATTTTATTTCTTGAGGTTACATTACATCAATAGTCATTTTATTCAAATTTTTTGTTAAGTGCCACATAAACTTGTTGCATGTGTTTAGTTCGTCCAATAAATATTGTCACGTCATTTTCATTATATTACGTGGCATTATTTTATTGGATGAATTAAATACGCATGACAAGCTAGCTTGTGTGTCATGAAACTGAAAATATGGGCAGATGGACTACTAATGCAAATAGAATGTAACGTTAAGGGGTAAAATTCAAATTTTGAAATATTTAGGGTGTAAAATTCAAAAACTCTCAAACTTTAGGAGTGTAATTTGCACTTTTACTACACACAAAAATGAAGAAGAAGAAACATGTGCATATTTTACTTTAAACATAACGTTCTATCTAGAAACATTGTTGTAATTTAAAATGCTTTTGTAATATTAGACTAACTGTTTATGCCTAGGAGAGCGGTGACAGTATTAGTGTCCTGTTAGACACAGTAGGTGTTGTTGAATAAAAATTTCTTACTTACCTTAAAAATGATTTTTAAAAGTTGACAAATGAACTCATGCTCCATGCACACAAATGGGAAGGGTGATTAAGGAGGAGCACAAAAGAATTAGTAGGGTCACATTTCGTGTTTACTGATCTGTGACCAGTAAATTGCTTGAATTTTAGGTATCCATGCCAATGTTTTAGACTTTATTAGCTCAAAAGTACTTAAAAGAACTATGATAGCTAGTAATATCTAGTGTGATCATCCACATCAACAGTGCGATAGAACATACTGTAATATTTACATATAAACGACACTGCTCCACAGCTAGTGAGTAGTGACCATTGCTCAAGAGTTCAAACTTCAAGCAACAAAATAATATTGTGCCACTTAATGTTCACGACATCGGTTCACATCTATATCTATATATTTCTAAAAGCTAAAGCATAGTATTTATTGTTGTTACGCTCCAATTGAGCCACATTAGCGTCTACGTCATTATCTTTTTTCTTTCCAATTTTCCTATAATTGTTTTTAACTTTTTTTTTTTTTAATATTTACACTTTTCCAACCTTTCTCCCTCCCTTACCTTTTCATCTCCCCAGTACTCCAACCTTTCTCCCTTCCTTACCTTTTCATCTCCCCATTACCCTCTAAATTAATATCTTCTTCCTCTTTCCCTTCATCTTCCTTTATTTTTGTCTCTCCTTATTCACACCCTCTTACTATAAATTTTTCACTATCTCTTCCATTCTATGCATAGTTTTTCCTCATAACAAAAATGTTCTCTCTCTCTCTCTCTCTCTCTCTCTCTCTCTCTCTCTCATTTTTGGCGGGGTTTTTTTTTTTTAATTTTTCTTGCATATCTGCTTTAGGTTGAAATTTTTTTATTTTCTTTAAAACTCTGCTTTGGGTTAATACGAATTAGTTTTGTTTTAGGAGTTCTCTTTTTGAATTCAAAATGAAAATTTTTATTTGACATTTATGACCCTATTTTTAAATATAGTTACCCTTCATTAGTAAAGGTATTTTTGAATCATATAAAATTCTAATTCAAAGAGACGAATCCTCTTATATATAGTACTAGCCTCTAAGCACACGCGTTGCGTGTACTTTGAGGCTCTTCTTCTTTTTTTTTGGTAAAGTTTAATAATCTGCATCTATTATAAAAATATAAAAAATTAAAAGCTAAATTTTTGGGAATAAAAAGATAAATGTGGGGAAAAATCCTAATTTTAGGAGTTCTCTTTTTTAATTTAAAATTAATTTTGTTATTTGATATTTATGACCCTGCTTTTTAAAGAAGTTACCCTTTATTAATGAGGTTTTTTTTTTTTTTTTTGATAACATAATGAGGATATTTTTGAACCATATAAAAGTCTAATTCAAAGAGCAAAATTTTCTTATATATAGGAATAGCCTCTGAGCATGTGCTAGTACGCATGCTCAGAGGTTCTTTTATTTTTTTTGGGTAAAGGTTAATAATTGGGAAAAATGCTATGACACCCCATGAACTTTCAAGTGGTGGTTATTACACTCATCGACCTTTTATTTCAGCTAATTCACTCCATGAACTATTCACGTCTGCCAAATTAAGACTTTCGTTAGTCTACCGTTAGATTCACTAACTTGCTCACGTGAATGCACAAATAAATAAAGAAAAAAACAAAATATGTTTCATTGAATCGGGAAAGAAAAAACTGGGTTTTTAGTCTTTCGCTGTAGAAAGACTAGAACTATGAACGGAGATAACAGAAGACCAATGATTTCCAAATCCAAAAGCAAAAACCAGTGAATAGTTGAAGTATAAGATCAATCTACCCATTTCTTAATTCTACCCTCAAAATTTTAAGTTATACCTAATCAATATTAGTGTCCATGGCAGAGTTTTCTCTCTAGGTTTCTCACGGAACCATAGAGGTGAAAAAAGGGTTGCCTCCTGGCAAAAAGTTCTCTCCATTTCGGCGATGGAAAACAATTCCAACGCATCTCACCCTCTGTGACTGTCATGGATGAGATTGCAACGAAGTGTGCGGGTTTACAGTTGACGGAAAAATAAGAAAGTGAGGTGGACCTGATGCCACCAGTGACGGAAATAGGACACATTCTGGTGGGCCGATTTTGTATGAAACGCCAAGTTAGCCTTGAATCGGTGGCGCAAGTGCTAAGGTCGATTTGGTGGACTGCAAAGAACTTCGAGGTCAGCGATGTGGGCGAAAACAAAGTCTTGTTTCAATTTGAGGATGAGAACGACCTTGACAGAGTGCTTTTGCTAAGTCCCTGGGCTTTCGATAAGTATCTGGTTCTCCTCTATAAACTCGGTGCAGGCAAAGCGGTAAACAAAGTCCAGTTCAACCGGGCGTCGTTTTGGGTTCAGATTCACAGGCTGCCCACCATGAGCCAAACTAGGGAAGCCGGAATACGTATAAGGAGCATACTGGGTAAGGTTGAGAAAGTTGACGTGGATGCGAAAGGATTCTGTTTGGCGAGGTACTTACACATCCAAGTAACAATAGACATAACTCAACCATTGTGTCGGGGAAGGATGGTTCGCATAATAGGAGCACCGCCTAAGTGGGTAGATTTCAGATACGAGCGGCTACCTATCTTCTGCTACTGGTTTGGGAAGGTTGATCACGACAAACGCAACTGCACTCAATGGCTACGGAGTAAAGAATCCTTAATGGCGAAGGATAAACAGTTCGGGGCCTGGTTGTGCACATCACAGGATCAACTTCAAAGACCACAGCTGGTTCTTGCAACAAAGCGGAGTGATAAAGGTAAAGAGGGTCCAATTAGTGAAAATGGTTCTAGTGAGGGTGTTGCACGGATTGCCTATGCGATAGATCTGAAAGTGGCCGACCAGGGTCAGGCGCAAGTGCGAGATGACATGGAACCCAATAGGACTGAAACAGCAAGTACAGCTGTCGCGCCCACGTGGGGAGGAGAAGATCCCAAGAAATCCAACGCTCTCTAATTTCGAAGAAAAGCTGAGAAAAATTGGCACTACAATCTCAAAAACTGATACGAAGCTGGCAGATTTTCCATTAGCAGATCATACACCGGATTGTGAGGAAAACAAGGTTGGAGTTTTAAAAATTAAATGTAAAGGAGGATGAGCTGAAGAAGTAAGTGGACTATTGGTTTAGGCCCACGTCTAAAGTGGACAAGGCATTTATAGATTTGGACCCAGCCTTACCCACTCCTAATAATACTTCAATGGGCCAAGCTTTAAGTCAGGCCCAAGTCCTATTTTCTATAGGACCTCATAATCCAAGTCCACCATGTGAGACAAAAATAAGGAAGTTAAGGAGCCTGACTCAGAAAAAGAATAAAAAAGAAAGTAATGCGACGGAGAAGGAGAATGCATGGAAGGGGGCTCAGGTTATGAACAAACGGGATGAAGAGCTCACTGATAAGGTGATGAGTTCTGAAGACAACAAAGTAGGGCTAAAGGGAAAGATACATGTTCCTCTAGAAGAGATTTTGATGGGAGAGGAAGTGGGGAAAAATAGAAAATAAAAAGGAGAGGTTCTGGTGATTAGTAAAATAATGGCAACACGACTTGGATCGGCAACAGCTGCTAGACAGCCCCGCTAGGAGCAATAAGTGTCATATGTTGGAACTGTCAGGGGCTTGGGAACCCCTATACAGTCAAAGCTCTCCATAAGGCGGTTTTGGAGGAAGATCCTATTTTGGTCTACATCATTGAGACCAAGTTCATAGTGTCAGAAATGGAAGGTATCAAAAGTAAATTAGATCAGCAACAGGGTCTGGTAGTCCATAGTATAAGGCCGGGTGGAGGTTTGGCACTCTTATGGAGAAGTTCGCCTCGTAATATCGATGCTATAGTTACTGAAGAACATGGTAACAGGACATGCAGATTTACCGGTTTCTACGGCCACCCAGAAACTAGTAAAAGAGAGGAGTCCTGGAGATTATTGGAAAAGTTGGGTAAGAGAAGTACTCTTCCATGGATTTGCATGGGAGACTTTAATGAAATATTACATCTAGGAGAAAAGGTGGGAGGTAACTTAAGGCCTGAAGGGCAGATGAGGAGCTTTAGGGAGACGACCGATGCAACCTCTAAAATATGGGATATATAAGATTTGACTTTACTTGGAGTAGAAGGCTGGGCGAACGAGGCTGGGTTAGAGAACGTCTGGACAGGGCCTTAGTATCATCATCTTAGGTGGCAATGTTCCCAGGTTTGAGATTACACCATGTGGCAGCATCAACGTCAGACCATTGCATGCTGGTACTCAAAGCTCCATAGACAAGGCAAAGATTGCGTTAGAGATCTAAAATGTTTAGGTTTGAATCAATGTGGCTTAAGGATGAACAATGTGAGGAAATGGTGTCCGAAGCTTGGGAGAGAGGTAAAAGCATGGGCACTCAACACCTGTTTACGCAATGTATGGAAGAATGTAGAATGTCACTATCCTCTTGGAATAAAAATACGTTTGGACACGTAGGTCGAAAGATATCAACACTCCAGAAAAAACTTCATTAGCTGGAAGGGCGACGGGATGGTCTTGTGAATATGGAGGAGGTGAAGAAACAAGGGTGAAGTAAAATCGAATGCTGGCGGTGGAAGAAGATATGTGGCATCAACAATCTAAGCATTGTTGGCTGCAGTCAGGTGACCGTAATACTTCTTTCTTTCATGCGAAAGCATCCAACCGACACCAACAAAACACTATTCTCAGGATCAGGGATTCAGAAGATAATTGGCAAGAGGATGAGGAGATGATTGGCAGAGCTTTTGTGGAATATTTCGAGAACCTGTTCACAACTTCTCAACCAGAGGTCAATGCAAAAATGTTAGATGCCATCCAGACCAAAGTGACTAATAGAATGAATGCCAGACTGTTACAGGAATTTCAGGCCTCAAAGGTAGAGAAAGCTTTAAAATAGATGCATCCCATGAAGGCGCCCGGACCCGATGGTATGCCTCCCTTATTCTATCAACACTTTTGGCCTACTGTAAATTCTATTGTTACACGTGTTGTGTTGGATTTTCTTAACCATGGTGCAGCTCCTCCTAACTTTCATGAAACACATATTGTCCTTATCCCAAAAAGTAAGAATCCAGAAAGAGTGACTGACTATATACTAATCAGTCTGTGCAATGTGGTATACAAGTTAGCATCCAAAGCGGTGGCAAACAAGTTGAAGCAGGCGTTGCAAGATGCAATTTGTGAAAATCAAAATGCCTTCATTTCTGAAAGGCTCATCATTGATAATGTGCTAGTGGCTCATAAGATAATGAATCACATGAACAGGTTGAAGAAAGGAAAGTGTGGGTAGATGGCATTGAAGCTGGACATGAGCAAAGCTTACGACCACGTGGAATGGGGTTGCTCGAAAAAAATCAAGGCCAAACTGGAATTTCATGAGAACTAGATCAGCCTGGTCATGAGATGTGTCTCCTCAGTCACTTACGCAATACGGGTCAATGGACATGCATGTGGACAAATTGTTTCGACGTGAGGGCTGCGCCAAGGGGACACTTTGTCGCCATATCTATTCCTGATTTGTGCTGAAGGACTGTCAACGCTGCTACACAAGGCTGTTCGAAATAAGAAGTTAAAGGATGTTGCGGCATCGACAAGGGGGCCTAGAATCTCACATTTATTTTTTGCCGATGACAATTTGATTTTTGGGAGGGCAACAGTGAAGGAGTGCTCTGAAATCAAGCAGGTATTACAGGTCTATGAAAACATATTTAGAATAATGGAATTTACAAATTACAAACATATTGATAGAACAAGAAATTCAATGGACAGCTACATTCATCTTTTATTTTTATTTTTATTTTTAAAAAGCCCAACCCAGCCCAATTAAAAAATTGTTTCGAAAAAAAAAATTGGTTCGAAAAGACAAAAGCCCAGCCGAACCGAACCGAACCGACTTATAATACCGCGAAATCATCCACCCAAAGATTCAAATTGTGGCTCAATTCACTTGGAATAACAAGGTAAAATTTCATTCTTCTCTCTTTTCTTTTTGTTCTTTCGCCAATAAATTTTTGTTTAATTAGCACTGAGTCTCAATTATTTATTTATTTTGCGTGGAGACTGAGTAATTTTTTATTTAATTTATTAATTTCTTTCTTAGAGTCTAACTAGTTAGTTTGATTAATTAATTAATTAGAGCTGTTCTGTTGGTGAATTAGAATCTGAATTATAATTAATTAATTTCTTATATTGCTGTGTAGAATCTGATTTATATATATATATATATATAATATATATATATATAATGTTAATATTTATTAATTAATTTCTTATATTCTTGTTAGATTTTATTAGGGCTGTTCTGTTGGTTGGTTAATTTATGTGTTTCTTTGAAATTTTGTTTTGTAGTTTCATTTGTCTTACAAACTTGTGGGGTTGTTGGCGCCACTTGTACTATCTTATTTCCATGGAAACAGCAAAATCAGAAGAGGATAAGCCCACAAAAGATTTCGTCAAGACGGTCGAACGTTTTGGTGGACTCAGGTTCTGCATTTGCCTGCATTGGAGAAAGCCCTGCCAGAGGAACTGGTGAAATCTTTGAAGGAGCAGGGATCATTGAAGAAGGGATCAATTCGTGTAGATATGGAAGAGCTGGATCTAGAAGAAATAGATGAAGGGCTAAAGCAGAAAATCTCTTTGGTGTTGAAAGAGCGGATTATAGCAATGAAAGATTTGAAGGAGTAGAGAGCATTGCAGCGCTTCATCTGGAACAGCTAGAGAAAGATCCAGAAGAAATAGCTCGGAAAGAGCTACAGAAGAAATACTCTCGCATGTTTGCAGAAATCCGAGAGAAGATGGAGACAAGTGCCTGCTAGTGCTTGGTAGATGTTTACCTGCTATATGATGTTTCTTTTCTGTACTTTATGCTTTTATGTTCTCTCTGCCTACATAAAACTGCATATTACCATTTCCTATAATATCCGGTAGCCCTTACATCACTTTTTCTTATGGATCTCATTAAGTTACCTCTTTTCATCAACTTTTGTTTGTGGAAAATTCTGATGGTTGCATCTGAACTCTTTATTTGGATCCAATATCATCTAGATGCTTTAACGTCTTCTCAACTTTTTAACTCCTAATTTGACTTAACTCATTGTTTTAACCTATGGAAGAGACAATTCATATGAAAATTGAGTCATGTGCAGTTAAAAATATGTTAGATTCTTTGTATTCTTAACCTGTTAGTAATTTTTAAAGTACTAAAGTAATGCAGGCTAATTTATAAATTTCATTATGGGAAAGGCGAGTCACCTCACCTTTTAGCATTTCAGTCTTTTCTGTTTATCCATTTACATGATCTCATCCTACTTGCTAAATCCTATTGATGAATTTAGAAATTTTCTGTTTCAGCTGAACATCTGTGCAAAAGCAAAACCAGATAAATGTATACAATCTGCTTGGAAAAAAAAAAAAACCCTTATAGTGTAGTTCATGAGTGAGAGTTTAGTCCCGTAAGTTTAAATTGATGGCTTTTAGTCCCTGAAATAACTTGGTCAATCTAAAAACTAACATGTTATGGCTTCATTATGACTAAATTACATCAGTTTAACTTAGGTAGGGACTAAATCGATCGCTTTAAGTCTTGGAAATAATTTTAATTTCTCTTATATCAATAGTCACACCCATATCACCAGTATTCCCTTCTGATATATCTTGCTGCTTTTCCTTTTTCTTTTTGGCTCTTGCTGGTCCACTAACGTTGAAGTTGAATTACCATCTTTGTTTTTGTTGGTAGTGGTGTTCTTGTTATTGCTAGTACTCTTATTATTAGTGTTGTGTTTTCTCCCATGGGATTTATCTATCTATGTGACTGTCTAATTTTTTTGCTTGAACTGATTTTGTCAAGGTCTTTGTTTTGAGTCCTTGTCAGAGATGGGGTTGTCTTAATTCCAATGTTTGATGTGATTTTTGTGTTTTTAGAAGGCAATGGAAGGACCAAGGAAGGATTAACACCACTTAGCATTATATATACATGTATAGTTTTGTAGTGAATAGTCATGCTAGAGATGAGGTTGTCATGGTATGCTTTCATTGGAGAGTGACACGTATATATGGAATGTCTTTTTTTTTTTTGTGAGTTATGTCATATGTGGCATTAAGTGGGTGCATGAGAAGTAAAAATAGGCTAATTGTTGTTACAAACTCTTCATTGCACACTGTACACACACACTGACTTTCAGTGAAAAAAGTGACTTTTCGCTTACGTCTTTATTTTTATTTTTATAATAACAATCCTTAAAGATATTAACACTAATGGTAAATGTTTACCTTTGCTCTCCTTGCTATATGGAATAACAAATGTTTATCTTTTATGTTGTCTCTGCCTACATAAAACTGCATATTACCATTTCCTAAATCAAGTAGCCCTTACATCACTTTTTCTTATGGATCTCATTAAGTTACCTCTTTTAATCCACTTTTGTTTGTGGAATTCTGATGATTGCATTTGAAATCTTCATTTTGATCCAATATCATCCAGATGCTTTAAGGTCTTCACAACTTGTTAACTTTTAATTTGTCTTATCTCATTGTTTTAACCTATGGAAGTGACATTCTTATGAAAATTGTCATGAGCAGTTGAAAAATATGTTAGATTCTTTTTTTCTTTACTCTTGTTTTTTAGTGTTACTTTTCATGTTTATCCTTGAAAGTGTTTCAATTAGTGGCAAGAATTTAATGTTTATTTTATTTCACTGAAATGTAGATATTCCAAACCTAAGTTCGAACAACAGGCGTCAGAATTGCAAGCTCAGCTGGAATAATTGGTGGAATGTTATGTCCTCTTGTGGCAGTGGGTTCTGTACATGATTGTCATCAAACAGCAACTATTGTTCTTTTTGAGATTGTAATCTTTTTAGGTATTTGTGTACTGCCATTCCCTTTTGAAACCAAGGGCTCTGAATTGAGTGAAACTGTATCTAGTCCAAAACTTATCGCTGAATCAGCATGAATTAACCACACAAAATTCATGCTCAGCCCCTCTGTTATACAAAGGCATATAACTTTAGCCTTCTGGTGTTTACTGAATGCTTACGAACTAAATGGTTTTGCAGCTTTATTAGTCGCATTTATGCATCTGTTTTTTGTTCAAAACACATGAACTAAAGGAAGACTTTGTGTGAGTCTGCTCACTTAATCACGTCACATATGATGATCCACACACCAGACATGAATATTGTTGGTGATTTTCATAGGAATGTATGAATAACTTATAAAATCTCATATATATATATATATATATATATATATATATATATATATATTAATTACTTGATAGTTAGGGTGGTATTTTCTCAAAAAAGAGCAGGCAATGTTGTTGAGCTACAAGACTCTTGGCTATAAGAGCTTGAGCATGTTTGTTGATAGATATGGATATTTTGTAGAAGGTGCCAGTATCTATACACTCTTAGGGCTGTAACAATGACCTGAGATAATTCATCCTTCCTTAACCTAATGTGTGGAGAGAGGAACTGAAGCATAGCATGTCCATTGAAAACACCCTACCCACCCAAAAAAAAAAAGATACATGGGTTCAATTGCTAAAATTTTAAAGTGTAAAGGCCTTTTGTTACCAAAAATTGATAGTCTGTGCATTGCGTTTACGAAGGTACATGGGTTCTTGATACACTTTGTGATGCTGCAATGTTCTGGATGTTATGGGTTAGAGTTGGTTTTTGTGTGTAGGCAGGGTTCAATTTGGTTGTCATTGCATTTTCCTTCCTTTCTATTGATGATGTCAAAAAATTGGCCAATGGTGCTTCCTTTAAGAAAACTTGCTGCAAGTGATATGTAAAGACATTTTCTTTTGCACACACTCATTGGCTTTGATTTAGCTTTTGGAATTAAGAGAAAACACTAGAAATGAAATTGCTCCTCTTTCGTATGATATTTCTACAATGGTACATAGGTTTTAGGTGAAACTACTCCATTAGTCCTTAAAGTTTATCATATGAGCAAAAATGGTCCATTAAGTTTCAAGCGAGTGCTTTTAGTCCTTTAAGTTTAAAAAATGAACACTGTTAGTCTTTTTGCTAACTCTATTAGGATTATTGTCTACACGGATGTAATAACAAAAACTAATGGGTATATAATGACATGTCAGCTATTTAATTTTACTACGTAATCTTTCATTAATATTTATATATTAAAAAAAAAAGGATTGGCTTCAACCCCTCCCTCCCTCCTCTTTCTCTGCTCCACCGTCTTCCAAACCTCCAATCCAGTCACCAAATCACATCAAAGGCAACACAAATCTGTTGGCAAAGTAAGTAGATCCACCTTTGACCATACAAAGTCTTATAAAACTCTCTCTCTCTCTCTCTCTCTCTCTCTCTCTCTCTCTCTCTCTCTTCTCTCTCTCTCTCTCTCTCTCTCTCTCTCTCTCTCTCTCTCTCTCTCAAGATGCATTGGACACAAATATTAATTGATTGGGTGCAAGAAACCCAACAAAAGGATTCAATTAACACAATCTTTCTTGTTAAAAGGCAACCAATGATCCCCACAAAGATTGGTTGGGCCAAAGAAGAAAAACAATCTTTAACATTTTGCAAAGAAAAATAGATCTAAATATAATACTTAAATGTCTTTATTTAATTTATAGATCCATTGGAAACAAATCTTAACAACAAAGATACATAAAGATCCTTCAAGATTAGCCGTGGAGATCCGTGGTGATTGGCGAAGGACATAGAGATGTTTTGTGCTGCTGATGTAGTGGCGATGATAACAGTTTGAATCGCCAGTGGCTAATGGTAGTGGGAGTGGCTGAAGCAGCAGCAACGGTAGCAATAGTGATAGCACCGCTAGTTGGGAGAGGAGGAAGATAAAGTGTAGGGAGAAGTCACAAGAACACGTGGAATTTTTTTAACAAAAAAATAATAATAATAATGATTCACATGCTAGCCTGGCAAATTCATCAATGTGGCTATTGCCATGTAGACTTACACTAAAGTTAAAAAATGTCATGTCATTTTTCCGTTAGCCACATAGACAATAATGCTAACAACAATTAACTAAACAATTAACAATTCTCATTTTTTAAACTAGAGGGACTAATAGCACTCATTTGAAACTTAAAAGACCAATAGCGCTCACAAGATAAACTTTAAGGACTAATAATGTAGTTTTGCTTAGTTTTTAACTTTGTAGAATTATTAAAGTGAATAGGTCTGTTGCTAAAAGAAGTTCATGACTGTGCTCCTAAAGCTTTGTCAAATGTTGTACAGTCAAAATGTTTTGATAAATGACTTGGTGATGACATACAAAGAAAATTCATGACCGACATTTTATCAAGCTTTCTATCATGTGTCTGATATTCACTTAAATATAGAAAGGTTAGTTTCAATATATATATATATATCAGAAGGGTTAAACTTTAAAAACCTTATTTACTCTTTAATTTATGTTAACATTTAATTATGCCCTCCTATTGACCCTTGTGGCCGTACATATGTCAATTTATGCTTGCTTGAACGATGCCCTTTTCTTGTTCCATTTATACATACCTCATATTTTATTATTTTTAACTAATTATGAAAGACAAAAAAAAAAAAAAAAAAGGGTTGATGGGCTTCGGCCGAACGACACAGCCCAACAGCGAGAATGTCGGCGCCACCAACATATATTAGCATTATTGTGTGCGGATTTTATTGGGCCTTCCTGTTCTTAAATAGGAAAGGATGCACTTATTATATTTGAATAGACCTACTAGTTTATTGTTCAGTATATAAATATTCGTCGTCTTTCGATGGAAAATAAGATGTAATTATAGTTTTTTTGTGTTTTTTAATGATTGATAGCATCAAAAAATGTGTCAAAAAATTATTTTTTGTCAATAAAAAAAATGATGTGACTTATGTTCAATGAAAGTTTTCACTAGACACGTTGGATTGGGAATACGTGTCCAAGAGTGGACACATATCCAAATCCTACCGTGTCCAATGAAAATTTTCACTGGACACAAGCTCTGCCCCAAAAAAAATATATAACTTATTTTTAAAGATTGTTTTTCATTAAACTTTATATAAAATAAATAAAAATAAAAACTATATCTCAGCCTTACCTAAAGCTAAATAAGAGAAGTTAAAATTTTGTTTTTCAACTCATTTAAGGTGCTACCAAATATAGGAAAATGAGATAATTTTATAAAATAATTTTTGAAAAATAACTCAATTTCTAAATAATTAAAAAAAAAACATTTAAGGTTCTTGCTTTAATTTATTGCTTTCTTTGCTAGTGCATGTATGAGCCACATTCATTATCTTGCACTTTTTATTTTAGATAGTTAAAAATATATATTAATAAATTTAATATGTGCTATTATCGAATATACCAATGAAACAGATTTATTACCACATTACTAAACTTTGCTAATCAAACTTAATAATAAAATTTCAACCCAAGAAGAAACATATGGGGTAATGTAATCATTCGTCAAATATCAAAAATCCTTATCAAATTGCAAAAAAAATTGAAAAAGAAACACAGAATCAATCTTAGTACTATGTGTTTCTCCTCACCACATGTATCTCCTTGTTTATATCATCTCATCTCCAAAACCAAATGTGACAATTTACAAGAAAATTTGTGTGACATCTAATAATTTTCCTTTGGGAAGAAAGTCAAGTTCAACATCATTTGAGACTTTTATTAACACATAGAAAATCAAAGAAAGAGAGAGAAAAAGCACATTTATGAAAACATACATTTTCCATTATTCTTGTTACAACCTAAAAGAAGGTTTGAAAGAAAAGCTGCACCTCATCTGGCACCTCAGTCTCATCCTTTGGACCTTTATGAACTTGAACAATTCTCCATTTTTCTTGTTCCAATATTTGACTGTACATGTTATATATACCTCATATTTGAACTAATTAAGAAAAGATAGGAAAACAAAAAAAGTTGGGGTGGGGCTATTCAAATTCTCATCAGAGCCTTGAAAATGGTTTATTAACCAGAGAAGCAAACAGAGAGGAAGCTGGGGACATATATGGGGCCTTGCCATTATGTGGTGGTTGATCATGAGCTCCATCCTCTTCACTTGCAGACTCTGTCTGATCTCCATTAGCTTCCTTCTCTGCATCATCTATCATCTGTTCTTTGTCATATAAACATGACAATATTTACATTAAAATTAAATAAACATCAATAAACTAAAATTAATTTTTACTTGGAACTGCTATAAAAATTAGAAATTTTATGGATAGGTTATGCAATGAACAAAAATGTACTCGATTCAAATTAAAAACCTTTTGAACCAATCACTTGACTAAGTTTCATACTTCATATTGAGTAGAATCGTAGAAACGATTATCACCGGGTAAAATAATATTACCAAACACAGTAATTTTATTGAAATATTAAAATAATTCTTTTCTTCTTCTTCTTTTTTTTTTTTTTGTTGAGAAAAGAAAATAGATAATGATTTTCCACCCAAGCCCACAAAACATAATCTCCCCAAAATTGGGGGCATGCATGGGTCAAGTTGGATCAGAATCAGATTGCAGAATTTCTAACCTGATCCGACCTCATTGGGTTGAGAAATACTCAAACTCATCCCAACTCGTCACAAGCATAGAAGCTAACCGGAGTGGGTTGGAGATTTTAGATTAAACATTGCATCACTAGTAAAAAAAAGATTTGCATTCACTATTTAAAACACTTTTCTATTAATAAATTATTACAGTTTGCATAATGTGCTAAAATTATATTCCAAATTTTCAAATACATTAAAATCAATTCTTAGAAATAAGTGTAATATAATAATTTTATAAATATATGTTGTGTTAGATTGGATCAGATGAGTATATAAAACTATCAATCCAAACTCGACCCAACACATGACAAAAAGAAAGTATCAACCCATAAAAACCAATCCAAGGCAACAAATTGAATTAAATTGGATCAAATTGATGAATTAGATACACACTCTGCCCAAAATGGAGAGAGAGAAAAGGAAGAGGGTGGATGCAAACTTTTAAAACAACTTTTACGCCCTTTATCCAAGTCATTGTCGGCCACTTATGAAATGTTGCTTTATAAAGATTCAAGGAAAAAAAAAATGATTGTAATGCATTTTTTTAATATATAGATTTAATGAGACAAATTTTTCACGTGCGCCTCTCACATCTTGAAAGTTTTAGTCACCTCACCTCTAGGATTTGAGTCTTTTCTGTTCATTCATTTATATTATCTCATCTTACTTGCAAAATCCTATTGATGAATTTAGAAATTCACTGTTATTTGCTGAACATCTATGCAAAACCAGATAAATAATTAAATATGTACAGTCTACTTAAAAATAGGATAAGCTTATATTTATTAAACTAAAAAAAAAAATTCTTAAATACACTATTATAGTTAGTTCACGAGGGAGTCTAGTCCCCTAAGTTTAAATTAATAGCTTTTAGTCCCTTAAATAACATGGTCAAACTAAAATTAGCATATAATCACTTCATATGGACTAAAATACATCAATTTAAGTTTGGTAGGGACTAAAATCGATCACTTCAAGTCTTTGAATTAATTTTAATTTGAGGGACTAAATAAAATCACTCGTGAGCTAAAGTTTAGGAACTAACACCACATTTTGGTCCAATAAAAAAATCACAATTACACATCATAATTGTATGAGAAAGAGAGAGAGGAAGACCTTTCTGGTGATGGCTGGAGAGAGGGAAGGCATGATATCAACAAGATGTGTCTTAATACGATGCAAGGCATCCTTGGTGAGACCTTGAGCTGCCACAGTCACATCTCTAACCACACCCTCCAAGAAGTGTCTTGCGCTGTCCAAAGCATCAGCTGGTACAGAAGCTGCAGCTAGTTTCTCCAATACCCTCTCCTTTATGGCTCCAAAGTTCTTCCTTATATCAGTAGCCACACGGCCCACACCCATATCAGTAGTATTCCCTTCTGTTATCTCTTGCTGCTCTTCCTTTTTGTTGCTCTTGCTCTTGTCCACAAACTTTGAAGTTGAATTACCATCTTTGTTTTTGTTGGTAGTTGTGTTGGTGCTTTTTTTAGTAGTCTTATTTTTAGTGGTTGTGTTTTCTCCCATGGGATTTATCTATCTATCTATCTATCTATCTATCTAATCATCTATGTGACTATCTTGTTTTTTTTGCTTGAATCGATTTTGTAGAGGTCTTTGTTTTGACAGAGATGGGGTTGTCTTAATTCTAATGTTTGATGTGATTTTTGTGTCTTTAGAAGGCAATGGAAGGACCAAGGCAGTTTCAACACCACTTAGCATTATATATACATACATTGTTTTGTAGTGAATAGTCATGCAAGAGATGAGGTTGTCATTGTATGCTTTCATTCGTGAGTGACACATATATATTGAATGTCTCTTTGTTGGTGAGTTATGTGGCATTGAAGGGGTGCATGAGAAGTTAAAATAGACTAAGCTTTGATATACACTCTATTACACTCTCTCAGTGAAAAAAACACGATTTCAATTTAAATTGAGATATAATAAAATCTTGTTTTCGTTTCACACTTTTTCAATTGAAATCATATTTTTAAAACACAATCCCAACTTACATGGTAATGTATATATAATAAGTATACAATAACCAGTGTATCATAATCATTACTTATTAAATAACACTATGGCAAAATGTTTTCATATACATGTTTTTCTCTTCTTTGCTTTCCTAGCATATGACATAAGAAATTAAGTCTTATGCAAGATGTTGGACGCGACTAGCCTACCAATCAAAGTGGACCAAAATGATCTAAATGGACCAAATTGGACCAAATAGAATAAAGTGGACCTGAAGGAGAAAATAGGACCGAATAGACCGAATAGAACAGAAGTGGACATAATAGACCTAATAGGATCGAAGTGGAATGAAGTGGGCATAATGGACTGAATAGAATCAAAGCGGAAAAAATGGACCAAATAGGACGAAAATAACCGAATGGCCCGAATAGAACTGAATAGAATTAAAGTGGACAAAATGGACCAACTAGGACCAATGTGAACCGAATAGAAGAAATGTGATTTGAATGGACCGAGTTAGACCGAATTAGATAGAACAGGACCAATGTGGACATAATAGGGCCAATGTGGACTTAATGGACCGAATTAGACCAAAGCATATTGAATGAGACTGAATGGGCTGAATTGGACCGAATATAACTTTAGTGGACAGAATGGACTAAATAGGATCGAATAGACTGAATAGGACTAAATTGGACCAAAGAGGATAGAATGGACTGAATAGAACCAATGTGGGTTGAACAAGACTTTTGAATATTTATCATTTTTATTGCATTTTTAGGACTTATATTTCCAATTCCTAATGTCTATTTTAGTATTTTTCTTCATATTTTTTAACTCAAAACTAAAGATTTTAACCCAACTATAATAAAATTTCATATTTTTCAACCAAAAAATGAAAAAAAAATTTTGAATTTTTGAGCTAAACTTCAAAAACAAAAAAAAAAACCCTATAAAAAGAATCAATTTAAGGCCCAAATAGTCTAAAATGGACTTAAGGGGGACTGAAATTGACTGAGTGGATCAAATTGGACCAAATAAAAATTGTTTAATTTTAGGGAGAACAAATTATTTTCAAAAAAAAATAGAGAAAAAAATTACACTCTATATTACAATACTAAATTATTATTTATTCTCCCGCATCGCATGAGTCTGCAACTAGTAATATCTAAAAGGTGAATTACTGCTACGCTCCTGTTACGCCACACCAACATAGCATTTTGGTTTTTTTGGTCCATTTCAGTCTACTACCATTCATTTAGGTCCAAATCAATCAATTAAGCGGGATAAAAATCTTTATTATTATTTTTTTTTTTTTACTCCAAATTATCACCTGAACGTTTAGTGATGGTTTCTAAAAAGCATAGAGTTAATTTATAATTACTCTGACCACAAAGAGAGAAATTTACTTTATTTATTTATTGTTATTATTATTCTATGTACCGTAGCTTTGTCATTAGTTATTAATCGTATTCATTTCAAGTCATTAATATACACCACTATAAGTTTTTTTTAAACCTTTTCCCCTCTTCTCTCTCCTCGCGTGTGTGTTAATAATATTTAGTATTTTTAAAATTAAAAATAAAAATAAAAAAGTCATTATAGTCCACTAATTCTTGAGCTCTACTCTTCTTTTTGTTGGGACGAGCTGTAAATGTTTGACCCAAAATTCGGCTTTGCTAGGCTGCCTTCCACAAATGGGTTGGGCCTCACCCCATTTCCCCTCTCCCTTATTTGCTGTTTATACAGAGTAACATAGAATTGAAGTGGGCTTGGCCCACCTTCCTCTTATGCTTGATAATATATTATTCTTATTCCTAATTTTTTATTTTTGGAAGGAAAAAAAAAAATGCATTTCATGCTACATAGAAAAATTTTAAAAAGATACAAATTAATATTTCCGATTTGATGATTCTGCATACATATTTAACTGTAATTTAGGATTTCATCATTTCAACCATACCAAGTTGAAGTCTGGAGAAAGAATACAAACATTGCAAAATTGATAGAACTCAAAAAAGTACCTCTATACATTCTTATCAGTGGGAAAAAAGAATCTGTCTACAATCAAGATTCTACTGTTCCGCTAAATAAATCACATATAGTCTTTAAGGTCCATCATCACCATCCCCAATCAAATTGCAAATATCTGAGCACTCGACCAAACTACACAGAAAACAGATTACATGTAAAAATGTTAAAACTAGAGTATTCAAAAGTATCATGTTGAATAGAAACAAAGAATAGCTGAAGAACTAAACATATAAAATTAGGCCTAAACATTTTCAGATTTGGTGACTAATTTTAGACATTGTGATGTGTGAATTCGAAATTTATTATTGGAAGCACATTTTTTCTTTTAAAGGGAAGGAAATAGAAGAGGGATAAAATGCCAAAAGAACAGTATGTGCCTTGGCTTCATTAAGGTTCTAAATGTTACCCTATGTTAAGCTTTGTGAAGCATGTCTTTATATGCACTAATTATCTTGTTGAAGTAAATACATTCATCAATTCCTTAGGAAAGAAAAGAATCATCTCAATTTGAAATGCATCCATTTTATAATTTAGATTAAATATTACAAATCTAAAGGATCCATTGTCACGTTATCACGTCATTTAAAATTTTAAGTATCATTATACTTTGTATAGTGTTAGATTCACAACATCCCCGCCCCACCCCCCAATAACAAGTTTTTGATAACTGATATAGTTCTTTTTCTTTTTCTCTTGAAGTTTGACATGGTTCATAAAAACCATAAACTTCTTTATTTACTTTGGCTTTCTTTTAAACACAATCAGCATTTGGTAAAAAGGGATGTCAAGATTAGAACAATTACCAATATTGCCGGCTTCGAAACCCTTGCTTGAAAACAACTAGAGGTCTGCAAGAAATTACAAAGGGATCACAGTCAATATATCCACTTTAATTACATGTTGAAGACAGCACCTACATTCACTACTCTCTGGTACTATTCAACCAAATTAGGTTGAATAACTAATTCAGAATAAGAGAAAAGTACGAAAAATTTCTAGTCAAACAAGCAATAAAAAAACAAATGCATGAAGCCTAATCACATTTTATTCCTAAGAAAAAAATCTTGGGTGCATTAACAAATGCTATCAAAGCCTTGGCTTATATGAAGATGAATAACAATTAAAAATAGCCTTAATTGATTATATTTACATATTAACATGGACAAAATATATAATTAAAAGTCTGACAAAAATCCTTGTTTATGATTTTCTCTGCTCGTCCTGCCCATCTTTCCCCTTTATATTTATAGGCAAAATTCAGACATGAGATCACATTTGCTATAATTTTGTAACATATAATGCCTCTTGAATCTAGATCAAAGTCAAAGGCTATCAACATCGTCTTCATAAGTATCTATCCAAAAGGGAATCCTTATCTATGTGCTCCATAATACATAATTTTAGTGTATTAATTACAAGAAAATTTTCATTTTATTTATCAGTTAATTACATGAACTGCACCAACAAAATGGCAATGGAAATGTATTGAAAGTAGAAAATATAACGAAGTTTCGTTCTATGATCATAAATTTTGCAAATGTTATTATAACAAAGGAAAAAAAAAAAAAAAAAGGAAACTCTATAGAGAATACATAAATAAATGGCACAAGAGTTTTTTTTTTTTTTTTCCTGAATCTAAAATTCAAAAATTCAAACATAGGAAAATCATAATGTGGATAAACCTTGTACCTTCTGACATTAAAAGGGCCTTCACCAGGGGAGCCTTCACCACCCCGGATGCAAGTGGTGACACATTTGATAGTGCAAGACTCAGCTTTCCTTGACTTAGGCCTTTGAATCCTAGCTTTCTTGCAATCCTTGGGCAAAGCACACTCACCTGAAAGTGTTTGTGGTATATTAGACAAAGTCTCTGATTCTTGGGGTGCCTCAATTGCTCTTACTCCTCCTGTTGCAGAACTTATCACTACAGCAGCTACAAGAAAGCCAGTTAGCCCCACTCTACAGCTACTACAAGCACCAATAAGACCTGCTGTAGTGTTCTTTATGATGCTAATACTACTAGTAGTAGTGCTCTTGTTGATGATGCTTAGATTGTTATTGTTGATATTGCATTTGACACTTCCAAGATATGTTGAGGTTCTATGAAAAATTGCTGGACATGGGCTATGAATTAGCATTCTTTCTGCTGGTATAGAACCAAAGAGAGAGGAAAGGAACAAGCCCCCTCTATCTGATTTTCCTTATCTTTTCAGTTTTAACAACATAGTGCTTGTGGTCCTAGGCCAATGGGGTCCATGTTCTTAGAGTGTGTCTCTGTGCTGATCTACGTGTCATCTTTGGTTGCCAGCATGTTGAGGGTCTATGTTTACAACCATGGTCCGATCTACGTCTCTGATGGAGACCCATTTGATGATGGGATGGAGTGATTACACTTTAATAATGGAGCACCCTAATATACCAGATTTATTTTTCCTTCGGATGGGATTATATGAAAAAAAAATAAAAGGAATTTTTGTAAGAAAAAATTGCAAATTAGATGTGTAATATGAAAAGTCTTGCACCATTAATGGCAAAAACCTTTTGGGGTTGAAGGTTAGGATGGCCAATGTTTCGTCAAGTGATGGTCTTCTTTGAAGTGTGTATCATCAAAATTTGGATTGAGAAATAACTTGCCGCTCAACATCACATTGCAATGAATTCTAGAGATAGAGTGGGAGAATTTAAAAAATTATATAATAAAAAATAGAACAACCTTTTTCTTTTTTTTTTCAAATTTTAAATAAAATTATAAAATTACATTTTAAAAGGTTGTGTTATGGTGTGTATGTTTGTATATTTTCCATTTAGTAAAGTATTAATTTTTAGAATTGTATTTTTTTCGATTAGCAATATATTAATTTTTATAAATTTAATAGATTATTTAAATTTTCATTAATTATGACATTGTCATGGTTCTGAACTTAAAACTTGAACCTCTTCATTTTTTTTTTTTTTCACAATTCGGTTTTAACAGCCTTGCTCATATCCATATCCTATTGAAAAATGTCCGGACTTAGCTTTTGAATGTTCAATGTTGTAAGATTATGCTTATCATCATTTGTATTATTGTCCATTTACATTTGGATTTACAATAAGAATACATACACATTGTATGACAGGGTAGTTACATAGGTGGCCAGAGAAGATACAAAGATTAAATTCATTAATAACTTTGCAAAAGAAAACTATATTTAAGAAACATATATCAAACAAGGTTACTAAAAGAATGATCAAGTGTTCTTCTCTAAAACAGACAACGCAGGTGTCAAATAGTTATTTGCTTTGTCAGGCAAATGTGCTACCTGTACAGATGACAGAAACACACTATTAGTTTAAATTTAAGCCAAGCCTAAGGAGAAAAAATAAAAGTATTTATGGACATATACTTTGTTACACACTTTGCCATAACTTGATAACATGTGCAACTATAAATGGTAGAGAAACAACAGTGGGTCTATGTGCGACTGATGGTTCACCAACCAATCCATAGTCGTACATGCCATCAAGTTGTGACAAAATGTGTGGCCGTAGAAGAACTGAAAAAAGAATTTATATTAGCGATTTTCACTCACTAGCTCATAGAGTTCCCTCCCTTGCTCAGCAACATATTCATAACATACCTGGACATGTCAAAGAATCACATTAGATTTATCCCACCTAAACTAACCACACACACAAAAAAAAAAAAAAAGAGTGATACCCACATCAAAGCTCTTGTTTCTTGCTGTTGAGTCATGTAGTGCCTTCACACAGATATCAGCTACATCAGCACAGCTGATGCCCTACATTAAGAATGAAAGTAGTTTCAGTTAAATGCTATTTTATGACTTCAGAGGATAAATCATTCTCACTATACCAAAAATATTCATTTTACTTACCATAGAGAGAGAAGATTAAGGCATTCTTAACTAAGAATAATCATTCTCACCTGAGAAATCCTGTTTCCTTGATCAAATATGAGGGCGCGTTGACCACCAGGTTCCTCCTGCAAGAACCAATTACTAATATTGCTGATCAGTTTTGCAGTGGAACCAACCAAACAATCTATAATAGAACTAGATAACATTATCAGATTGGCACCATTTACATAACTTGAGGAGTGAAATTCACAAGTATCATAGAAAGTATAGCACAACTATATTGACTAGGTCTAGGTATCCTTAGATCTTTTTAAATACTTCCCAATACAATTTTTCTAGTGCATGCTTGTTAGAATATTATTGCCCAAAACATTATACCAAGGCTGAATGGAATACAGCTTATATACCAAGGTCATTCCTGGGTTTGTAATATAGCTTGTGTATACAGATGCTCCACCTATACTACATTATCTTTCTTGTCATTTGTAAAGTCCACTCCTGCTACAAGGGCCGTCTCATATGCTACACACACTGAATGGTCAAATCTTTTGTTTCTTAACCTATTAATCTTTCATACATTAAAGTGCATTTTCCATAGAACTTAACAGCAAGTGGAACTATTTTAGTTTCCTAATGCGAAAAGGAACTCGGAAGTTCTACATCTCCCCATGCAACACGAAACAGCCACCATTAGAGCATATATTTCAGCATTAACATAATAAAGGTAGTCATCAATGTATCTATTTCCAAGCATCCAAATGCCTAAGAAGCTGTGAAACGGAAATTAGCAGTGTCAATGATCTAATGTTAAATATTCTGAGGAATCAATCTTCCTTTGCATTGTATAAAGTTTTGTAAACATGCAACAGATACACACATTCTCCAAACCAAAGGAAATACAAATAAAAGAAGTTAAAGAAAATTGACAAACTTGCCTAAATTTTGGGTAACAATTATTGGCTTTACCTTTAGGGGACCAGGACGAATGATTGTGTATCCGAGGCCTGATCTTCTCAATGAATCTTCCCCAGCCTGGGAACATTTTAAGAAAGAGAACATTACTTATGTGAGCAAATGTAGAAGTGAACATTATCTATTACAATAGTAAAAGGAACAAAAGAAAATAACCGACTAACCCTCTTAGCTTTAAGAACCTGCTCCCTTCTGGTGGGTTCTATCCCTAATCCTGTACATGAAACTAAGATAAAGTCCGTTTCTTGCCCAGTCTGCAATACATCAATTATCATCTCAATAACAGCCCGTTGAAAATATATACATCCTAGTCTCCATATGAAGTCAATACAGAAAGTTCTGTACAATATTTATTGTCCAGTGAGGGACACATTTTTCCATCTTGATGCAAACATAATATAGATACAGTATAGCATGAAAAAACATCAAAACATAATTTCTAATTAAGATTGTTAGAATTATGGTTAAATGATTAAATTCACTATTTCTCAATAGCTTAATCTTTTGGGACAATCAATAGATTAAAATTTTGGGAAATTGGTAATTAACAAAGATAATGATAAGATATGTGCCACACAAACACTTATTAAGGTACCAAAGCCAGCATTGCATAATTGACATATATGGCAATGCATCTTCAGATTACTGGACAATTGTTCAGAGAATAATAATCACGGTACTGTTTCCTCTGTAATTTAATTTTAAGAGCAGACTCACTTCACGATATTTCTTGAGCTAGATGACCAAAAAAGGGCTTAATCAACATAAAAGTCATAAAAACAGATTGACTAGGTTCTCAACAAGGTTTTTTCAAATCAAGGAGAATCTGTGATTGTGAAAACAAGAGCTATTATTTGAATTTGATGTCATGAATTTTCAATGCAAATTAACTTTTCCATCTATGTTTCCAGTCATTGTGAGAAGTGAGGGATTTGATATTGATTTATTCAGCATTATAAGTAATTTTTTAGTGTGTGTTATGGTCAATTCTAAACTGAATTAAGCTTATATATTTTCCTTCATACATCATACATAAGGGAGAAAATAAAAGAAAGTTCCACAAAAAGCAATATTAGGAAAGAATTAAGAAGCTATTTTAGTTATAATAATGACTAGAAATGGTGAAAATTAAAACGCATTATTTTGCAAACATTTCAACGGATGGTATAGCATACAATGTCCTTAACTAGTTGTAACTGATTGTTTCTGTTTTGCAAGAAATAACAAATAAAGGCACCTACAGGCAAGGCCTTTATATATTCAAATATAAGCTCAAAACTTCTCAGGTCTTGCTTCGGTCCTGTAGGTCCTTCATTAGGTCTCTGCAACAAGAATAATAAATTGAATCAGTGTGTTGACAAAAAGTACTATTCCATCAAGGGGCAAAAGATAGGCTATATGATTGGAAGTCATGGTCCCCAAAATACTCAAGCTACACCAAAAGATACGAAGAGATTAAAGGACTTATATGGCTTAAGTTGTGACTGCTCTCTTTCACAATTGGAAAATATGGAGACTGCACTGTATGAGTGGTTCAATGAAGGGGTATTTTGAAGATAAAATAAAAGGAAAAATCAATGCATTTTTGCAGTGATTAACAGATGATAGAATCAATGTAACAATATGAAAGAATATGGTAATGCAAGTAATACACAATGCAAATCAAAACTATATCAATAACTTTTGAGACCTTACTTCTAGGAAACATGTATGTGATCCTGGTTGCATGAAATAAAAAAAGACTTAAATTCCATCAAAAAGAAAACAATTTCAAATGATGATGACAGAGGAAGTTAAAAGAAGAAATTCTAAGCAGTAGTATAGCATACACAGTTTGTCAAAATATCTAAGTAATCAATATTTAAAGTATTTTCAAGGAAAAAAAAGAAGAAAAAAAACATGACACTGTCGCTTTTTGAAGTGGTTTATGGTGATTCTATGATAGAGAATACCATTCGAAATCACTCTATGCTAGTAAAGAAGTAGGTCTAGAAAACTATCTAATGTTCTGGGTCCTTCAGAATTCACAGATTTTCTATAACATTAATAGCTAGTGATCTCTTCAAACCATTTCTCAGGTAGGTAACCTTAAAATGTAAGATACTAGAGGGGGAAAAAAACAAACATGTATGAATAAGCGTAAAGGTGAAAAAAAGCAACAACCGAATACTGCAAAGTTGGTTCAGAGGGTTCCTTCATATGTACTGAAGACAATATTATGTTTTTAAAAAGGAATGACACATTTCAAATTTAATGTGGTGAAAGGACATTGGCAAGACCAAAACTACTTGGAATGTTGCCAAGAAAAAAAATATTATGACCTATTATGTCATAGTGACAGTGTACCAAGAATGAGAAGGATAGCGTAAACAATGTATTTTCCATACCCTGACCATTATGATAAAACTTTGTTACACCAAACTTTATATTTTTAAGCTATAGAAACCTACTCTACACTGTTCTAAGCTGGATAAACCAAATTCAAGTTAGAGTAATAAAAGAGACTCAAAAAGTATGCAAAAGTAATTTTCTCACAACAGTGTTGATAGTGCATGTAGAAATCACATGCTATTGTTAAAAGCCATAAACAGAAATGAAGGAAACCAAACATTAACCAAATTCAAATCCCTGCAATCAGTCAGGTAATCAACAAACCTGTCTTCTAGGCTCAAACCGTATGGTCATTGTATGTACAAGGAATGGATCTAATGGTGGATCATCTGGTTTCACCGGGCGGAAGGACGAAAATGGTACTCTCACCTGTCAATCACATACAGTCCTGACTTGTCAAAAGGCTTATAAAAGAAAAAATGGGAACGCAATTTGGTGGCACCAAAAGAAACAAAGTTTACTAAATAAAACAAAGGACCTACCCTACAAAACCCTGCCTTTGTACTAAATCTTGAAAAGTACAATTTGCTTTGAGTTGTATCTGCTGTAGGACCAGCTTCAAGAATTAAAATATAAGACCTTCCATTTCCACCAACAGAGAGAATAAGGCCCTCATACCTAAACACGAAAGTTTTGAGTGTGGAAGAATGAAAGCCTTTACAGTTGAGGTATAATTAGTCATAAAGTATCCATAAAATAGCCATCATTCAGAGCAAGTTTCCTTCAAGATTTCAAGTATGGCATACCTGTCAAGAGTGCGACCCAAAGGAAGTGAAAGCTTTGTTGACAGTTCAACATACCCTCCCCTGGTGAAAACATATCCTACAGTAGAATATGATAAACAATGTTAAAGAAAGAATAAATACTGATTCTTTTGACATCATCTCCCCATTGTAGCACTTGAAAATCTAGTAATTCTCAGTTCTAATTGCCCCAAACTGAACATACACCATGGTCGCCTAATGTCCACCATTATTACCTGAGAAGACAGCATTTCCAGTCTCAGTGTACTCAAATTTAGCATCCATTCCACCATCATACTTAGAAGCAATCACATCCTGGAAGTAAGTTCCCTGGCGAACTTCCCACCCTTTCAATGAATCTGCAGATTTAAACTTTGCAAGCAGAAGCTTGCTTTTGCTGCTTTTTCCTGCTCGTAGTTGTGCTAGTTTATTGTTGTAATCCTGTATTTCGAATTAGGCATCAATTTTATGCCAAACTTTAACAGAATAAATGTGTGTGCTTACCACATTTACAGAATTTCTAGAGAAAGGTTATGACGTTTCAGTATGAGGCCATACCTGAAATGCTTTGGTGAGGTTGCAAACCCCTTTGTAATCAACTCTGACAAGATCCCCAGTGATGGCAGAACGGGCCGTAGCACAATATATTATCTTGCTGCATCCTTCCACAGCAGCATTGAGTGTGTATGGATCACCCACATCCCCAGTCACAATCTCTACTGACCTTGGAAGCATATTCACCACTTCCTCGTCCGCCTTCCTCACTAGAGCCTGATAATCATGAATAAGAAACCTTAAAACCTCTTGTATGGAGGCCTTCTATAAAACTTTGTATTACTAGGTTAAACTCAATGAACCAAATTCACAATTCATGTGTACAAAGAGATTCCATTAAATTCATAAAAATTTACATCTGGAAATAAGTGAAGGATTTCATATATACTAAGAGACCGCATTGAATGAGACAGAGTTATGGTTTTTTGGTATTAGTATATCAGTTGAACAAGTTCATTCTGTACATTATTAAGTCACACTATCTGAATGATATTTGAAGGGAAATAATCAGTTCGATTTTTTCAATTCACCAACAATAAAAGCCCATTCTCAGATGTTATACTATCAGGGTTCCCTTTGCTTGCTTTCTCTTAATGAATAACTTTGAACTTCCTCATAATATTCTATCAGTTAGAAAAAAAATCTAGCTACATGAACCAGGTACACAAAAGGTTCCTCACATCATGATTTTGGATTAATGAGCCATATACAGCCAGATTTAGACATTACAGGACTTCAAATCAGACAACAAAACAATTCATGATATTTCCAATTGGATTTCAATGAATGGCTGTCTATATATATATATATAAGATCATGATTTTGATTTGAGAAATTTTTTTACTTGATCCTATAAATCATCATCACTCCTACATGTATTATAGTCTATTGCTTTTATTTAACTACGACTAGCCAATTCACTAACATATTGTAAAACTAGAAAATAAAAACCTTCACACCGTATATACATACCACAACTTACAAAAAAGGGGATCAAAAGTGTTAATTTACCAATTCTTGCGAAACCCTCGGCTATTACAACAGGGTGAATTTAATCATTTACAGTGGAAATTGTTACTTAAAATATGGACATGGTAAATTACCAATTCTCCCAAGGAAAGCTATTAGGAAATGGTAACTTAAATCAGTTAGTCATCATTCTAACAAAAAGCAAAAGAGTAAGCACTTATATCAAAATAAAAGAATGAAAGAAAGAAAAAGACAGACCTTGACAGTGTAGCCTCTGAGCATGAGCTTGCGCACAACAATACGACCAATCCTGCTAGTTGCTCCAACAACAAGCACAGTAGTATTCTGAGCCCCAGGAATAGCAAACTCACACATAGGACCTTCTCTAATGAGAAGGGCACCAAGGGCATCCCTGTCATCAGCTCTAGTTGTTCCTGATATCTGTCCCAACCCTGAAAACTTCCTCCACACCTCATCAAACAACTGCCTTGACTTCCTCCCCAACCCCACAGGGTTCACATCATCCAAACTTATTGAAACTGAAGGCTGCTGTTGCTGCTGTTGTTGTTGTTCTAGTTTTATGGGCTCAGCTTCATTTTCATTAGCAGGAACAACATTTTCATCCTGTACAAGTTTCTTGTTACTCTTTGTTTTGTTTTTCTTGTTCTTGTTTTTGTTGTCTTTGCCAGTTTGGGAAGCAGTGGCCTTGGGAACTAGTAGGAAGTTATTTTGGTTATGACGGTTGTTTTGGGCACGATTGGTACTAGTGCACCTACTGGTAATGTAGTAGTAGGAGCTGGAGTTTGTGAAAGTTAAGGTACCAAGAAAACTGGTTGTGGGTCTTTTGTGATTGGTTTGGTAATGGTATGTATTGCTGTTACTGAAACTAGGACTTCTTGTAGTGGCATTCATGGTGTTGCTAATGATGCTTCTTCAATCATTAACAAACTCTCAAACTGATGTGTTTTGAATATAAACCAAAAAAAAACAAAAACAAAAAGAGAATAATTAAGAAGTGGATAATTTTATGAAAGGATTTGTATTTGGTGTATGAAAGAGAAATCTAAGTCAGAGAGAGGAAGCCAACAGTGGAAGATGGAATATAGATCACGGAATGTGATTTGTGGTTTGTAAGAGAGGGAAAGGAGAGAGAGAGAGAGAGAGAGGGCATGAGAATGTGCCACGTAGAGTACCCACTTTCCTCTTGTTTACTTTCATTTTATTGGTGGTTAATACTACCAGATAATGTGTGCTCAGTTGAAAAACCATGAGAAATGCCCACCAATGAGGAAAATTTATGAATCAGATAATGATTTTTTTTTTTTTTTTAATGAAATCTGACCCACAGTCAAAGAAAAAAGGTAAAAATATATTTTTCCTTACTGAATTTAATCCAAGTACGATTTTCATTTCTAAAATTTAAAACATTTCAATTTAATTTAGTCTTTAATATTTTCACATATCTCAAATTTAAATTGTTGCAATTTGTTTGTCTTTTAAAAGAGAATCGCTTTCATATATAACAAATGGAGTGTTGACACGGCACATTAAGAAGGGAAAAAAAAAACTTAAAATAATTTAATGGGAGACAGATGAAAGGATGAAATTATATTTTCAAAAAAAAAAAAACCTATAAAATCGATCTTGTTCTAAATTTTAGGGATTAAAAATAAATTTCAAACCAAAACTGAAAAATTGGGAATTGTCAAAGTAACTCGAGTAAGAAAGTAAGACACAATTGAAGCCGTCATATCTGAATATTAATTTTGTTAGTGTTGAGTGCAAATGCAAGAGTAAATAACAAGTTAAAGTGAAGAGCAAAGCGAGGTGATTTTATTTGGCATCTCTCCATTGGAGACGATGAAATGCGAAAAGACTTCCATGTAGATTTCCAAGGTTGTTCTAGTCCATGTGGTACTGGAATTTCCAAGGATAGGTGGCCCAAATTGCACCAAAAATTGCAAAGACACGCAGCTTCTGTGGCTCATACATACTTTAAAGTTCATATTAGTTGGGCTTACAGTTACAGGGGCTATAGGATTTGAGCACAATAATCATGGAATGAAATGTTTCCTGTGCAGAACCTATAAAAGTACAACCAACACAACAAAAGAAAGAGAAACAATCAAAAACTACTTGTTCAATTACGTATAGACCATATAAACATAACTGTATCAATCAAAATGAATGCTTGAGTTTTGGAGACACTACTTATTTTTCCTTCTTTAAATAAGACATTCTACAAAAAAGGGTCAATATAAAACAAAAAATATAAAAAAGGAGGGATTTGGAAACTAACATCCCTCTGACATTCCTTTGTAAAGAAAATATTTTTCTAGAAAGATTAGAACAATTATAGTACAATCGCCACCCAAGGATGACATTCTTACAGAATACAAGAGGATCATAAAATCAAAGAATCACCAAATCGGGCCAGAGTGAGAGACGCAGGCATCAGTACTCTAATACCCCGAGCAGCATTGTTAAGTGGTTGAAGAGGGTAGCTCTGGTCTATAAACTTCACTTGCTGAGGGAGAAATGAGTCGTGGAGATATAAATGAAAAGAATATTTCCCTAAAAAGTGAATACGAACCAATCTGTTGTAGTATTCTATGCTTATCCCCTTCCAACCGTCTAAGCCCACCACTTTTACCATCACTGCCTGGTTTCCAGCAGTGTCGTGGAGCAGCACAAAAACTATGGTCTACCTCCCTCTAACTAGAGGGTTTTCTTCAAAACTCCATATTAGTATGTACAAATTGATCATCCAGCATTGCTGGCAACCTCTGCAGCTCTCTGTCTCATCATCTCCATCACAGCAGCTCTTCGGCGAGAGTCAGACTGCTGCTGTAGCCTCCTCAAATGTTCTTTTAGATCTCTGAACAAATTATTAAAAAGAACTCTTTAATACCCAAACACAAAATGAAAAAAAGGAGAGAGTTAAAGGAGCAAAGTTGGCAAGTGATTGATAATAGTAAAGAGGTTGATTTATAAACCTGCAACGTGGTACATTGCACTCAGATTCTTTGCAAGCTCGAGCATGAAGTTGAAGGAGATACCACATTTTCTTACAAAGAACACAACCTCCAGATGCACGAGTTTTGCAATGTATCCCATGGCGAAAAAGACCCTTCACCTTGCGACAATTTGGGTACTGGCAATGTGAGGAACGACATTGAGATGCATGCACCAGAAGATCAAGCATCTTCCTAAGCTGCAATGTGAAATAACCAATGATGTCAGACCAAATCTATAAAGATGCCAAGGTCTCCAAATTGCATGTTCATATGGTCAGTATATGATAGATATAATTAACAGAATTTATTGCAAAACCTTAGACAAAAACATCCCGATTACTTTGATTGGACATGCAAAACCGCAAGGAAAGATGGGGAAATTTTTTGGATAATTTGATAATTGGGGGTGGAGGGATTTGAACCTTAGATGTCTCCATTGGGAATACTAAGAGGTGCCAACCAATTGAGCTACAAGGCTCTGGGCAAAAGATGGGGAAAATTTTGGAAAAACAAGAGACAATTATAGGAAATATCTAATTCCCTCCCATCACCATACTTTACTAGGCCAAATCAATAATTCAGGACTAAGAACTATACATGTAACAAACTGTCAAGTAAATACCCCACATAGACATAGTGACTCATGATAATACTAAACAACGAGGGAAGAAAGGGGGAATGTGATGTTTTCAGGTAAAGGAAACACAAAACAAGTATATTAAAGCATTGCAGCTTGTAGAGGTACTCGTGTGCAGAAGAAAATTGCCATGAAACATTGAAAGATTGACCAAAGCAAGTGACTAAAAATATTGTTTCACCGTATCTTTAATTACAAAAAAGATAATGATATGCAGAACCTGTTGAACTCGTATTTGCCTTGCTTCTTTATTCTGAGCATCACGGTCAGCTATGGATGGATGGTTTGTCAACCTATGAGGATGATCAATGCCCTTTTGATAGCATCCATTGCATACATCATACTCAGGGCAGACTTCACATCTCCAACCCTGACCAGTTTCAATGTCAAGATGACATACATTACATGTCGTCACAAATGCAGGAGCAGTTGGGTTATGCAGATGGTAAAGGACCATCATCGAAGAATGTTTAGCCCGCCGCAGGGTATCATACTGATAATGATTTCCTTGACAAAGACTCAGAAATGCTTGTCTAGTGTCAAAGAATTCACTCTCAAGGATCTCATCTTTATCCTTTGTATCAACAGGTACATCAGTGATTTCAATCTGCAGGGTTTAGCAATGTTCCATTTTTCAGTTAAGAAATTGCCAATACAGTTTACTCAGCTGTTTTCAAAACCGCTCATTTTCAAAATAGAAGTATTTCGTGGTAAAGGATCTTACTGGATAGAGGACATGTTTTTCCCTCTGATTGTTTGGATGTCTTTCTCTTTCTTCACGTTTCTGTTCTGATTCATAACATCTGTGAGATATATGCAAACATCAGAACTAAAAAAAAAAAAAAAACCATTTCAGGAAAATGTATAGTTATTTTCAAGGAACAGAAAGAGCAAACCCATCAATATAGTTTACATTAACTCCACCAAGCTGGAACCAAAAGTAAAAAGGAAACAGGATATGCAGATAAGAACATATTATTAAATCCTAACAAGAAACTTGCAGTGTAGAATAACATGTATACAGTTTTAAGAATAGAGGATCCAACAACTATTAAAAACTTCTGTTAGTTCCTAGTCAGAACCAAACATTTATTAAACAGCTCTTTCATTACTTACCAAAAAGAAAAGATAATTTATCAGCTAAAAATGAACCAGACCATTCAATTCTTATCTACTGCATTATAATATTAAGGATAATCTGCATTTTTCAATTTCAGACTTAAGCAAGAAACATCAGTTCACTTCCTAAAAGCCAGCAGTAACAAATATTACTTAAAACGAAACCCACCGCGAAAAGAAAGGCCTTGAAAATATAATATTAAAAAATTAACCAGTCAAGAAGTCCATTTTTCATATTAATGAGCATGAGATTATGAAACTTTTTTTTTTGATAGGTTATGAAACATTTGAGAAAAAGAAAACAGATTTACAAGCAGTTTTGCCACAAAGAGTGCCTAGAAGGTTTTGGGAAGTAAGGGCATATATGTAGCATTTTTATTATAGTATATTCCACACCTACGATCAAATATCTGTACACTGGTGTATCAGATTTAGGATAATAAAAAAAGTTTGAAAAATATTTATAATTTTTTGTAGTTTGTATTGTTGGTATCAATATCTTGGGAACTGAATGATTCTGTAAATGTTAGTATCCGTAAACTTGATTCTTTTGAAAAAAATTGTAGCTTAACACATGAGCAAACCCTTATGAATATACTTACATATATCGCACATTAAATAAACTATCTTTTTTTTTAATAGGTCACATTAAATAAACCATCTTTTTTTTTAATAGGTTACATTAAATAAACTAGCTATAATGATGAAGGTAAAGATTGCAGAATTCTTACTTATCACACAGCTGGAAATTTTTGCACTGGTTGCAAACCCAACGATTTCCAGATACCATTAGGATACAACAGTGAGTGCATGCATGCTGCAAATGAACCATGATAAAATCTTCCTTCATTGGGCAGATGGTTTCACCAAGCTGGGGTGGAAGAAAGCCTTGTAAGAACAAAAGATAAAACCTCCAAACAAACAAGAAAATACCATTTTGATGCTGTAGAAATCTATAAGATTTTGATATAATTCATCCTTTTTTTTTAATAAGAATCACTTGAAAATCAGCGGATCTCCGAAAATCTGATTAGCAAGAAAAACGGTAAGCAGAAAGATATGAAATAGAAAATTACTTTATGCATGAGCAGCAGATCCTTTGACGCGTTACCAGAAAGATCAGACTGACCAGTAGCTTTTAAAGCCCTCTTTGTTATGGTCTTCTTAGTTGTTCCTTTCTTATTTTGTTTTCTGCCATCTTCTTCTTGACGCATCTGATAAATCAGATCTTCCGCAGCACCAGGCCAGTAGTCACCATCAAAATATGGCAACCTAGCAGCAGTTACCTTAGCCTTACATTCACCAGTAGTTACAAAGAAATGGTCATACAAATTAGTGAGATCAACCACAATATTTTCCTTGGATGCTTTTCTTAACATTGCTAAATACCTGATACAGAAAGCATTCCAAGCATGAGTTAAATAAGAATGAAAAATCGGTAAAATGATTAAAAAAGTTAAGTTCTCAGAATTACAAGGCTCACCATTCCCGGAGCTTATCAGATTTAGGTGTTTTTTGAATTTCTGGATGACAATATAAAATATAATCTTCACCCTTTAATGGAGGGCAAGCCCATATATAGCAGCTTGTAAAACCTCGTAACTTGCAATATTCAAGGTATCCAATCTGAAAAGAGCATAATATATGAAGGTCAATAGCTCAGATTGAAGATTCCATATTAATGGTCACTTAGAAGGTAATGAGACAAGTGAAGTCCGGACCCTACCAGAATTTCATGATAAACGAATGTACGAAGAGCCTCTCCAGTCACCGCTTTAATCTCAGGTCTGAAATACTTGACAGAGTCCAGGTATGAGAGATAGACGCGACGCTGATTTGGAAATTGAGATTCAGATCCAAATTCTTGAACATACATGCAAATAGGCATACTTCTACACCTTCAATCTTCTGAAACAACAAAACTACCTGGAACAAAAAAGACTTAGTTAGTGAATAGCTACTATTATAGCAATTTTGTGTTGCCTCTGTCAATATTAGAGACGTACTAACTCAATGGAGACTCTTCATACCTTGGATTTATATGGAAATTCAGTCGGATAATTATCTTCTTGAAATATTTCAAGAAACCGCTGCTTCACTTCCAACTTTTTGTCAACAGATGAAACAACTCTAATTACAAGTGATTCTGCTCCAGGAACCTAGCAATATCAATTTAATTGAAATTAGCTAATAACAAATATCAGCTAGCAATATCAAGAGATTCTGCTCCAGGAACCTAGCAAAATATCACTTCCAACTTTTTTCACAGTACCCCCCATAAACTGGAAGTCCATAACCCCAGTTGCTATGGGAAGACCATTTAGTTGCCCTGCGCCAGAGTGTTAAACTCTTTTGGGGATTTTCCCTTTCTATGAGAAATCTGTTTAGAGTCCCTCTTGGAGAAATAATAAATATATAAATCCCCTAAGACATTATAATCCCGCCTAAATGACTGAACAAGCTACCTCCTATGTAGCATCTAGTATAGACAGGAAAGTAATCAGCTCTGGAACATACAGAAATAAAGTAACTACCCAAAAAAAATCTGTAAATATCAGGAGAGAAAATTCCAAGAAAGTGCCAGGAGCTCAAGCTAATGGACCCTTGGCAAGTAATTCAGCATTATATTAACTCCCAAAGAAGACCCTTGTACAACATGCTTCAAGGAAAGGATGGTAACTAAATCAGCTAGATCAGAACTTCACTAACTCAGAAACAAATCCTTCATTCTCCCAAAAAACATAAATATAAAAACAGAAATACAAATAACATTGATAATAAAGATAAAATAAATAAATAAATAAAAACAAACCAACTTCCTCACCTCAGAACTTCAGGTTATGTTCAATGCATTATGAGTGTTCATAATATTTAACCTCTATAGTGTTTGCAAACAGTAACATTGATCCATTTTTAGTAGAAATTTCAAAACTATACACTAGTGAGAATGTGTCTGTGCTGAGTGGCATTATTTGTTCACAACCGGTCTCAAGCCCAGAAAATGGAGGGTTGCAGTAGGTTGACGGCCATTGTAAAATTTAGTCACAATTATGAATGGGTTAATGGACTATTTGCATCCAGGTTCAAAACCTGATATTGCAATTTCTACATTTAAGAAATTTGGGATTAAGGCTTGGTTGTTGTACGCACTAGTTAGAATCAGCCATCAAAAACTGAAAGCTGACTTAATCAAAGGTTGTACATGATGGCTAGCAGCTTTCACTTAACATTCTTCAGCAAAGAAAACCCATATCGTACCATGATGAAATGCAACATTTAATATCATCTTCACCAGAAAAAAATTAAATGAGAGCATGTTACACGCAATCACCTCATCAAAACCTTTTCCATGTAGCCTTGCCCTCTCTTGTCTTTCCTGCTTCAGTCTCCTAAATAACCGCTGCTCTATATGGTCACTAAGAATTGTTCTTGGCAAATCTTTGGCCCCAAGAACAGCACTTTGTGGCAAGGGCTTACGCTCTCCTCTTTCAACCTCTTGTATATAGCAATTTGGGCAAGTGTATTCAGCTTGTCCACCATCATTTCTTCGACCATTAAATAAAGCACAAATTTGATGTTGCCAAGCTTCACACTTATCACATTGAACCCACTGCACATGATCATTGACAGTTTAATACAAAAGAACAGTCGATAAACTCATGCAATGAACCAATAAAAGCAAATTGAAATGAGAGAACATACCCATTCCTCAGTCTCTTCATCATTTTTCTTCTTTTCTAGCCTTGCCTTTGGAATGGCAGTCCCGTCCACAACTATGGTGTCTCCACGAGCCTCGTTATAACATGGAATACAGAAATAATGTCGTGTATCACCAGCACCCATGGTATAATACATTGCATTTCGCTTGATGCGAGCACCACATGGAGTGCAATATATAGGTGGTGGTTCAAAAGTGAGCTTCTCTACTGCACACAACTGACAAGAATTCTCACTCATAGCATGCTCCATTGCTTGATTCTTTTCTGCCTTTGCTTTACTCTGTAAATAAAAAATAAAATAAAAATAAAAAAAGAATTATAATCTAATTGGGATTATTTTCATCCAGTTTATTGGACTAAACTTTTTCATACAATGTTATTATAAAGAAAAAGGTCCAACAGCAAAAGACCCCCAGAAATCATAATTGGAATATTATAGTCCATATTACTTGCCTAGAAAAATATACTAATATATGTAAGAGAAGGCTGTAGGACAAGGTGTCATACCAAGGGTAAAATATACAGGATATATTTTCTAGAGAACAACAATTAAAACTATTTTATGTAGATAAACACCAATAATCCATGTAATGATCATAGAAGACTAAATGTTTTAATGAATATTCACTTTAACAAAAGAAGTTGTAAGGGAGGTAAACAAACATGAAGAACATATATTATAACCAAAAGTTATTCTGATAGGTAGTGGGGAAGAAAAAAAGGATCTCACAACCTCAAAGATGGACTCCCTTGTTTTCTCTCTAAAAGCAGGCCTCATGTCTTTTATATACCAATTCAATGATGATATTTTAGTGAATCTCAAGACTAAAAAATAAGTTCAGAAAATTGTAAACTAGACCTTAAAAAAAATGTAAACTATTGACCTTTCAATAAACCATTTACATAAATAAAATTAACAGTGTGAATTTAGTTGCAAAGGAAATCCCAAAAACTTACTTGGCCAACCCACTGCCTGAGACCTGTAATATGCTCCCTAACCTGCTCTGGAGTGAAAAGTTCAGTCAATGACACACCCTTTATTTTTGGCTTCCCAGATTTCGTGGTACTAGCTGCATTTTCTGCAGGCTGTGTCGCATTTTCTTGCTTAGCTGGATCAATCTCTTTCTCAACTTTAACATTTTCTTGCTTAGACAAACCAGAAGACTCATTATATGCAATAGATTCACCATCTGGCCTTTGGTTGCAGTTATCATTTGCATCGTCCTTTTTCATCTCACCAAGACTTTCTTGTACAGAACTTTCAGCAATTTCCTTCTTTACCTCTGGAAACTCAGATTTAACAGGCATACAAATCTCATTATGTTGGTTATCTTGGAGGTGGACATCCTGCGACCCATGGGATTCACTAAATGCAGAAACTGATACTGCAGAACTTTCACTCTCAGGAATAGAGATTGGGAGGGCTGCTCTATCTTCAAGCGTTTTGAAGAGGGTAGTACATCTTCCGAAGGTTCAACAATAGAGGAAGTCTTTGATATCAGTCTAACCGAAGTGTCTCCGGTATCATAGGATTTACTAGACGCAGTAATTGAAGTTGGCAAACAAGCAGACTCTGCTCGAGAACGTGCAATATATCGTGCATTCAATTGTTGTTTTAGTATATAGTTTCTTACAGGAACACAAACAGGGCAATTGGGATTCCTGCATTTCTTGAAATGTTCAACCAAGTCCTTGGTATGACGGCAACGAGGATATGCGCATAAAGGCAGATTGCATTTACGAATGTGCAACAACAACTCTTGAGCAATTACACATTGAGGTACTAGACATTTCCCTTTGGGGGCCGTACATCGATTAGCATGTCGCAAGAACAAGAGCCATTTCTGCTGATTTCTATACATCGCTTCAAGGCTAGGATTTCCAGATTTACAGGTAGCACCAGTTAAATTAGGGGGCTCGGTGGTGCTTCTACAAGCAGCAGTTCGACCAATAACAGATCCTTCTGATGATAAGTTATTGCACTGAGCTTCATCCTGCCTAGATATTCTCTGACGGAAATCCTCTTGCACATGATGCTCAAGAGGCATACTCCTCGGTACATGATTCCTGTCTTGTGATTGAGGATGCCATTGACCCTGCAGCACAGATTCTGATTGTGCCCCAACAGAAAGGCAGCTATAATCGCTTTGGGAATCCGTAACCAGTTGGTTTGGATGTAGCAATTGTTGCATTTGTTGAGAATTTTGAGACATTGGCGAGCAGATATCATGCTGTGAAGATGGAAGAGAGAGCTGTTGAGCACTCCTGGACCGGTCTTCAGAGTTCTGCTGGAATTGGTTCTGCATCTCAGACAACTGGAATTGTTCAGAAACTTGTGAGTTCATAACTTCATTGTGGTGCTCCACTCCAGGTTCACGTTTCACTTGGTTGCCTATATCAGATGTCAGTTGGGACTGACCAAAAGTATCACTATTTAGCATATTCTGTTGCTGTTGAAGCTGCTTCTGTTGGCGTTGCTGTTGAACAAATTGCTGCTGTTGAAACTGATGGGACTGCTGTTGAAATTGCTGCTGTTGATGAGAGTGTAGTAGATTGTCTCTTGAAGTTATTGAAGCTTGAAAATTCATCTTTTCTGATTGATCAACTGATGGAGTCTTTATATAGGCAGCCTGTTGAGTTGCTTGCAAATTTGACTGATTGCTTATCAGAGAAGAGTTGGTTTTGGATATAGATGGCAAGCTAACTGAACTCAAGTTCTGAGTATTCATCATTGATCCAACAGATGATGCAGTACCATAGAAGTTTCCAGACCCAAAAGAATCGGAATTGCTCATTCCATATCCATCACCTAATCATTAAATTGTTTGTTGTGAGATTGCTGATTTGTGTCAAAATTAACATACATCTTCCCACATAAAGTATGATGTAATACACAGAAAAGAAGCCATAAACACACAAGAAAGGAGGGAAGGAGGGGCATTACCCTGCATTATCGATTGCTGATGTTGATCGAAGTGAGGCTGAAAAGGTTTGGGTGAATTAGTATAAGATGTGGCAGGAAGATAGCCCTCAGAGGTACCACGTTCATTCACAAGTTGTAAATTATTCCCCATCAACCCTAACCCACCACCATTTAAAGCCCCATTTGTAAACCCATAAGCTTTCTGCTGCAAGCCAGACCTAATTCCACTTCCCATTTGACTACCAAGACTGTGCAATATGCGACTATTTTGACCACCATGATGCTGCTTTTGCTGCAGTGGTTGTGATACCATCGTTGACTCAACATTGGAAAACCCACCACCATTATTAGAAGATTCCATGTTCATATAAGACTGACTGTTATTATTATTACCATTATTGTTATTACTATTAAATCCAGGAGTGGGAATCATTTGGCTTGTAATTGTTTGAGCACCCATTGATGACAAGTTTCCACCAGAACTAAGGGAAAAATTGGCAGGAGACTGCTGATATCCATTAGACAAAGAACCTGCAAGAGTAGGGACTGTAATGCTGTCGCAAAGAAGCAAAGAGAAATAACATTTGTAAAATTATTTCAATTACCATCAGATCTATTAAAGGAACCACCATGTATGCCACCACTTGGCAACAGGCTTCCAGGGTTGACAGTCGTAGGTGCATTAGCAGCGATCATTGAAGCATCTACAGAAGATGCAACAATCATGGTTGAATTCCCACTGTGTGACATACCAGGTGTTGGTATCATTGTACCAACGGGGGAGGAAGAATTAACAAGCTGTGGATATTGGTTCCGAGGATTCATATGTGAGCGTTTAATCAATTGATGCAAACGGCTCTCAAGTGTTTCAAGGTTCATGTAATCCTCCTATGACAGAATTTACAAACATTAGATAAGAGGAACAATATAGTCAGATAGATATATAAAACTCCTGGGAACAATGCAAGAATGCAAAACATTTTCAATAAAAAAGAAATATTATAATAGCAGAAGGAAAGAAAGGTGCTATGTTTTTAGCGTGACTTTGAGAAACAGTGAAGACACCCACTTGCTTAAATAAGGGTAAGGGCAACAAAAACCTTTGAATGAGCTGATCTCAATAAACCCTCCTCTAAACGCTTCACAATATCCTTAAACTTCTTTCTCGTATTCTCATCAAGTGGCTGCTGCTGGTGCCGCTGCGATAAGATAGCATAGCTGGAAAAAGAGCAGAAGATCATAAAGTTTTATCAACATTGAGCAATAAAAAATTGCACAAATGTCTAAAGCAAGTTCTTGGATAATAATCTAACGCTATTATAAAAGAACATCAAGTTCATATTCATACAAGAATAATAAATCAATAATGGTCCAATAGCTGTCCCACATTTTCTGGACAGTCTTTCCCCTCCCTTTTCCTTGTCCCAAGCGGAGGGGATGGGGAATTTAAGATAAATGTTTAAACAGAACTTTAAAAAAAAGGATTAAATCAGAACTGATTTAATCATACTACCATTAATCATCCATTCCACCATAATCACTCAGATTTTTTTTTTAATAAAAAAAGGAAGTAAATAGAGCTCAAGAAGATGATTAAATCAGAGCTGATTTGACAATACTACCATGAATCATCCATTCAACAGTGTATCACTCCTAGTAAAAAAAAAACATATTTATGCTGTCTATTCTAGGCATATGTTGATAGAAACATCTAAAAATTTCTGCCCACATAAAAGACAGAGTCAAAAACTAAAACAGCATATTCTTGCTAATGAATTTCATCTGTAGCCTAAGGAAAGTTAATTATGAGACATAAATCATACTACATAAGTTATGTGGCACACTTAATTTGCAAAAATCAACTTAGGAGTATTGTACAAATACAATTGGTTTTGCAATAATTGGGATCCATTGTTATGTGATTGTATGCCTCCCATACGTGGAGTAAAATCATACTATGCTTCATGTGCCAATTAACTCCTGTTTACACTTTAAACCGTCAAAATGGTGAAAAAAAAGTCAGGATATTGATGGACATCCACCAATACTATCATTTCTTAAATTTTGATAAGTAGTCCCCGTTACAAACACATTGAGAGAAATCTTGAAATGTCTAGCATATTGGGAAATAGTTTTTTTTCCATATATATAGATTAATGAAACCTTTATTAAAAATAAAAATTTATTTAAAAAAAGAAAAAGAAACAGTACAGACCACTCCCAATTCACACAAGCATATAATAGGGAAGGCCAAGAATACCAACAGAAAGTTCACAAATCTAAAAATTTGACAAGCAAAGAAAATGAGAGGCCACTCATCACAGACATCCAATCATACAAAGTACGCAAGAAAAAAGGTATCAGCTCCAGAATTGAAAGATCCTCCCCCTCAAGTATTCGATGGTTCCACTCCCCATATAGTCCACATGAGACACAGTTTTAAAATAAAAAAATTGAATAAAAATATACCCTGAGAGAGTGCTTAATCGCATCCAAATACCTACACAAACACTACCAGATGGTCCAGATCCTTCATTAATAAACCCATATCCAAGCTACCGACAATCTACCATTAATTACTAACATTTGCATTTCAGTAAAGACTATATTTTGTTAGGGATTTCAGTAAAGACGAACAATGTTATGATGAAGATCTCACATTTACATTTCACAGATGATATGCTCATTGTGTGTGATGCAATGCCACAACAATTGTGGTATCTTCAGTGCACTCTTTTGCTATTCAAAGCAGTCTCTAGGTTGAAGATATATCCGAATATCCGAATAAATCCGAAATGGTCCCTATAGGAGAGGTTATGAATATGGGAGCACTAGCTGACATCCTAGAGAGTAAAATTTCAACCTTAGTTTGGATACATTTGGGCTTGCCTTTAGGAGCTCAATTCAAAACTAAAGCTATTTGAGATGGCATTCTTGAACGAATAAAGAAGAGATTAGCAAATTGGATAAAGATTTTATCTCTCAAAAGGGAGAAGCTTACTTAATTAAAAGCACACTTTCAAGTCTTCCCACCTACTTTATGACTTTCTTCCCTCTCTCCCAGCTAATGCGGCCTATCCTATGGAGAAAATTCAGACAGATTTCCTTTGGGGTGGTTTGGTGGATGAGTTAAAATTCCATCATGTTAATGGGCTCATGTTGTTATCAAACTAAGAGGGAGGTTTAGGGCTTAGACCAGATTTTCTGGAATGGACAGTTTTACAAGCCCATGAGTCTTATTTTATGTTTAGAGTTCTTTTCTATAGGGTTTAAAATTCTTGATTTCTTTTCATTATTATTAGGAGTCCTAGTCTTTCTAGGAAAAGGTCATTTACAGTCATAATCCTAGGGAGTAGTTTTTTGATAATTACAGAAAGTTCACTGAATCAGAAACATCTGGTACACAAAAAGTACACTAGATGAATCAGTCTAGGAAGCACGGACACTTCATTTAGAATGTCGTACCCGTGTTATATCTGTATCGTGCCCACCATGTCATACCCGTGTCCCTGTCTGTGCTTCCTAGTGAATCACTACATTAAGATCTTAATCTAAGATTACGATCATGATCCATAAAATCTAAGAAATAAGAGAAAGGGTATAGCCTATAAAATAGATAGCGAGAATGCTTTTAATAAATTCCAGCTGCTTATATTAAGCTTTGAGGGTGTGATTGCCTTCTTCTACGACTGTGATTGCTTAGAATAACCTAAGTATGACTACCTAGTACTTTATCTTTCTTTATTTCATGATCAATTAATTGTTTTAATATCAAACCCCCCACCAACACATTCAAAACCCCATCTTTTCATTGAACCTTACTCAAGAAACTCTTCAAGATCAAGACTTATCAAAAAAAATTTAAAAAAGAAACCCTTCAAGATCAATCTAGCTTAAGTGTTGAATTCCCAAAAAGATCCCACCACAAAAATTTGGTATTAAAAGCCGATTCAAGCTTCGGTCGTGCAACACTAAACATTACTCAATTGGGTCAATATCTCTTTAAAGCTTAACTTCTACTAGTAACATAACCCCACATTCAATTCAAAAAATGTAAAAAAAAACAACAAAACAAACACTAACAAATCCCATCATAACTTAAACTTCCAATAGTAACAAAATAAGCACATTGATTCAATTCAAGCATAACAACAATCAATCAATCAAATCAAACGATCAAGCTTACATTTTCTCTTGCATTAAACCCCGAGCTCTAAGCATCTCATTATCAGCTGCAAACAAAACACGCACTCCACCACCTCCACTGCCACCTCCTCCTCCTCCACTACCTCCTCCAGCGCCCAAATTATTCATCTGTTGAGCAAGCGTGCTCCCGTTCTGCGACGTTGCGGAGGCCGCCGCCTGGTTCTGCGCAGCAGCAACAGCAGCAGCAGCGGGACCCGACATATGCGCCTGCACATTCATCGCCTCTTCTTTTTCCTTCTTCTCACCAAGCTACACCGCATACCTCACTCACAACCATCCAACACTACACCCAAAAAATCAAAAATCCCCAAAAAATCAGCACACAAAAATCGAAAATTTCTCAAATCGAATTTCAACACCAACAAAAAAAAAAAAAATCGGCGATTGTAACAAGGTAGTGAGAGCAAGGGCAATTGTGTAATTAACTAAAAAATCCGAATTTGGGGGAAAATTTTCGTGATTTTTAAACCCTAGGTGAGTGAATCGAAATTGAAGAAACCAAAAAAAAAACCCTAGGGAATCGAACCTTGGGAAGTACAATCGAGAGCAGCGGCGATCGGAGGTACAACACAGAAAAACCACTGACGATCGGAGATTTTTTTGCAGTGAAACAAAGATTTGGGGGAAAAGATTGAAAGGTAACGAAAAAAAGCAAAATTGAAAGCTTTTTAAGGGTTTGTACGAATTGGGGAAACGAGGTCGCACGTGCGGGGAATTTCACACGAGCGAAGTTTTTTTTTTTTTTTTTTGGGGGGATTGCGAAGAGACGAACGAAGAAGAAGAACAAAGAACGAAGGGCAACGAAGATGAAGGAAGCGAAGGAGAGATGCAATCGTATAAGGGAACGAAAAAAAAGTCAGTGTGTAAGAGAGAGAGTTTGGGGGAATTAATTTTATTTATTAATTTTTTTATTTCATGTGGGTAATTATAATTGGGAATTTTGATAAGGGTTTCAATTTGGGTTTTTTTTTTTTTTGGGCAGAGTGTGAGAGAGATAGAGAGAATAAAATTATTGTATAAATATAAATAGTTATAAAATTTAAAAATATATATTTTATATTAATTTTATCAAAAAAATATTATATATTAAAAAAATTATAGTTTTTGTTTTTGTTTTATTTTGTGTGTGTGTGTGTGTGTTTTTTTTCAAAGAGTAAAAGTAAACGGAGGTAGAGAGGAGTTGGACTTTGGGTATGTGGGATTTTTACCATATTACCCATGAATTTAGCCATTAATCTTTCCCTAACTTCTAGCTATATGTATGATTTATAGGATAATTATTTTAAATAAAAACTAAAAAGATAATAATAATAATAATAAAAACTAAGAAAATAATCAGTGTGTTTTGGAATAAATATGTGCAAAATCAAAAAAAACTTTATCTTGGTTTTCAAATTGAATTTTGATGTTACGATTACATCAATCCTAAACATATATAGGATTTGAAAATTTTGTAAATAGAGATCGATTTATTGTACGTACTTTTTTTTTTTTTTCAAGTACCATACTTGCATGATCTTAACCATTCATTTATATATTTTCAATGGAAAACAAAAACATTAATCTATTTTTTTAATATATATATATTTTTTATGCAAAATAGAATTTCTACTTTAATCTGTATATCAGTATATGTATTTGAAACTCTCTCTTAAAACTTAGAACTTCAATCCTTACACTTTATGCCCCACAAATACTTATATTTGTAAAGTGAATATTAAGAATTAAAATTTTGTATATATGGTTCTTTTTTTTTTCTTTTTTTTTTTGGGTTATAAGATATATGGTAGGAGTCTCTTATAAGTATTACTCCCAGACACAAATGGGTCACATTGCAAAGGACATACAATACCTTGCTTCTTTTTTTCCAGCTTTTAGCTTTTCTCATGTACTTTGTTATTGTAACTATATTGCTTATTCACTTGCAAGATGAGCAATTATAGGTTCTTAGTTGTTAGTTTGGATGGAAGATGTTCCACAGACATTAAATCTATACTTCTAACTGATTTAAAAAGCTTCCTTAATAATAAGATCTAACCTTCTTCTCAAAAAAAATTATCAAATACTAGTAAATATATTTAAAATAAAACAAATTGTAAAAAAACATATTTAATTTAATTATAAATTATTTAGTAAATATAATTTAATTAAATAAGAAACTGGTTAATATTAGGATACTTTATCAAAAAAGACATTGAAATCTAGGTAGTTCAAAATTTATTAGGTGACTAAGGAAATGCTCAACTACTATAAGGGAATTTTCACATCTAAAAGGTTCTCTTAATACAGAAAGGGTGTTGGATTGTGTGGATGGCAGGTGAAACCTGATATGAATGATGTTTTGTAGAAACGTTTGTTTTACAGTTTTTTTTTTTTTTTTTTTTTGAGTAAAACGTTTTACAGTTGATGAGGTGATAACAATGCCTCTTCAAATGCATCCATCAAAAACATCTAGTCTATATTATATGTCAATTTTTCTTTTGTCATACTTGTTACGAATCTTTGTGCTGTAGTTGTGTTGTCCTTTTTCAATTATTTATGCACTCATCTAATTGTACTTATATTGTTCTTATTCCTTGGAGTCTATTGTCCTTCTTCAATCACTAATTACCAATCCTAATGTTATTTTTAAGTTGATCACAATTTTTTTAGTAAATAGAATAAAACAAGTGTTTCCAAGGATATTTTATGATAGTTAAGTGCCTTCTCAAATATTATAAAATTACCCCTAATTTTTTTTTAAAATTTCAAAATATATATAGTTGGCCCCTCCAAACTTCTCAAATATTATATTTTTACCCTTGAATTTACCTAAACTTTACCAAAAAAAAATATGGTTAGCCCCCCAAACTCTTCATATTTCTTGTATGACTCAATTAAATTAGTTCAATTTTTTATTTGTTATAATTTTGGCCCCCTCATTCATAAAATCCTAGTTCCGCCCCTTCTTATGCATAAAGTGATTCGAAGGGAGTAATGAATGTGAAGTTGGGTATGAGCAAATGGTAAGATTAAGTGGCCCTTCATAGAGGAAATAATGGAAAAGTTGGGTTTGATAATAAATGGATAAAGTTAATTATAGGTTGTCTTGATAAATTACATACTCTCCTAAAAGCTTAAGTTATTAAGAAATTATAAATCTAATCATTTAACCATAATTTTAACATGTCTATCTTATATTTCCTATTTAGTTCATCTTCATGGTTCACCTAAAGGATATAATATCCTTATCCCTACTAGGGCCTAAGGGTTTGAAGTAGGAGGATCTTTTTAGGCTGCTATCTATTTTTTACTTGTGTCGAGGGGCTTACATCTTTAATCAAACAAGCTAAGGTTAAAGGCTCTTTCAAATGTGTTACAACTAATAGAAGGGTCATCATATTGTTTATTTGCTTTTTCGTTGATGACAACCTTATCTTTAGTAGAGCTGCAAAATAAGCATGTACAATATACACGCCATTGATTTGTTTGAGGCCGCTTTAGGACGAAGGGTGAGTAGAGCTAAGACCTCCCTTTTTTATTTCCCAAGTTTGAATACCCCTTCAACAACAAAAGAATCCATCATTATTCAATTAAGGACTCAAGATTTTTGGATATCTCAAGCAATAATTTGGTTCGCTTAATTTCATCATTCGAGGAAACAAGCATTTGATGAATTGAAAAATATGATGTGGAAGAAAGTAAGGGGTTGAAAGAAAGATTGCCATCTCAAAATAGGAGGAAGAACTTATTCAAGGCTATGACTTTTATTTTGTATAATTCATTTATGACTTTAAAACCCTAATAGATTACACAGTTTAACCAAATAATAATAATTTTTTTAAAGATAGATGTCACATGTGCGCGCGCACACACATACAAATAAACATACATACATACATACGTGTGTGTATATATCTTTTGTGTATGCTTTTAAATTCCTCTCTCTCTCTCTCTCTCTCTCTCTCTCTCTCCACTTCATATGTTTTTCATCGTCAATTTTCTGTTGACTAATTTGTTCTTTTTTTTTTAGAAAACATGATACTTATTAGAATACATGAACACAAAAATAATATATAAAGTTTTTTAGACAAGAAGAGCTACTATGGTCTGTTTGAATTGTGGGAAAGGAACTTCCTTCTCTCTCAAAATAAACGGACCATAAGTGTGTGTGTGTTTAAATACTGTTTATTTTGCTAAAAATTGAAAACTTATTTCTAAAAACAATAAAAAAAAATTTCTAGGTTACTGTTCACTGATGAAAACACTGTTCAACCCTGTAACTTTACCTTAATTCACTGTTCATGTCTCATAAATAGTGCAAGAAGCGTTGGTAAAAAAAAAGGCAAAACGCAGAAACACGACGCCAAAACATGATCCAAACAGAGCTTAAGTGTCATTTTTTTTTTAATATTGGGTTATTCTTTTTCTTTCTCTTTTTTTCCCTTTTTTATTTTAATCTTTTTGCATCCTAATCTGGATGTGGTTGGATTATGATATAAGTATATCCTAATAAAAAACAGAATAGCAATTGGTGGGCTGGCCCATGTCCAATGGACACGTTAGATTGGGCCTCAAAAGTTTCAACCTTGCACCCAACATATTCATTATCTTTCTTAAAATGTACAAACTTAGGACGATTAACCTACTTTTTAGGACTTTGGGATGATTTCAATTCCTAGTTTCCTGCAAGGCTACAATCTCTAAAATGTGTTGATCTTTTTCTATTTTTGAGAAAAACTAAAGTGTTGATGTTTTTGACTGACAAGGTAGAAAAAGTGTTGATGTTAGATCCCTCATAATTAATGCTTAAGGTGTGTCCACACGTATGTGCTTGTCTTCGAGTGTGAAAACTTATATAGTAGACCATGTATGTCAAAACTAGCTTGGCATCCTTCTATTGAACTCCAACAAAATGCTTTTTGCATTGATTACTTAAAACAGTTCCACGCAAACAAGTGGAAGCTTTTATTACAAGATACATGAAACATGGCTTTTTACTGAACAAGCAATTTTGCACTCTATTATACCATTTTATTAGAAGTTTTTGTTATATTTTTTAATTGATAAAACTTAAGTACAGCTTTAGAACAGAGGTTTTTATATTAGGTTTCAGAATTAATTTAAACTATGTTACAATATTGGGAAATAAGCCGCACAGTTAAATTTGGAGAACATAACACATCTTGTGTTGCATTGGTCAATGCAATTGCATGAATAAAAATAAATGAGGAATTTTTAGGGTACAACATCTAAGCAATGGTACATTAATTTAAAATTTTATCCTTTTTATATATATGAAAATTTTAAGAATCTTTGCTGTTAATGCAATCAAAGAATCACTACTAACTAAATGTAAGTCACTAATTCATCAAACACAATAAATCATTCCATGTATAATTTCAAGACATTGGTAAGTATTGTGAAATTATATAAGGGCAAAATTTAAGTATAGTACTTAGGTATTGTTTCTTAGTTCTCCTTTATATGACGTTTTTTTCTTAATAGGTAAATAGATATTTTCATTAATAAAAAAGTACATCATGTTCACGATGATGAATAGATTGTACTTGAAACAAATACAAACAAATCAAAGAGAAACAGAAGCAGATTGTAGGAAATCGAATACGAAAATACATTATGTAAAACTCCAAATATGAGACCACCCAAATAATGTCCCAACTAACAAAAACTTCAAAAGATCAACAGATTTCTCAATATCCTCAAAAGTGCGAGTATTTTGTTTCCTCCAAATTAGTCATATCAAACAGGTTGGCACCATATTTTAGACCGAAGAAGAGTGTATCCCCAAAAAATTCTCTCATGCACAAAGAAAAGAAACAACCATCCATGGCATCACCCACTATATACCAAACATTAAATAATAATAAAAACTCCACTCCACACGGCATGTGCAAACTTACAATGAAGTAAAAGATGATCCACTATTTCTCCATCACAGCGTCACAAATAGCACCAATTAACCAAAGACAAGTTCATTTTTACAAGGAGCACACATCAAAAACACCGTTCGAAGTTAACTTCCAAAACAAACTATCAACCCCCTCACCCCTTGGCATTTTGGAATAAATATACTCATAAAAAGCATCCACTCTCTCTACCTCCCAATCATCAAGAACCTGGTGGAATTAAGTATTCCAACTCCTATTACCACACCATGTGATTTTTTATCATATGATAGAAGTGTTTTAGGTTAACGTCATTTGGGGATTTTTAGTTAAATAGTCACATGACTGAATTTTAAAAAATGAACCTAAAGAACAACACTTAAGTACTATACTTAAATTTTGCCCATTATATAATTATCAATCATTTAATTATTTTTATCAAAACATTCCCAATAAAATTAATATTATATAAGTTCATGATATACTTATATATTATATAACAAAGTTGGATGCACTTTGCCAAAAACTTTGTAGCTCATTGGCATAACCCATCCTCCTTTATTAAGAGAACTAAGTTCAAATCTCCCCTTCCAATGGTTATAAGTTAATTATAATTATCATCACCAATTGTGAGGTTGTAGTCACCGGGTGTAGTTGAAACTTGAAAGTCGTCAAATTGATTGGTTTTTACACTTTACAGGGTAGGCTTGCGGCAAACAGTGAGGGAGTTGGAAATGGGCTTTGGGGTGGCAAGTACTATAGGTTGGGTTATAAGCAACCCATTTTAGCTTATAAGGAACGAATTGATTTTTAGAATCTACTTCGTTGTGTTACAAAACAACCAAATGCTTAAAAGAAACGAATTGATTCTTAGAATCTAATACTAATTAGAGTTACCAAATAACCAAAACATGGAGTGCATTAATTTGTCTTGAGAAAAAAAAATTAATACATTACCAAACGTTGCCATAAATATTATTACCATTACCATTTAAAAACATGAAATTCTTCTCCATGAGAGGTTTTATGGGGGAATTATCTTTCCTTGCTTCTTCCTGATACGATATCTGCACCACCACCAGAATGAACAGAACAAATAGTCCTACAGTTGTGGGTTCTAGTCCTTAGAGATGGCAGGGATTATCTCCCTAGATCCAGAGAGAGAGAGAGAATGTACATGCTTCTTTAAGCAATATGATAATTAACATGGGCAAGGACAAGGCAGAAAAATACATTTTAAACAAACATCAACAGATGAAAATGAAAATATACAATACACCCGGCTCCTTGCCCCAGCATCAAACAACCTCTATGCCTAACATAATGTTACTCAGCCTACAATTTCCTGAGATCACAGATCCCACCGTATAATCAAACAAAAATGAATTGGGTCTGTTTTCAGTGGGCAGACAGTTAGTGAATGAGGGGCAATGCAAAGTGAATACATCAATTATACGTTGAAGACCGGGGTTTTGGTGGTATGTAAAAAGAGTTACCACAGTCAATCGGAGTTTGCAACAATGGATTCCATCTATCAAATATGATTCGGCCTCCTCGGCCAATTCGTCCACGAAATTTACAAGGCGGTGCAGATACATTATTTCTAGTTGATGAATCAGATGGCGGTACAATGCCTGCAGCTGCCAGCTTCTCTGGAACTAGAGGTTTGGTGAACAATAAAATTGGTTCAAGAGGATCCTGCATCATCCAATCCCATGTTAAAATTCATAATTAGTGATGAATTTGATATTCTTCAAGCAAAAGCAGATACTACCACAAGTTATAAAGACTTGATCTTTCCTGACCCATTTTATGTTGGGCAGTTAATATTTTACTCATGACTCAAAATTTCAGCTATTATTTTCGGATTCTTCCCTCCCCCTGAGAACAGAGGAGAGAGAGATGGGGGGTGGGGGGGAATTCATAGAAAAGAAGAGAGTATGATTGGGCAGAAGAGCTATTAGAGTACCATTTTATGAAGCCATCCTTGTGGTACATGTCGCCGCCTAAACTCTTGTTTCATGCTTCCTGAGGGAACTGTAACTAAGTTGGAGTCTGTGAAAGGAGGATTCTGTGTTGCAGGAGGCCGTGTGCGGGGACGGCTGTTTGCAAGGTCATCTGAATCCACATATTCTTCTTCGCTAGAACCAAACTTGCAAGAGAAGGGTGGAAATCCAGGAAGTGCCAAGCTATCTTCCAGGAGCTCTGTTTCATGCTGAAAACCAAGAAGAATTCGCTCAACAATTAACACCAAGTTCCTAATAAACGGAATTGGCATATACTTGACCCTCGAAGATACAAGTAACCCATCCCAAGAATCACTTAAAATTGCAAATTGAATAATTGCAACAACATATCCTTTTTTTTTTTTATAGGTAAATATGCAATATATTCAATACAAGAAAATATCATGTTAACCAAAACATAGGGCAGACACAAAAGATTAAAAGATTATCATGAGGACTCTTCACACATGCAGAACATAAATTTTAAAACCACATTGTGGAGGAATCTCTCCAACTCTTACCATACCTAACAGGATACATATATAGAGGCTACCACCTTAAAAAAAAAAAAAAAAAAATCTTTACTTGAAATATCCCCTACCAAATAACCTTTTCCAGCATGAAATTGCATACAATCATAGCATCCTAATCCATTACGGAAAATCATACTCTACCCAAAGGTCATACCTAAATTCTGGTCCCTACTAAATTATGGTACCATCCCCTCATTAAGAATATTTTTCTTTTCTTTTTTTTTTGTTTTTTTAGAGATAATTACAATATGCTGCTAATCCCACAACTCGAACCCTTCTCCCCACCTCCCCCCTCCCCTTGTGCATGGGGAGGTAACAATTCAACTACGAGGCCCTTGGCACAAGGAATGCAACCCATGTACAAAAGAAGCATAGAAAACAGCACCTGAGGGTAAACAGGAAAAAATCACAAATCAGACGCTAAGCTTAACAACATTGATGCATCTGAGGAAGACTAAAGAACCAAAAGAAGTATGAGCTGAAGCCCATTCAAACAGAGCCTTGGGAAAACTCTATTTGATCTCTCCTAGTGACTCACTCTTTAGCTTCAAATTCCTGTCATTACTCTCCATTCATATACACCACATAAGATGGAGTTAAGCTCCATTCAACCAGGCTCTTCCCACCACCAAGCTTCCTTGCCCCAAGCAGTCAACAATTGAACCATAGAATTGTCATAAAACACAATGAAGTGCAATAAAGATCATGAGCAAAGGAACAAGAAGTAAACAGTGGTTCAATTATTCTCCACACTTAGAACGAACTAAGGATAAGATTCCTATTATTGCACTTCCAAAAATTGGCTGTCAAAATGCAACCTAAGCCGTGGTTTACACAATAAATCAAAAGTAGTGAGGTTTCTAGTACAACAGATGCTTTCCAGGTGAAAGTACACTAAATCAAACCACAAAGTAAAAAGCTGAACGTCTTAAATTTAAATTATAAAACAAGCAGATAGCTATACAGGAAAAAAAGGAGGGGGGGGGGGGGGGGATTCTCTTATTTGACCGAGAATCTTTATTATGATGTTTCAAAAATACCATACAGCTACTAAGAACGTAAATTCACTATACAAAGATAGAAGACACAAAGTTATGGTGCATTCCCAAATATAAATGCAATCAAAGAAGATAACATACACTTATAAATAAAAAATAAATAAAATCAAAGAGGATAATACGCATCATATGCATACCTTATACTTCATTTGGATCCTTTGAAGGCTAACTTCAGTCTCCATTATTTCTCTCTTTTTCTCCTCTCTCTACACAAGATCAAATACTGAACATTGAGTCTTACAAGTCCATACAGAAGATCTCCATCCCCACATAAATGAAAAACTACCTAACATATATTTCGAAACTTCAATTAGGAAGAACAAACCTTAATTAGAGCCTCTAGAATGGTCTTGGCTTGGTCAAGATTCCGCCTCACCTGAAAAAAATTAAACCAAATGTACGATTTTAATTATATGTTTATCACTGAAAAAAATAACAAATAAAATTCAAAGACTAGAGAAATGTATACATTTGAAGTTCCCAGTCCCGCCAAGGTCTCAAAAGTTAACATTTCAATGCCATCTCACTTCATGAAAGAGCTATAGGTAAAGTAGTAAACCAAGCATGCCTTGTTAATTGCTATACAGAATAAACCCAGAAAACTTTCTTCAATGTATCCCCACCACACCAAAGGTCATACCAGAATTGCACCTTACTACTCTTTCTTATCTTAAAAAATATAAAACAAGAGAGGGATTCCCATACTCCTTTTATACTCTTCCACGAACTCACACTATTGGATTCTCTAACCTCTTTAGACATTCAGGCACTCAAGCTTCCCCATATTCGCAGAAATATGTGACCTCCAAAGCTGATCTAATTCCACTCCGAACCTCCAATACCATTTACCTAATAATGCACGATTAAAAGGTTTTAATTTCAAACCCCAATCTGCCTGCTTTAATAGGCGAGAACACTGTGTTCTAATATACCAATTTATTTGTATTCATCCCCAATACTTCCCCATGGGAAGCCCTTTGTAACTTCTCCAACTTGTTCGTAACTGACCTATGCATTTTAAACAAAGACACAAATAGGGGTGAGCTTAGTTCAGTTCAGCCATCGAAAGGGGAGAATTTCCCGCAAACCATGCCCCTCAGGTTTTTAGTTATTTATTTATTTATAATTGGCAAGTTACACACCCACCCAATGGGTCTTGAACCCAAAACCTCACCTTTCACCTAGAATTTATAAGGGGAGGAGGTAACAATTGAACTAGAGGCCATTGGCAAACCAAGCCCCTTGGTTTTAAGCACCAAATGCAGGAAGCCCGAAGATAATTTTATCCTAACATTGTTTATTTATTTTTACAAGTCCATTATATTTTATTGGTCCTTTGGATTTTATTTTAAGTCTCACTAGTCACTTATGTTATTAGTATTTTAATTTCATAGAGTAAAGGTTAGATCTGTAATTCAGTTATTTAGGCTTTCATAAGTCATCAAAAATTACGATCTACTCCTAGTAGTCTATATATGCATGCTATTGTACTGACTTGGCTTATAAACTCACAAGCCCACATATATCAGCACACACATGCTTGGACAATATACAATTTTTTTTAATATGTAATATTTGGACAAATATACAAACAAAAGTACACTAAAGATTATATATTTGATTGGGCCAGCCGTAGGCTCATCAAACTAAACAAACTAAGCGACCTTAAGCTTGTAAATTTCCTCATAATGAGCTCAATTTTTTATATTCATAATAACACAAGCACCCAATTGGTCCTGAACCTACAATCTTATATTCCATCTTTAGAAAGTGCCATTTGAGCTAGAGCTCATTAGCACCTAAGCAAAGCAAGATTCAAACTTGAGTCAAACTCAAAGACCAAAGTAAGCAAAAAAATCAGTAATGGATTAAGTGAGAGTAGTGCTAACCTGACGAAGCTTTTCAAATGATTGTACATTATTTTCCCTCCTTTGCATCTAAACAAAATATCACCATGAGGATGTTTAGACGTTGATGTTTACAACTTTTATCATCTAGAAAGAGAACTTTTCACTCAAAAATTAAGTTAAAATGCAAAAGTGAGCCAAGCTCAACACCTACCCTTCTTGTGTGAAGTCTGTGGGCTTTCTCCCTTGGCCTAAAGACATTGTACGGATTGGTGTCATTAACAGGTGGAGGAGGCTGTAAAAAACAAGTAGTAGAGGCTGTGAATAGCTTAAAATTAATGGGCAATTGAATCAAATTATTTCATGCAAATGTAGTACGAGGAAAAATCTATGATTATGGAGCTAGACTTGCCACATAGATTACTCAAGTAGTTTTGCAGCAAGTCTTGATTTTGTTGAAGGACCAGTCCAATAAATGTTTTTTTTTAAAATGTAACTACACGTTTCTTTTTTAAGCATAGTACAATTTTAAAAAGGCAGTTTTAAAATAGAAAAATATAATTAGTACCAACTCTAGTTTACACTCGTTTTATGGAACTTATGGAGGAAAATGTTCCAAGAATCGGCATTTTCTAATTTGCTTGCTAACAAGAAAAGAATTCCAGTATGGTAGTTAAACACTGGAAAATGCCACTCCAAAATTATTCTAAAATACATTTCCCTATAATTAAACTTGTAAACATTCAGCTCATTGATAGGCCTTCAAGTATAACTTCTATAAAAGAAAAGCATTTTAGCCTTCATTATCTAATACTCTTTCCTTTTATTAATTATTGTAGAAAAGATTCAAATCCATTCTATTCATATTGAAAATCAGAAAAACATTTTTACCATTAAAATATATTTTCAATGAGAAAAATAGAGCCACAATTATGAACTTACATTCTAAAAAAGAATTTTTTTTTTAAATCAAGGATTATGAGTTTACTTGTTCCCTACACTTGTATAGTTGTGTATTAAATGTCATAATATGACTAAATGCAAATCTTGGCACACAATCTAACCACAAAGTGACAATACAAACCTGCAAACGCCGTAAAATAGGCTTTTGCCATCTTCGACGCTGGCCAAAGAAAAGAAAAGGAGCATAAATATTCATGACAGAACAAAATCACTTATCTTGAACGGCAAATGAAATTTTATAATTATGTAATATGAATTGACAATAAATTAATCCCCCCAACCTATGTGAAGAGCTCCTACTATTTTTTCGTTTCTTCTCTTACTCGGTTGACTAAACTACATTCTAGTTGCATAAAAACCACAACAGTGCATATTGCCATAGTTATACCACCATCTCCAATTGCTGAAAGCTCATTGAACCCACATGTCACTGCTCACCATGATCAAATGAAAGATGTAATATGGAAAGTCATTCAGAAAGCTAAATGCTCAGACATGTGAGGCATACATTTCACAAGTGAAGCATAAAAGGCAAAAAAGGTAAAACATCCAGCCTAAACCTTTCTGAACATGACCATTATCTTATTTTAGTAATCTAATGGCCAGAATCAGTGCCTTGCCACGAGGAGAGCTTCAAAATTGCCATTTATAACCCTGGGTGTGTACATCCAGTGTAAGCATTTTTCCAAAATTAGACATGTGTTCCCTGATCGTAATATGGTGAACATCAATATCAGTGTCATTTCTAACTCGAAAATCCGTCAAATTATGCTTGCTGTTGCCGTATTGTCTTAGTCCATCAAAATATAATGTAGCCACCTTAAACTTATATTGCTTGCCATGCATTATTTTTCTTATGTTACTACAAACTGAGTCCCTGTCAGACTTTATTAGCATTTTCTCATACACTAAAATATTTTGCCACTGCTTCACAAATATTCAATTGCCGAGAACTTTATTTGAGTGGTCTCACACTCTTGGATGTAGTAATATGAATTCAAAGTTCATATAGATTGTCTTTCTAATTGTAATCATTATCTCTTTGTATTCTTTTGGAGAACTGTGTATACATCCTGTGTACTCACAGCTTCTTTTATATTAATTATAAAAAAAAAGATTAAAAAAAAAACAATTAATGCCTAAACCCACAAATAATACAAAACACTGTATAGACCCAGCAGCTTCTGGCAGATTCATGCTATCCCAATGACGTAAAATCTCTCAATATCATTAAGTGTCGTTTTTAAAACATACCTTCTCTTTCCAATAGTTATAAACAGACTGGATAACAGCAGGTCTGAAGGACTGAACTTGTAAAGCCTAGCATTCAAAGAAAAGGAAACAAAGAAAATTTAGATGCAACTTTTCATACCAACAACAAATAACTTAAGAAAGCAACCAATGATATTTAAGAAAGCAAAATATTTAAATGCAACCTTTTATACCTGAATAACATTTAAAGTAATCCAGCAAATGATTTCTACTTTTTATTCTTTTTTGGAAAAGTAACAACAAATGATTTCTATTTCTTGCATCAAAGGTACTTAGGGGCTGTTTGGATCATTTTTTTTGGTCACTCAATTTCCGTCACTCATCACTCATCACTCACCACTGAAAATACCCTACCCGTTTGGCACCATCACTCACTTGTCATCACTCAATATTTTCCACACTGTTTGTGGGCCCCATACCTGTCACTCAGTGCAGCTTTTTTTTTTTTTTTGTCAGTACCCAAACTCACCGAATCCAGTGAAAAAAAAAAAAAAGAAGCAAGAACTGAAGACTGAACCCAGTGAAAGAAGAAGAAGAAGAAAAAAAAAAAAAAAAAACCAGAAATCCAAACCCAATAAAAGAAGAAAGAAAAGAAAAAAAAAAAAAAAAAAAAGGAAAAACTGAAGACCGAACCAGTGAAAAAAAATATACCCAAAAACCTGAACCCAGTAAAAGAAGAAAGAAAAAAAAAAGAAAAAAAAGAAGAAGAACTGAAGACCGAACCAGTAAAAGAAGAAGGGGAAAAAATAAAAGAGGAAGAACTGAAGACCGAACCAGTGAAAAAAATAGAAGAAATGAGGTAGAACTGAACACCAAACCCAAGAGAAGAAAGGAAAAAAAAAGAAAAAGAAAGTCAAATGGTCAAAAGGTGCGGCTGTGGGTCCCTCCATGTGTGTTTAATTACAAATATGTCATTGAGTTATGAGTTATGGAAACTAAAAACAGCTAAAATGTGTTTTCTGTTTCCATAACTCATAACTCAAAAATCAGAGAATTGAGCGATGAAAACTGAGTTATTTGCTCCCAAACGGACTTCTCGCTATCGGTCCCATCATTTTTGAGTTATGAGTTATGGAAACAGAGTTATGAGTTATGAGTTATGGAAATTGATGATCCAAACAGCCCCTTAATGACCAAAAGGTAAGCAACTCATAGATTAAGGGAGCAATAAGAAATATGCTGATTTCCCAACCTCACCCCACTTCTGGGGGCCACCCTTCAGGTGAGAAAATACAGTAACTAATATTATTTCAAGAATATGCCTTTTTTTTTTGGATGAAAAAGATAGAAGAATATGCCATTTGATCTCCAAAAAGTGGTTGATTTCTAATCGATGCATCTATGCAGCTACGTTAAGTGTTCTTGTAAGCTTGGGACTTTAAAGAACAATTTACAAAGTTTCATTTCATGCTGAATTTCAACCTCATCAGGAACAGAGCAATGGGAACTTTTTTTCTATATATAACTACACACATACCTAAGCAACTAATACCTCATTTAGCAAGACTGGAAAAAATGGTACCAATCATAGCCACTTAATGCACAAAGTAATGCAGAGCATCAACTATCATTCATATTGGTGAGGATATACACAATCAAAAAAAATTCACCTCAATAGCGGCATCCAGTTGCAGAAGTACAGGAATTGGTGAGCCGAGAGTAGGTGTAATAACTCCTGCTCTTTCTCGAGCCTTATGGTCCAATACCTCCAACTTAAAAATAAGAAACTCCAACCTGCAATTACAAATGCAGCTCAATGATTACATTATGACTAAATTTTGTGCACAGAAATTTGAAAAATAACTTGTGAATATAGTCCTTCTAGAATGATTCAGCATTTCTATTCACAAATTCATTTCCATTTATAAACAATTCCTATCGCTTATAGCTGTTTCGGACCAATTTCCATAGACAAAGTAAAAAAAAAAGAAAAAGGGTTATAACTTCTAGTTATTATGGTATAACACCATGAAACTATTGAGCCACTAAAAAGATATTGATTAAAGGAGAACATTAAACGAAACCAACTATTGTCAAATAAAAGGATAGAACCAGACAAACTAATAACGTAATTTTTGATGTGATTACCTTTCAGGCGCAAGACCCTTTCTTTCATTGTCTTGAAGCCAATCGTCATCCTCATTGTCCAAGTCATACTCAACAAATTCTCCAAGCTCAGCCCGAGCTAAAAATAAATTTAACAGAGTTTAAGCATGCTACAACAATCAGATACAACTCAAAAGAACTTCCATACTAATTATAACATCAAAAAGGATCTATCTAGTTCACAAACCTCCCCTTCCACGTAAGTAAGATGTTGGTTGACTGAAAGTGCGGGAATAGTCTCTTTCATATGTATCCACAACTACATACTGAGGAGTAGGTATCTCCGCAGCCACTTTCTTGGTAGGGGCTTGATGTACCTAATGAACATAAATCTTTAAAATTAATTTAAACAGTAGTATCAGAACACCTCTCCATTCATAAACACAATCATATGTTTAATTTGACAAAATTCTAATTGCTGTAAAAGGTTTACAATATAATTTTTGGGAGCAGTACACACACAGACACACTAACGTTAAGATGTGTGCGAGTACTTTTCAAAAAATACAAATCAAAGAGAAAGAGAATCAATAAACTCAACCAAAAAAACAAAGAGATGTCAACCAGTGCTCTCATCCAATCATACAAAGACAGTAAGGTATGCTCCTTGATTACAAAAGTAGGTCGTTCAAGACCTCTTTTGTACCACAGATTCCACATGACACATAAAGGCACAGCTGGCCACACATTGGATGTTCATGACAATGAAAACATGTTTTCCAACACTCCAATAGCTCATACGCAAATCGGAGCATCACCCACATCAGCCCAAATAATGGAAAATTGAAGGACTAGATATCCGTTGCCTAAGAACAGTGAAGACACAGGTAATCAATAGATTCCCCTCTGCTTTTACACATATATTACCAATCAACTATCAACAAATGCCTCTTGCGAGTTGTGAAGATTATCGACTGTCAAGATTTTCCCAGGAGCTCAAGCCATACAAAGAACGCGAGCTTACAAGAGACCTTGGCAATCCAAATTCTCTTCCATGGGAAGGAAGAACTTGTGGAACCCAAGGGCATTATGGCATGAATAAACCTAAAACACCGCTTTTCTTAATGGCATCCATGAGGAACATAAACACCTAACAAAGAAGGAAAATTATCATACATTAGCTCAAAAAAAGTAGCAACTGATTCCAGCCCCCAATCCTTGAAAGACAGAATAAAGTGAGATTCCAGCTACTGAAGCCTCCTTGTCCACCGCTAAGGCATATAGGTCTGGGAACAAGTCCTTTAATAGAGCAGTCATCACACCAAATGTTTCACCAAAATCTCACTCTGGAATCTTCTTGTACCTTGAAGCATAAGAATTTGGGGAACTCTCATCCCCTGCTTATACTCTTCCAAAAACTACCCTTATGTGGACCCTGAAAGGTTTTGTAGTCCATCTCCCCAACTTTCACCATACTTTACATAAATTACTCTTCTCCAAAGATGATCATTTTCAACTACAAATCTCCATAGCCATTACCCTAAAAGAGATTGGTTATAAGAGCTAAGCTTTTTGATACTCAATCCTCACTCTTTTATAGGGAATATACTACTCTCCAATCCACCAAATGGAACTTTTTGGCATCCCCAATCTTCCCCATAGAATGTCCCTTTTAAGTTTCTCCAACTTATTAGCCACTTGAGTAGGCTTCATAAACAATAACAAAAAATAGGTAGGAATAGAAGAGTGTACTCTTAATCACGATCAACCTCCTGCCTTTGGACAAAGACAGCTTTTTCCACCCTGCTAATCGTCTTCCCACCCAACTTATTTAAGCTGTACCTGACAAAGGCCTAATAAGAAATTATGCCTTATTCTCCACCATATTTCCTTTTATTTTTCTAATTCATTTCATGAGACAGATAAGGAAACTCATACTCTCCATATACCTTTAGAAAACCTAATGGAAAGTTTGTCCACACATCCCTCTTACACAAATTTCTATCCACCACTCCATATTTGCAGCATCACATATCCCCATAGTCTATCCATCTCTGTTGCTCCTTTGAAATGTTGCCTCCACTTAAATTCTGACAATTTGACTGTGTCGAATTCTGTCCATGGAAATTCACATCTCCATAGTCACCTAAATCCATATAGAAAAATTACTCAAAACTTCTTCCTTCCAGATTATCATTACCCTAACCCATCCTTCCCTTCCTCTCTTATAGAATGCCACAAGAAACCACCAAGAACTAATCAACCATGTCACACTCCTATGATATAAATCCCTAAAAAAATTTGGGTTCCCATTGCAAATACACGACCCAGCAAGCATATAGGTGTCAAAGCCTCCTTATATGTTGCAATAGCGTACAAAATTGGAAAGCATGTTATAAATGGGCCTCCTCACACCATACAATATGCCAAAAACGACAACGAAATAATCCCCACTATTGGATAAACAAAAGCCTAGATAGAGACTTCCAACTCTTCTGATACATTTCCACAAATCCACTTCATAACTAGTTCATCGGTGCATCTCCCATACTCCAATTTCTAGTAACCACTCCACATTTATCATTGCCCTATTCTGAGTAAAGAGTGAGAAGGTGGCTCCACCGCTAAGCTGGAGCTGAGCTGAAAATCTGTTTCCTGGCCTGGACAGAGAAGGCCATCACCCCATATTTGCAAAAATTATCAATAAAACATCACTGTAGACTATTCCTGTCAGTTGCTCCTCTGTCATTTCCCTCCACCTGAATCCTCTCCTAACCAACATCCCTCCCCCATTCCCCACTGAAAAAAAAAATGATCTTGCATTGATGGAACAAGACAAAGAAGAACTAGTGTAATAGCAGAATACATATAATGTCATGCCACTAACCTTTAGATCATATAGCATTGAAAATTTAAGAAACTCATCTATAATTCAAAATTCAGTATGAGGGTGAGTTACAGTACATATGCATACACAAAAACACAACAATATTACGTCAAAAACTTCACCAAACCCGCCATATTAACAAAGTACTCACACTCCACAACTACAATTCACACTCTTTACTCAAAGCCCACTTGACCCCATTCCTTCTCTAGTCATAAAACCAAAACCCCATCACAAAAAAAACCTCAAAACTCACCTGGGTCTCCAAAAAAATTCATAACGCACACCAACTGTTCGACAAAATGCCCCAGCGAAGAAACCACAAAATAAATACCTCGGGTTCAGCTGCATCGGAAGAGAGACGAAGCAAGTGGGAATTGCGAGTGGAAGAAGCAGTGGTGGCGGCGTTGGCCGTAGTGGGGACATCGTCATCTTCGAAGTCCTTGACACTCTTGACGATAGGAAGCTTCTTGTGAATGTCGAGCGGACGAGGCCTGAACGACAACCTACTCATGTCGTTTTCGTCGTTGCCACCATTACTACAGCTACTACTGCACTTTCTTCAATCCAATTCTCCTTCTAAGACCTATAAACACTTGCACACACACACACAGCCATGTCTGTGTTAGAAAATTGATACAAAGAGAGAAGCAAACATGTATAGGTATATGTATATGTATGTAAATACTTACAAAAAAATTGGGGCTTTTTTTTTTGGGGGTTAATTTGTTTGTTCTTCTCTGAATCTGCTTCGGTTTCCTTTGGATTCTTCGTTTTGGATTTCGAAATTCTATCTGTTTTTTTAGGGTTTAGCGTAAGCAAAGAACGGAGAGGAAATTGGGGAAAATTTAAAAATAATGATAAAAGAAAAAGAATATGGATTTTCTAGTTTGGTTTGGGTTACATGGGCCGGTTTGAATTGACATTTTTCTTTTTCTTTTTTGAAAGCTACATTTTTCTTTTTCAATTTGATTTTTGCTACGGATATACTTTTTCCTAGGTGTAAATGCAACTTTTTAAAGTAAGTAAATATTTCGATATTTACATAGAAAATAATGGGTCATTTAGTACATGTGGTTAAACACATGTTTTCAGTTTTTAAACAACATTATATGTATTTTTACACACTTTTTCACCTACACGTATTTTTAAAAGATACAAACAACGTTACTAGAACAATTTTACCAAACGGCCCCTAAGAGATTTGAAACCTAAAATGTCTCTTGAATGTAAATACCAAAATATACAACCAATTGAAGTATAAAATTCTTTATGGATATAAGTGCAACCTAATTGTTGGGATTTGGAGACTCTAAACCCAATTCATTAGTTTTGGATTGGTTTGATTTGATTTAGGTAAGATAAAATTTGGATTTGAATGTTTTAGTTGGATTAGGGATGACAAATTTTTTATTTTGTCCTATAGGTATTTATGTATACTATCTCAAATGGGGTAGAAAAAAAATCCATGAGGAAGGGATGAGCAAGGTAAGGATAGGGTTTTTAACTTTTCACCTACAATGAGTGCTGCATAGGGGTTCATGTGGCCATCCACCTCACACAAAGGTAAGGAAAACCTACCCATGGAAATAAGGATGACAACAGGACAATAGGGAAACAAGCCATAATTGTGAGGAGATATTGAGAAGTATTTAGGAGATAATAATAAGATGTGCATAAACCCACAAAAATAAATGACACTAGTGCTTATGGGAGTAAATGAGAAAGAATAGGAAGGGATGACAATGAGAGAGAGATACACAAAATATTGTCTTAGAGGCCGTTTGGATGTGGTTGAAATCGTCCAGCGTTTAGCGTTTCCAACTTTTTTCTTTTTCTTTTTTTTCGTTTCTGCTGCAGGGAACAAGCGCCACTATACGTGTGTTGTGCGCGCACTTTTCACGCACAGTGGCGCACTATTCATCACTGTTTTAGCTAATTTTTTATTAAAAATGGGACCTGCGACACTATTCACACATTTAAAAATTATTTTGCTACAGTATTTTCCAGTTTTCAGTTTCAGCTACATCCAAACGAACCCTTAGTCACAAAACTTTTAAGGTAAGTCATGGATTCTCAAGAGATTAATCAGCGACCACATGCATTCTTCTTTGACATTCTATCTTATCCAAAATCACACTCTACCTTTTTTGATTTTCTTAAGAAGAATCACATAACTATTCCCCATTGGTGTATTGATTGCTCTCATTTGCATATGATCAAACAATCTTAGGCGACTCTTACTCATATTTCTTCAAATATAAGAGCCACCCTATATTTAAACAAATTTCTTCATTTTGTATCTCATCATTCATTGTATTTCCACCTACCTATATTAACATTTCCATTTAGTTACATTCATTTTATGAACAAGTTGCTTTTTAAGCCTAACATGCAATGTGTTAGGCATTGAAAATGTAAAATCATGATAACTAGAGAGGAAATTTCTCTATGTCTGATGTACTTTTTGCACCCACCATGAGACATAATCTCATCTATATTTATTGCTCCGATAAAAAGGGATTTGAGGTTTGTTTTATTTTTGGAGAAGTGTCAATTGAGAAGCAAGGTAGAATCTTAACATGGAAACTAAAACTAATGGATTGTATCATCTTAGAATACATTTGGATACAACATTTTGTATCAACATTTGCATCTGGATTGTATCATCTACATTTTGATACGTTTAGAATACTGTTCAAAGGATCCACAAACCTCTTTTTTCAGCAAAATTTTATTAAAAATGGGTCCCACGGCACTATCCACACATTTAAAAATTATTTTGTTACAATATTTTTAGTTTTTAGTTTTTAACAATAAGCAATATCCAAACAAATCCTTAGTATGCGTTTGGATAAATGAATTTCGCCAACTTATTTTATTATTCAACTTATTTTTGCTACTATTCAAGGCTCATTGCATTATTTGGTACTATTCATGAGCCTCACTGTATTATTTCAACTAACTTTTACCTTTATCTCCAGTACTTATAACAAAAAAAATTTCAGTTTCAATAAAATAAGCAGTTCCCAAACAGATCCTTGATATTGCTTTGTTGGCTAATAATAATGGATACCAATTGGTGATGTCACTTATTTTAATGTGAGTTGGTGATTCTTCTTCTACTTATAATGATGTTTTTTACATGTGTTTGATTCTTGTACATAAAATATAAAAGGACGATTAGAATGAGATTTTATTTAGAATATAAATATATATATATATATATATTTTACTACTTAGGGTTTGTTTGAATATTGCTTATTGTTGAAAACTGAAAATTTATTGCTGAAAACACCAAAATAATTTTTAAATATGTGAATAGTGCCGTGGGACCTAATTTTAAAGAAAAAATTGTTGAATTCTGTACTTGCAGGTCCAGTGAATACACGGGATCCACCGTTGAAAACACAAACACAGACGTAGCTGACGAGCAGTTTTTAGCGCAATCCAAACCAACACTTCAGAACCCTTGCATATTTGATAATGAATTATTAGCTATTGTATATGGTCCACAAAATATTAGATCTAGTAGATGTGAATGGAATATTTTGTTGCATTCATGGTGATTTTTCTTGTTATAGACAAATATATTTTAATGTGTACAAATCTGAAGCTTTGAAAATTTTCAAGAATACAAGGAGGGAGTTGAAAATGAGCTAGGAAGAAATATTAAGATATTATGATCAAATTGTAGGGAGATTAGAAAATTTATTAAAAGGCAGTGGGATAATATATTAACTTACTGTACACAATACTAGAACAAAATAGCTGAAAGGCATAATAAAGCCCTATTAGACATTGTATGGTCACTATTTAAAGCCCAATATTTATTTCAAAAACATCTTGATGACCATAGCCACATGACCAAAATATCAAAAGTGGATGCAGTAGTTTTGACCAAAAACAAAACAAAACAAAACAAAAAGAAACTATTTAATGGCAAGCAATTTTATATCTTTAACCAAAGGTGCATTAGTACATTCTTTTTCTCAAGAAGTAAATTAAGAAAGTGTTACAGGAAAAAGAAAGGCTAAAAATTCTTCTGGCAATAAGTATCGTAGCAAGTTGAAGCAAAGTCGTATACTTGATTCATATCTGCCACATTGAGAATGTCCATGAGAATCTATTTGAAAGAACTTAGATACTATATGTAAATAATCAAAGCCAAGTTTATGCTCCATTATTAAATATTGAAGTTCAAACATAATATGTAATCACTGTGCAAAGATAAATATGAAGTTCTAATAGTTACAAGAATAATCAATTTTACATGATTTTTTTTCTTAGTGTTTTATTTAAAATTTTTAAATAATATATTACATATAAAGGTCCAAAGGAAGGAGTTAGGGGCAATTGTTGCCCTACCCTAAAGGTATTCAGTTTGCTCATAGTTTAAAGAGCACAAGGGGAAATTACCCCATTTCAAAATTTAATGAAAAGGCTAGAATGATCACAAATTTCCATATGATCGATATTAGAATACTATCAAAAAAAGAAAAGAAAAGAATAAATGGTCACATGTAAGTTTTCTAACTCCAAAAACATAAATTTCTGCTTTAAGTAATACAATCCTACAGGCGTGCATCCAACTCACGAACTCAACGAAACTAATTTAACTCAATCTAATCTAATGTCTTAAATTGCTTTTCATGGGTTGGTGTGTTGGAAATTTAATTCATGTCTCAAAGTTAGGTTAGATTCAGGTTGATAGTTGTTTCAACTCTTGTAACTCAACTTAACCTACAATATATATAAGTTTATTTTATTACCCTTTTTTTAATTTTGATTTGATTTGGTATTTAAAAATTAGTTCTTAATGATTTTGGAAATTTACCATATAATTTAGACATATTATGTGAATTGGTAATTTATTAAAAAATTAATTAAATACTTAATGGAATTTTAGTTTTCTTACAAGATATAAACATGTAAACATGACCAATACAATCCTACCCATATACACCCAATAATGTCAGTCCCACAAGAAATGGAAAAGACGCGTCGTTTAATCCTTTTTTGTTTTTGGACTAAATTATTACTAAAGTACATCTCGTTTAATCCTTTTTTGGCTGAATCTGGATATAGCGTTTTGTGGAACGTGCATGAACAGTAACTGGTACTGTTCATGCACGGTATTTTACTGTGCAGGAGACCAATTTCACTGTTCACGCACTGTTCATGGGACCCACAAACACTTTATTCAGAAAAAATATTAAAAATTGGTCCTACAACACTATTCACACATTTAAAAATTATTTTGCTACAGTGTTTTCAGTTTTCAGTTTTCAGCAATAAGCTCTATCCAAACGGACCAAAGTTTGTCTAGCAACCCGTCTAATATCATTATCAAAGGAAAATATATAAAATAAAATTACTATTTAAATCATACTTTTTATTTTAAAATTTCATAAATCATACCTAATCATATAAGGTTTCAGAGGCTTAGAAAATTATTTAATCCTTCATTTGATATAAAAATAGATAAATATTGTAATAGGTAAAAATTAACACAATGCAATGTATTTATATTATTTCGAAAGAACCATACATAAAATCCAGGAATAACAATACCACTAGGGGATATTACAAAGGGAATACTCAAGTATCTCTTATCACACACACAGTGGCAGCACCACATTGTATCCAAGGGGTTCAAATGACCCCTCTGCCTTGGCATTTTTTTTTACAATATAGTATTTAAAATATTTTGAACTTGAGGGTTCAGATTCATTTTTTTTTTAAAATCAAATTGATGCCACGTCATTATTTTGTTAGCCACGTAGGTATTAGGACTAATGAAGGTTAACAAAATGACTAATTATGCTTATTTTTTAAACTTGAGGAACTAATAGTACTCATCTGAAACTTGATGGACTAATGACATTCAACCGCTCAGTAGGCAAATTTTAGGAATCAATAATGTATTTTGGCAAAAAATTTATAATTTTCAATTAATCGTAACAGAGTGAAGGATCATATTGATAATAGTTTTTTTTTTATCTAAAGATAATTACCCCAAATTTGTATTGTACAATTTGAACTTTGATTTACAAAGAAAGACATTGGAACTTTTTTATCATAGGTAAATCTTTTTTTGGAGATAAATTTTATTTTTTATTTTTTTATACAAGATAGAAATTCTATTCTAGCCTAATTTAAGAGTATATGTGTATGAAATAATACGTTTATAAATTATTTTCATACTAGTTTGTAACCCCATGTATATGCATAAAAACACTTAAAGGTATAATTTAAATACTATTGATAGTCATTTTTTATATTTTGTTAACTCTTTAAAAAAATTTGTAAGGACGTTATTAGGTATAAAATGTATTTTCCATGTTTGTTTTTTAATTATTGTGAAGTATATTTTTTTTACGATTCATTTATTCTAAACTCTTTGATTTTTGTACTTAATAACTCACATGGATGAATATTTATGATGTGGTCCAACATTTGATTATAAAATTAAGTAATAAAACTCTTTAAGAATAAATAATTTATAACATATGGTGTAAAATTGGAACTCTAAATTCTTATTTGAGTTTTTCTCAGCTTCACCTATTTTATATATATATATATATATATATATATATATATATATATATATATATTATTTAAAAGTTAACACATTAATTCTTTTCTAAAAATAGTAAAATTTATAGCCTATCAACTATCAAGTGTCCCAGTTAAAACTAAAAATGCTTTATAGAGTGTTGTATTTGACTTTATATATTTTTTTATAATTACTAAGAGGACTCACAGTGAGGTTGCTAAAATGACTAAAAACACACTATATAGCAAGGTTGTTAATATAACTCATTGGTATAATATTTTGACTCATTGCTACAATGGGCTGCTAGAGATAACAGCCCACTATAGTTGAGAGTTATTTGGTAAAATTAATATTTTATTCACACACGCTTAAACTCTCCCCCACACGCGTGATTACATTCCACCCTTTCTAACTATTGCTCTCACATAGACGCAGACAAACTCAAGCTCATAGCTCTGCCTCTCTCCACAAAGCACTCTCTCTATCCAAGATTTTCTTCGACCAACATTTCCTCCACCCAGCCTAGCCCTCTCTCCCCTTCACCTAGCCTTCTCTTTGCTTGGCCCCTTCTCTTTTGTGTTGGTTGTGCTGGTTTTGTCTCAGAAGTTTGGGTTTTCTTTTTTAGTGGGTCTCAAGCACAAAAATTGGCAATGATTGTAATGGGGATTTCTTGGTGGATTGTTTTGGTTTTTTTGTGGTTGTTGTAGATCGTGGGTGCGTGGGGTTTGTAGGTCAGTGATGGTGGTTTATGGTTGGTGATGGTAGATCGTGGGTCGTTGGTGGTGGATCATGGATCGGTGATGGTGGTTTATAGGTTGGTGATGGTGGTTCTTAGGGTATTGATTTGCAGGATATATGCAACGGTTATATATGAGATATATTTTTTTATTGTATTGTTTATATTATTTTAATGTATTGAATGTTTTGTAAAATGAGTTGTTAAAATAAATAAAGTAGGTTTTTGAGTTGCTAAAAAGTAAATTTTTTTAGCTTTCTTACTGTGAATGCTCTAAGTTGGGCTACATGTGCATGGCTATACATGCTTGCATTTTAAGAAATAATAACTTTTTTTTTTTGAGAGAAGTAATAATAGCTAATTAAGGTATAACAAACCAAATCTATAAATCATTTGATTTTTTAAGGTGCTTGCTTTTTTTACCATTAATTAAATGAGACATTAATTTTAGAGTATTATGATCTTAAGTAGCAAATTATTATTAATGGATAAAAAAGTAACATCAGTAGTGGGCTGACATTAAAACTAATAACAAATTACTGGATTCAGATCCTCTAGATTTCTTAAAGTGCTATACTAGTAAATTTTTTAAAATATTAATCACTCTTTTATAATTTAAGGGTTTAGATTTTGCCATAACAACATTCCACTGACAATACTCTTAAACTAATAAAATTATGTTGTAAATAAAATAATTAAGAGTATTGTTAATATAATGCTAACATAGCAAATTACTATCTAAGTTTTGTATGAAATTGTTATGAAAATATTATGGACGTAATATTACTTATAATTTTACCGTATAGAAAACAACCATGAAGATTATAATAGGAGACATAATACATAGTTCAAATATACATGGTCTTTGGAAAGCATTACATCATAATGTAAAATAGATACAAGGTCCAAATTCATTTATATACTTGACAAGAAGTTCAAGGTAGATATGTTAGAACTTCAAATGGTGCTGTCTATACCTTGGTCAAATGCTCTCTCAATCAAATCCTAGGTGGAAATATCTTAGTCGATCGATGAAACAAAACTTTAGATAAGTGAACATTTGGTGATCATGTTACATCATAGTTGAATTTTGTTTTCTAATGAATTTAATTATATATACACAGATTCTATTTTAGCCCATTTTATTCAGTTATTTATAGCTATAAGACATGTCCAATTTAACCTAAAAACAAATTTTTTTTACCATGTCACCTGTCAGAGACGTACCTCCCAAGGTCAACAGGGAAGTTTGGAACAAAAACTACTACTAATAATAAAGGGAATTTTACTTAAAGCAGTCAAGTTCAAATAGCACGGTTAGATTGCATTAAACATGAAATACAAATTACTTCAAATTTTTTTCATGTCAAGCAAAGTGAGCTTGACCATTTAGAATTTGTATGAGTAACCTTTACAACTTTAAGATACAAATTAGTATTTAGAGGGTAGAATGTAGAGTGATTTATTTTTTTCTTTTCTTTTTGTATTGTATTTTAATTTCAAAAAATCAAGTACAGCATAATTTTTTTTTTTCACTTTTTTATTTTCATTTGTAAATTTTATATTATTATGTGGATTATAAATATTTGAGATAGTAATTAGTATTTAGAGTGTGGATTGTGTAGTGATTTATCTTTATCTTTTTTTTTTCTTACTTTTTTCTGTTTGTATGGTACTTTATTTTCAAGAATTAAGTACTGGGTAAATTTATATTTATCACTTTTTTTCTTTTATAAATTTTATATTATTAAGTGAATTATAAATATTTAAGATAGTAATTAGTATTTAGAGTGTGGATTGTAAAGTGATTTATCTTTTTTTTTATCTTTTTTTTTTTTCATTTTGTATGGTACTTTATTTTTAAGAAATCAAGTACTAGGTATTTTTTTACTTAAAAAAAAAATTATATTATTAAGTGAATTATAAATATTTAAGATAGTAATTAGTATTTAGATTGTGGACTATGAAGTGATTTGTTTTTAACTTTTTCTTTTTGTATGGTACTTTATTTTTAAGAAATCAAGTACTAGGAAAAAATTTTTTTCACTTTTTTTTGTTCTTTTGCAAGTTTTATATTATTAAGTGGATTATAAATATTTAAGATAGTAATTAGTATTTAGTTTGTGGATAGTGGAGTGGTTTATCTTTTTCTTAGTTTTTTTTTTTTTTGTGTATGGTACTTTACTTTTAAGAAATCAAGTACTTGGTAAATTTTTATTTATCATTTTTTTTATTTTGTAAATTTTAAATTATTAAGTGGATTATAAATATTTAAAATAGTAATTAGTATTTAGAATGTGGATTGCAAAGTGATTTTTTTTCCATTTTGTATGGTACTTTATTTTTAAGAAATTAAGTATTGGGTAATTTTTTCACTTTTTTTCTAAAAAAAAATTTATATTATTAAGGATTATAAATATTTAAGATAGTAATTAGTATTTAGATTGTGGACTTTGGAGTGATTTATTTATTTTTTTCCTTTTTGTATAGGACTTTACTTTCAAGAAATCAAGTACTAGGTAAATTTTTTTTTCACTTTTTTTTGTTCTTTTGCAAGTTTTATATTATTAAGTGGATTATAAATATTAAGATAGTAATTAGTATTAGTTTGTGGATAGTGGAGTGGTTTATCTTTTTTAGTTTTTTTTTTTTTTGTGTATGGTACTTTACTTTTAAGAAATCCAGTACTTGGTAAATTTTTATTTATCATTTTTTTATTTTGTAAATTTTAAATTATTAGTGGATTATAATATTTAAAATAGTAATTAGTATTTAGAATGTGGATTGCAAAGTGATTTTTTTTCCATTTTGTATGGTACTTTATTTTTAAGAAATTAAGTATTGGGTAATTTTTTCACTTTTTTTCTAAAAAAAAATTTATATTATTAAGTGGATTATAAATATTTAAGATAGTAATTAGTATTTAGATTGTGGACTTTGGAGTGATTTATTTATTTTTTTCCTTTTTGTATAGGACTTTACTTTCAAGAAATCAAGTACTAGGTAAATTTTTTTTTTCACTTTTTTTTTGGGGTAAATTTTATGTTATTAAGTTGTTTATAAATATTTAAAATAGTAATTAATTTTCTGGTCTATTCATTCTATTGCTTTTTCATAAGTCAAATGTGAAGCCTCTCCAAAAACAATATATAAGGCTGCCAAACAACTCTCTCTTCTAATCCACCACAGAAGCAGGTACCTTGTGCACAACTATTTGTACAAGCAACAATTACTAAACAGCTTCCATGGATTATTCTCAAAATTTGATGCATATTAAAAAAATACTTAAGAAAGAAAACAAAAAGGTTCTCCGAAATGACCATTATTAGCATCTAATTATTAGCATCAAGAAATTTTTTGTCTTCAAACTACATTCCAATCATGAATACCCATCATGGTTTCACTACATATTTTGCCAATGAACTTTAGCTCAAATAACACTTGGATTCTTTCCTTTCAAAGAGTAAGGTGAATGGTGAGGCCATAGACACAAAATCCATTGAATGCATATGTAGTCACCAATTAAAAAAATTGTTTCGTTACAAATTTTAATTATTTACTAACCCTCGGGCACTATCAGGGCCACGTACAAAAACAAGCCTTCTTTTCTCACTCAGAAGAGAAGCGAATTACACAAACTTCATTTCAGTTTTTTTCTTTTCTTTTCTGATATGTTCAATTCAAAGAAAAGAGCATGGATATATAGCTATATTTGAACGAAAATAAAAACCTTTGGGGATTGGGGTGCTTAATTTAAGATCACCTTTTCCTACTGCTTTTACATAAATGGTGATTTCAGAAGCACAGTAAACAAACGAAGCAACAAATGCATTACTGATCATTAGAAGGTTACGTTGCATGCAGCTTCTTCATAAACCTTTTAGGAGCACTTTTACACCATTGTGACCTTTAATCAGCTCCTTAATAACACAGTTAAGTAGGCAAAGACGAACCAATATTTCGCACTTTGTTACAGTTATTACTTTTTACCATGCAATATTTATTGTGTAGAGCACGAAGCATCGTCTTTGATGTGTAACGACTATAGCCGCAATTTCTCACTTTCGCATGAGCACAGCCAATAAACTGACGCATAAACAAATCTAAGCACTTTGTTTTAGCATTTTTGTGCCATTCTTTCAGTTGTTCATCAGAGAGTGAGTGACCATGATCAGCTTGCACTACAACTAAAACAATCAGAATGGACATTGTTTTCTTCACAACTCTCTTTGTATAATTTCCCTTCATGATTGTTACATTCACAATATTTTTATAATAAATCTTAGCTGTTAAGTTGTATGTGATTTTAATTTGAACATATCATTGAATTTTTTTTTTTACCATTAATAATAACTATAACAATCTACTATTTAAGATTTGTTGTAAAAATATTGTGAAAAATGTTGCGAATGTAATTTTTTTTTCTTGTTTTTCATTTGATAAAATATATTATTTTATTATTGGCTAATATTTGGACTTAATTAAATAAAAATTTGGGTTCCTTTTTCTACTTAAGGCTTTAAACGACCCCATCAGTTGCTTATTATGTAGAGCCAGAACTGCCTCAGAAAATCCATTTTGTCACTTTTGAAGGGGATTCTAAAGCTGTCATTGATGCTTTTTCTGGATCCAATATGTTCAATTCTATACTCTCTAATTTCTCTAATAGTTTCAAGTCTGTATCAGTCTTTTGAATGATGGGATTTTACTTTTGCCCCTAGATGTGCTTACATGTTGTCCCATAACATTGCCTTCCTCGTATAATTGGAATGGCCCCTTCCTATCTTCTCCCTTTTCTTTTTATAAATATACTAAAATAACAAGTTCACAAGACTTTTTTCAAATAATTACAACTTCAAGAATATCTCAAATACTCAGTTCTACCAAAAGAAAATAACATCATAGTCATCCAAATTATGAAAAATTATACATCGTCAATTCTAAAAATAAAAAAAAATAAAAGAAAAAAGAAAAGAAAGCAAAGATAAATCTCAATGATCAAGATTTATCCCTATCCTTAATTAATATCTGATCGTAAAATCCAATATATATGGAAATGCATGGAGTTGAAGTCCTAGTCCACCAAAACCAAGAGTCTCTAGTTTAATTGGAGCTCAAGGATTTGAAAAAAAAAAAAAAAGTGAGATAGCTCAATAAGCAAAATTTATTAATTTAGGAGTGAGACTGAGTTGTTTTGGTAATACAATTTATTTCATACAAATACGCACTCACACAGAATAATTTTAATTCATGCATTGATCAATAACTGAAAGCAACCAATCTGATGTCAAATACTTTTAGCATTTAAAATTTTAGATAATTAAAATACCAATTTTTTAAAGGAAAAATTATGTAAAAAACACAAACACAATTGGCAATATGTGGAACCTAATCAAATGCCCATTTGGGAGCTTCCTGATTTCTTCTTCGATCAAAGATGAATTCAAATCCTTTAGCCTACCTTAATGGGCTTTTTTGGAGGCATTGGGCCTATCTCCACAAATATCATTAAAATAAAATTATTAAATGTTACTTTTTTACTTATTAGTAACCCTTCACCATATTAACCGTTTTTAAATTTTTTGTAAAAAATTTATATTTCTAACATTTTCCTATTAAAGTTACTGAGGAATAAAGAGGGATTTTTGTTTGGTGATAGGTCACTAGATTTGTGGGAGCGGTTGTTTTGTGGTTCTCTTCAGAGAGTTTCGTGGGTTTTTTTTTATTTTTTATTTTATTAGAAAACAGTAAGCAAGGTTGTTGTTTGGCTTGTTGGGGTTTGGCCTGGCATGGTGGCATTACTTTTGCAGTGCATTGCATTAGAAGAAAAAAAATTACTATTATTACCTCAAATTTAGATTGTGTGCAATTCGAAGCCCTAGAATGAGAGATTATGGAACTTTTGCATCATATAGGTTTTTTTTTTTCTCCTCATATTTTAATTGAATAATTTGAGGTGAGGGGATTTGAACTCGATATCTATATGTCTCTGTTAAAAACATTAGGATATATCAATTAAGTTACATGGTTTTTGAAATTTGCATCTCATGTATTTCAGTCTTGGGAGATGTAATTTAATCAATATCTACAATTTGATATGATATTAAATATGATTTTATCACATTTACAACATGATAAATAGATTTGTGAATTATTTTTGTTTTCTATTTTAAAAATTAACGCATCAATTATTTTTTAAAAATAGTAAATTTTATAATCGGTATGTTTTAAGTGTTTGACGAAACTAAAAATGCTTTAAAGATTGCATTATTTGACTTTATATACTATTTGAGAAAAGTTAATGAATGAGCTAAAGGCCTTTTTTATGGAAAAGAGAAAAAATAATTAAAATTTTGATAATTTTTTATATTTCTCATTAAAATGATACCAAAACTTTCTTAAAATGGTTTATTAATAATAGTCCTAACACGACTCATATTATGTCTATAATGACATACTGATTACTGAGTATTACAAAGGTGGCAACAACTGCACTACTAATCATTAGAAGGTAACATTCATGAAATTGCAAATTATTGTTTGGTATGTCTTAGCAAAAAACACAAAAAACTGAAGAAGCCTTTATTTTTTTTTTTGATAATTAACTGAGAAAAGACTTTATTAAAACACAAATATAAAACAAAAGGAAATTCGATATATGACTGCCAATAATAAATGTAAAACATGTAGAATTTGCTAAGATATATAATTGATCCTAATTAATACGTTGACCTTCATTTCATATGCCTATATATGACTGCCAATAATATAAATCATGGGAAATTATTGTCATTGTAATCTGGTTGGCTCTTGATTGATCATGGTACTAACATTACTTATCCTAATTAATTAGGTATCCAAATAATATGCATTTATATATGGAGTACACTTGGCTTTGTGTTTAGCCAACCAAGGACCATTGATTTAACAGTACTGATTATCCTAATTATGTATCCAAATAATATGCATTATATATATGGAAATAAGGAACACACTTGGCTTTGTTTTATTGGATCATTTTCTACGTACCTACCTGATAGTAAATCTAATAGTAAATATATACTGTGCGATAATGTCATTAGAAAACTGGGTCAGTGCACACGGATTGAAGTTTGAGCCATTTTATAAAAAAGTTTCTCGCCCATTGCGTTTGGTAGTTAAGATAGTAATTAGTATTTAAATTATAAACTATAAAGTGATTTATCTTTTTTTGTATGGTACTTTACTTTTAAGAAATTAAGTATTGGATAAATTTTGTTTTTGTTTTTCTATTTCTTTTGTAAATTTTATATTATTAAGTGGATTATAAATATTTAAGATAGTAATTAGTATTTAGAGTGTGAAATGTGCTGTGATTTATCTTTATACTTTTTTTTTGTATAGTAGTTTAATTTTAAAAAATCAAGTACTAGTACTAGGTAATTTTTTTCACTTTTTTTTTCTTTTGTAAATTTTATGTTATTATGTGGATTATAAATATTTGAAATAGTAATTAACATTTAGAGGGTGGATTGTGTAGTGATTTATTTTTATCTTTTCTTTCTTTCATTTTCTATTTGTATGGTACTTTATTTTCAAGAAATCAAGTATTGAGTAATTTTTTTTTTCACCTTTTTTTCCTTTATAAATTTTATATTAATAAGTGGATTATAATTATTTAAAATAGTAATTAGTATTTAGATTGTGGACTATGAGTGATTTATCTTTATCTTTATTTTTTTTTTTTTTGCATGGTACTTTACTTTTAAGAAATCAAGTATTGGGTATTTTTTTTCTCACTTTTTTTTGTTCTTGTGTAAATTTTATATTATTAAACGGGTTATAAATATTTAAGACAGTAATTAGTATTTAGAGTGTGGAATGTGAAGTGATTTATCTTTATCCTTTTTTTTTTTCCTTTTTGTATGGTACTTTACTTCATAGATATTAAGTACTGTGTAATTTTTTTTTCCACTTTTTGCTTATCTTGTAAATTTTTTTATTATTAAGTGATTATAAATATTTAAAATAATAATTAGTATTTTGATTGTGGACTGTGGAGTGATTTATCTTTTTTTTATCTTTTTTTTGTATGGTACTTTATTTTCAAGAAATTAAGTACTATGTAATTTTTTTTTTCACTTTTTTTTCTTTTGTAAATTTTATATTATTAAGTGGATTATAAATTTTTAACATAGTAATTAGTATTTAAAGTGTGGACTGCGAAGTGATTTTTCATTTTCTTTTTGTATGGTACTTTATTTTCAAGAAATAAAGCACTGGGTAATTTTTTCCCTTTTTTTTTTCTTTTGTAAATTTCATATTATTAAGTGGATTATAAATATTTAAGATATTAATTAGTATTTAGATTATGGACTATGAAGTGATTTATCTTTTTTTTTTTTTTATCTTTTGTAAATTTTATATTATTAAGTGGGTTATAAATATTTAAGATAGTAGTTAGTGTTTAGAGTGTTGATTGTGGTGTGATTTATCTTTATATATATTTTTTCTTTTGGTATGGTACTTTACGTTTAAGAAATCAAGTATTGAGTAATTTTTTTTTCATTTGTAAATTTTATATTATTAAATTAATTATAAATATTTTATATAGTAATTAGTATTTAGAATGTGGACTGTGGAATGATTTATCTTTATCTTTTTGTATGGTACTTTGCTTTCAAGAAATCAAGTACTTAGTAAAATTTTTTTCCACATTTTTTTCTTCTGTAAATTTTATATTATTAAGTGGATTATAAATATTTAAATCATTTTTTAGGTCCTAAGAGTATTTCAATCACTTTTTAGATTACCAGGTCATTTTAGTCATTTTCTTTTTGTTTCAATGTCATTTTGGTCAATTTCAAGGTCATGTGGTCATTTTTTTTTGTCTTAGGGGTTTTTTGGTCTCACTCTTAATTAATTTAGGAGTGAGATCGAGTTGTTTTGGTAATACAATTTATTTCATACAAATACACACTCGCACAAAATAATTTTAATTCATGCATTGATCAATAATTGAAAGCAACCAATTTGATGCCAAATACTTTTAGCATTTAGGATATGTTTGGTATGCTTAAGAATAATGAACTTATTACTGGGAATAGAAGACATTGTAATAGAATAACTATTACTATTCATAAGTTTGGTTGTTACATATGGAAAGCTTGTAAAAGATGATGTATAAGAAAACTTTATATTTTTGAAAATATATTAATTTTAAAATCTATTATATGTAGTAAAAAGTAACATTCATTTTAAAGGGAATAGTTTTTTTTTTTTTTTTGGTAAAGGGGAATAGTTATTCTTTATTAAAGAATAGTTATTCCAATGTAATAACTAATTCATGTACAATACCCAATGTGAATGCTCGCTGAAGCCATGACAATTTTTTGCACTTTGTTCGAGCTTCTATCTTGCAAATCTACAGTTTCATCAAAAAGCTTTGAGAACATTCTTTCACCTTTAATGCAACTTCTCGTCTCCGCATCATCACAGTTAATTCGCTGAAGCCATGGCAATTTTTCGCACTTTGTTCAAGCTTTTCCCCTGCAATATTTATAATGTTCATCAGAAGAAAGTTGAACTTGAACAAGGGGATCATCATCAGCTTGCACTACGACTAAGACAATCAGAATGGACATTGTTATCTTCGCAACTCTCTTCATATAATTTCCATCCATGACTTCTTCATTCTTTTTTCTGTATAGAAATTTTCCTTTTTGGTTTTCAAGATGATCTAAGGCTGTAATTTCTATGATCTTAATCATTTATGGTGCATGAAATATATGGTTATTTAAATGTATAATAATTTAATTTTGAAAAGCCAGTTATTCTTATAAAGATGTGTAACATTTTAATTTTGAAAGCTATTTATTCTTATAAAGAGTTTTTATTTGCACAATAAAAAAAAAAAAAATAGTTGCTTGAAATGGTGAGTATGATGAAGTATGACGGTGTTTGAATAGGTACTGACCATTTAAGAAAAAACAATTTGAAAGAAAGATGTGATGCTTACGTGAAAGTTTAAGAGAGAAATAATAGGCAAAAATGACATTTTGAAATCGCCAAAAATACGCTCAGTTTACACTAGTATTTTCTCTCCAAATTGGGAGCTAAATACAGATGGTGCTTCTCTAGGGAACCAGGGGAAAATTGGGGAGGAGGATTAATTCGTGATCACAGGGGAGCATGGTTGAAAGGTTTCGGTCGAGGCATTGGCTTTACTACAAGTGTATGACTGAGTTTTAGGCCCTTAGAGATGACTTGCAATTGGCAGTCCAGATAGGGATCCCCTATTAGAAGTTGAATTTTAATGCAAGATCTGTTGTGAATATTGTTCAGTCTACCTCGATGCCTAACAGAGCTTACTTGTCCCTTCTAAATGATTGCAAGTCCCTACTCACCAAGTTCTAGTAGGTGCAAGTGAACCATATTTTTCGGGAAGCGAATAGTTGGACGGATGCATTAATTAAGAGGGGATGCCTACAACAAGGAAACTTTTGTGTTGTTTAATAACTCACATCACCTAATATTTTGTATTTAAGAGCATTTACAGTAGTAGAGTTAAAATTTAGCAATTTAGCTCTACTAAAAGTTATTTTATCTATTTTATTTACACACATACTGCAGCAGTGGATTTATTTTAGCTTTCAACACAATAAAATAATATAAACATCACAATAAAATAATATATCTACTACAATAAAATAATACATCTCACTATAATAAAAACACCACAATAAAAAGGTAATGTGAACACAAAATAAAAAATTAATTTTTTTTAGCTCTCATGAACAGTGCACATCTATCTATAGATGTGCATTGTAGCAATGAGCTAAAAAAATATAAATTTAGTTCTACTGCTGCATGCTTCTTTTTGGTGTTTTGATGGAGCAAAATAGTTATATAACTAATTAGCTATATAACTAATTAGCTCCACTGCTGCAAGTTCTCTAATGATGCCAATGGTGTGTATTATGTAAGGCGCAATGCCAATACTGTGCCTTTACTGGCGCTATGGCTCTTTTCTTTAATGAAGCTCCTTCACCCCCAAAAAAGAAAAAAAAACTAGTACGCCTATTCAAATATAATAAGTGTATCCTTTCCTATAAAAGAATAGGAAGGCCCAAAAGAAAACTCGCACACAATAATGCTAATATATGTTAGTGGCGCCGACATTCTCTCTGTTGGGCTATGTGGTTCGGCCGAAGCCCATCACCTTTGTTTTTGGTTTTGCTTTCGTGTCTTTAATAATGGAACAAGAAAAGGAGCGTCGTTCAACCAAGCACATATATATATATATATATAAAAGAATATTTCTTAAAAAAGTGAGAGTAAATAGTATCAATAAAATTCTTTTGAAAAGTATGTTTCAAAAGCCAAAGGTCAATAGTAATATATATTAGTTGTGCCGGACAATGAGTGTTAAGATGACAATGATTATTTTGGAGAATATTGGGGTAAGAGGAGAACATGCTACGGACAAATTTGGACCAAAGCAAAAACTTGGTCAAAAGCCTAATGCAAATAATGCTTTTTTGAGTTTTAGCATTCATAGGACATTCTTTGGATATATATATATATATATATATTATATATATATATATATTATATATATATATTTTTTTTTTGCTGAATAGTTCAACCAAGCATATTTGGGAGGGCATGCTTGAATGTTAACATAACTTAAAGAGTAAATAAGGTTTCTAAAGTTTAACCGTTCTGTAAATTTTTTTTTTTTGGTTGAAAATAACCTTTCTATATATAAGTAAATATCACACATAATACAAAAACTTGATAAAATGTTGGTTATGAATTTTCTTTGTATTTTATCACCGAGTCATAGGAGTGCGGTCAGGAGCTTCTTTTAGCAACAAACCTGTTCACTTTAATAATTTTGCAAAGTTAAAAACTATTTACCATTGTAGAAATAAAATACAAAAGAGGAGCAATTTCATTTCTAGTGTCTTCTCTGAATTCCAAAAGCTATATCAAAGCCAACGATTATGTGCAAAGGAAAATGTCTTTACATCTCACTTGCAACAAGTTTTCTTAAAGAAAGCATCATTGGCCAATTTCTAGACAACCAAATTAAACCCTGCCTACACACAAAACCAACTCTAACCCATAAGATCCAGAACATTGCAGCATCACAAAGTGTATCAAGAACCCATGTACCTCCTTAAAAGCAATGCACAGACTATCATTTTTTGGTAAAAAAAAGACCTTTACATTTTAGAATTTTAGCAATTGAACCCATGTATCCTTTTTTTTTTTCGTTGGTGGGTGGGGTGTTTTCAATGGACATGCTATGCATCAGTTAGATCCCTCTCTCCACACATTAGGTAAAGGAAGGAGGATTATCTAAGGTATTTGTTACAGCCCTGTGAGTGTATATGTACACTCACATATTTATATAAATATTGGCACCTTCTACAAAAAATCTATATCTGTCAATAAACACACTCAAGCTCTTATAGCCAAGTCTTGTAGCTCAATGCCATTGTCTACTCTTCTTTAAGAGAGTCATGTTCGAATATACCCTAACTGTCAAGTAATTAAAAAATATATACACACACACATATATATATATGAGATTTTATGACTTACACATTCATTCCTATGAAAATCACCAACAATATTCATGTCTAGTTTGGATCATCATATGTGACGTGATTAAGTGAGCAGACACACCCAAGTCTTACTTTAGTTCATGTGTTTTGAGCAAAAAACAGACGCATAAATGTGTCTAATAAAGCTGCAAGACTTTTTAGATCGTAAAGTAAACAACAGAGATGGCTAAAGTTAAATGCCATTGTATAACAGAGGGGCTGAGCGTGAATTTTCTATGGTTAATTCATGCCGATTCAGCAATATGTTTTGGACTAGATACAGTATCACTCAATTCACAGCCCTTGGTTTCAAAAGGGAATGGCACTACAAAAATACAAGAAAAGATTAAAATCTCAAAAAGAACAATGGATGCTGTTTGATGAAAATCATATGTACAAAAACCCACTGCCACAAGAGGACATAAAATTCCACCAATTCTTCCAGCTGAGCTTGCAATTCTGATGCCTATCATTCGAACTGAGGTTTGGTATATCTACATTTCAGTAAAATAATATAAACATTAAATTCTTGCCACTAATTGAAACACTCAAGGATAAACATGATAAGTAACACTAACAAACAAGAGTAAAGATACAAAGAATCTAACATATCTTTCAACTACCCATGACTCAATTTTCATAAGAATGTCACTTCCATAAGTTAAAACATTAAAAGTTAAAAAGTTGTGAAGACCTTAAAGCATCTGGATGACATTGGATCCAGGCTGTACAGCACACAAGTAAAGAAGGAAAGGCAGATTGGCAGGACCGAAAACCCACCGGAAGAAGAAGAAGAGAAGTAGAAGGAAAAAAAAAAAAACAAGAAGGGTCCGAAACCCAGAAGAAGAAGAAGAAGAAGAAGAGAAGAAGGTAGGATTCGCTGTTATTTGAAAAGTAACGATTTCACATTAAAGTCAGGATTTTAGGTACTGAATGTGCGATTATAAGTTCAACTCATGTAGTCAATTATGTTACACTGTTGAATGCCTCCGGTCCCTAGACGCAATTCTGCTTCACTTGTGATGCTTGGCTGCTTCTTTTTGAGTTTGAAGCAAAATCCTTTTTGATAGGCTGCTTCTTTGTTTGAAAAAAGAGAGGTAAAAGTCGAGGCGTGTAGTCCTAAAGAAACAATTTGTCAGCGACAGGTATCAGAAATAGAAGACTTCAGAATTTTCTCTCTTCTTTCTTGTAGGAAGACTTCATGCCCACCCACCACCCCCTCCAAAAAAAAAAATGTTATTTTAAGTGGAAGACCACTGCACACAAACATGGATGCTGAAACCATGGTCATGCCATTGATTCTGATCATGCTTTTCTTCCCATTTTGCACTTCCGTTGACACCTTAACACCGGACCAATCCATCAAGGATGGCCAGTCTTTGATTTCCAACAAAAATAATTTCGCCTTAGGCTTCTTCAGTCCCGGCAATTCTAGCTACCGGTATCTTGGTATTTGGTTTGTCAAAGTGGCAAAACAAACTATTGTGTGGGTGGCAAACAGGAATGATCCTATTATTGATTCCTCCGGTGTTCTCTCCATCAACCCCTATGGAAACCTTGTCCTCCATGACAGTTCTAACCGTCTTCTTTGGTCTACAAATGTGTCTCTCCAGGGGACAACCTCCTCTGTTGCACAGCTTCAAGATTCAGGAAATCTGGTATTGGTCCAAGGCAATAACAATAAGTTGATATGGCAAAGCTTTGATCATCCTACAGACACTTTGCTTCCAAGCATGAGGTTTGGGTTGAATCGGATAACTGGGCTAGACAGGTTCTTGACATCTTGGAAGTCGCAAGATGACCCCGGAACTGGGGACTACTTCTTTAAGATGAATCCTACTGGCTCTCCACAAGTCGTCTTGTGTAAGGGTTCGACTTTATATTGGCGGTCAGCTCCATGGCCGTGGGCAACATCATCATCATCAGCAACTGTCTCATCGGGTTTTATTTACGATTATGTTAACAACGAAGATGAGGTATCATACGCCTACTCTATTGATGACCCCTCCATCATTTCTAGAGTAGTGGTTGGCAACTCTGGATTACTCCAGAAACTTATGTGGAATGATGGTGACCTTCAATGGAAGGAATTCTGGTCCGCACCTAAATACCGGTGTGACAACTATAGACACTGTGGTGCCTACGGTAAATGTGGTCCCGAGTCTACCAGTTTTAATAGGTTTGAGTGTACTTGTTTGCCAGGGTATGAACCCAAGTCTCCGAAGAATTGGTATCACAGAGATGGTTCTGAGGGGTGTGTGAGGAAGCAGTCGGGGTTGTCAATGTGTGGGAATGGAGAAGGGTTTGTGAAGGTGGAGCTTTTGAAGGGTCCTGAATCATTTAATGCAGTTTGGATGGACAAGAGTATGAGTAGCTCGGAGTGCGAGCAGGAATGCCTGAGAAATTGCTCTTGCACAGCTTTTGTCAGCATAAATATTGATGGGAAGGGGACCAGTTGCTTGGCATGGTATGGGGAATTGAATGACATTTCAGAGAGTTCATATGAAAGGTGGGAGCTAAATGTACGTGTAGATGCAACTGAGTTAGGTGGCCTTCTCCACTTGCTTGTATTTTTCGTAAATTTTCATTTCTGCCTATTTTACCGTACAAATCGTGGACTGATTTATTTTTTTGTTGTCCTCCAGCTACTTACACAAGGAAGTCCAATGGTTTTCTTGGCCACAAGAGGCAGTGGGCTATTACAATAATTTTTCTTATGGTGACATTGTTTCCGGTATGCTTGATAGGCTATATATGCCTAATGAAGAAGAAGAGGAAAACAAAAGGTAACAAAATCACTTCCATTGTATTGTTCGCACAAACACACAGGAAAATATGTGTGTATATATATATATCAAGAGTCATTTTGGTAGACGACTTGAGCTATATAAATGCTCAATTGCAAAATTATTGTCAGCAATCTCTATCAATCTATCAATATGTTTTAGGACAGTGAAGGGAAAATTGCACAATCAATCATTATATTTTACCGGTGCCATGGACTATTTGGAGGGAAATGAACTAGAGGAGAATAGTAGACATCCAGATTTATTGATCTTTGATCTAAGCTGCATAGTTGCTGCCACTGACAATTTCTCTCCAATCAACAAACTAGGAGAAGGTGGCTTTGGTTCTGTTTTTAAGGTAAAGTTACAATTCATAATGGCATCGTTGAATGTTGATATCTTGCATATTTTCCATTCTTTTTCAATTTCCATTATTGTGTGCGTGTGAATGCAAGAAAATGATTTACATAATCTAGGACATAAGTTATTGAAGAATCAGATTGTGGCATTGAACTCAATTGCTTTGAACTAATTGTTACAACTAAGCTTAATTTTGGATCATGGATTCAGGGTCAATTATCTAATGGACAACAAGTAGCTGTGAAAAGGCTATCCAACATTTCAGGACAAGGAATAGAGGAATTCAAAAATGAAGTTATGTTAATTGCAAAACTTCAACATAGGAATCTTGTCAAGCTTTTTGGTTGTTGCATTCAGGGGGAAGAAAAGATGTTGATTTATGAGTACATGCCCACAAAAGCTTGGATTTCTTCATTTTTGGTACCTCTTCTTTCTATTAATCTATTGCATTCATCTATTTTATTTTCTTCTATTATATATATTCAGAGAATATTTTTGGACTACATAAAACCAAATATTTTTACACTATTTAATCACATTTTGAGTATTTTGGAGTTGAATTTTATTGTAGACCATACAAGAAGTTCATTACTTAATTGGGGGAAACGCTATGAAATCATATTGGGATCACTCGTGGATTTTGTATCTTCATCAAGACTCAAGATTAAGAATTATACATAGGGATCTTAAAACTAGCAATGTTCTCCTAGATGGTGAGATGAATCCAAAAATTTCAGATTTCGGGATAGCTCGTATATTCAAAGGGGACCAAATTCAAGACAAGACAACTAGAGTTATTGGAACATAGTAAGTACTTATGTGCACCCAAAGCCTTGCACACTTTCCACACATAAAAAATGAAGGCCTATGCAAAGATTAACTCTTTTTTTAATACTATTCACATGCAGTGGTTATATGTCACCGGAGTATGCAGTATTTGGAAAATTTTCAACAAAATCAGATGTTTTTAGTTTTGGTGTCATATTATTGGAGATCATTAGTGGCAAGAAGAATAACAATTCTTATCAAACACACCCTTCCTTAACTCTGATAGGGCATGTAAGTAACAAAAAAAACAATTGTCTTCTCCATTTGCATTTATAATACCACCCCTTTTTGATAATGCTATAAACCATACAGGTATGGGAACTATGGAGAGAAGATAGAGCCTTAGATATAGTTGATTCATCAATTACTGAGTCATTTGTTTCTCATGAAGTTTTGAGATGCATTCAAATTGGGCTCTTATGTGTGCAAGAAGATGCAACAGAACGACCAACCATGTTGGCTATTCTTCTCATGCTAAGTTGTGAAACAACTATTCCTTCTCCGAAGCAACCTGCTTTCGTTTTCAGAAGACCAACAAATGATTTGGGATCAGTCACTGAAAAGGGGTTTTATTCTATAAATGACGTAACAATAACTATGTTTGAAGCTCGCTAAAAGGTAAAGATTGCTGCATCTAAATTGCTTCTATAAGGATTTATGGGAACAATTAACATTTTACTCCGTTTATAAGAACAAATATAATTCTTATTCTTTTTTCCTCCTTTCTTTCCTTTTGTACCAGGTGATCCTAAAGTAAAATATCCAAAAGTAAAATTTTTTTTTAATAAAATTTTGTCGTTACTTATCAAAAAAAAAAAAAATATCCAAAAGTAAAATATAAGTGGTAGAGAATATAGCCTACTTCAGTGGATTTCCCCTAACCTCTGTATATATATAACTGCAAAGCAAACCTCATATGCTAATAAGTAATAATTGAAATATATTAGAGAATGATGTAACCTACAAACAATTTCCTGTGCTCCAAGCATAAGAACTTTTAGGAAAGCCAAAAGGCAAACATGTAGTCTGTGGTGGATAGTACTATAGGAACAATGTTCTTTCAATTTTTTAGGTAAATATCGTCGTCATAATCATATGACAAGACTGTGTTTGTTGTTTATTCTCACTTATTCATAGCTTATTTAATCTAATTACCTGAAACCCTTGGATATTTTGATTTTGTAATGTATGTCCAGTCCAAGTTTCATAGGCCTAAGATGCAGCTCAAAAGAAGACTGTTTTTATGAGCAATTCGTAATTTAGACATCCATTCAATCAGCTGAAAGATGATTTTTGAGGGATGTTGAATTTGATAGTGGCTCGATGCATTGAAAATTGTGAAACCAAAATCTAATTATGTTCATTAAGTCAATTGCTGCCTTGTTTTTCACTCCCTACATGACAACATATAAAAGACTTATTATAGCATGACTTCAACAAGAGGTTTAGAGAGAGAGAGAGAGAGAAGGCCTAAGCTTCATTTTGATCAACCTATGATTCAAAAGTCTTTATTCAACATTGGAGTTGGAATTTTGGTGATCAAGAGCTAAAGTCACAGGGACTATTATCTCAATACATTGTAGCAGAGAACAAATTTTTATGGTGGTCCTTGGGAGTCATTTAGAGGGTCTAATTGTGATCACAGATGCAGATCGTGAGAGAAGGGTTTCATAGGCAAGAGTCCAAAAGGTCTGAAACTGGGGTGGGGTCATGAGAAATAACAAAGAAGGAATTCATAAATTGTATCATTCTAGCACAAAAACTATCAAAGAAAGCGAAGAGATAAACATAGAATCATGGGTTTGTACAATGCCCTTAAGGGTTTGGCAATGTCTTTTTAATGGCTTAATGCACATACTCTTCAAAGGGTATGTCTAATTTTATCTAAGTATTGTGCCTCTCGCACTTGACCAAATAGAATTTTTAATTTTACCAAATTATTTATTGATTCACAAAATTGGATTCCCTTAGTATAATATGAAGGATTTTAGCGTCCCACTTGAAAGTTCAGTTTTGATTATCTGTACAAGTTATTCAATAGCTACCTAATGATGAAAATTTGTGCTGAGATTTGGTGCTGCAAAAGATTATGACAGAGAAGAAACTAAGCGAAGAAGATAATTGAACAGAGACTATGAAATCTTAACTAACTTGAGATCAACTCTAGCAAACTGAACCGACTCATATAAACTTTTTTAACCTGCTCACTATACGGCTACATAAGATGACACCGTTTGGTGCTTTACACTTAAAAAAGCTTTGTTAAAACGTCATCATTTGTACTAGCAGTAATATCAGGCCACTCTGTTTTAATGACGACACATGAGGCCTACTAAGAAAACCCATTGTTTGATTATTATTATTATTATTATCAAATCTTTTAAGTTTTTAGTCATTTAACTTTACTTTTATTTAATCGAGTTTTCTAAATTTAAAATTTATTCAATTTAGATATTTTGTCCAATTCCGTTAAAAAAAATGTCATTAAATATACAATTAACTAATGGAAAAATAATTATCACTTAAGAAAATATATAAAATTAATAAATAATTTTATTTTTTTATTCGAAAACAATATTTTTTAATGACATTTTTTTAACAAAATTGGGTAAAAGACTAAATTGAATAAATTTGAAAATCACTAAACGAAAGTAAAGTTAAATAACTGAAATACCAAATTTGAGATCAATTAGCCTTTTTTTTAAATTATTTAATATTATTTTTTATGTACATTGATGTTATGGGTTCCAATTAGTTTAACTAGTAAAGTCTAAAATGGTTGAACAAAAGATTTGGATTCAATCTTCCCCTACACCAAATACCAATTGGTGTCATAGTATAATTATAAAGAGTTATCATTTGGAGCAAAAGTCATAGGTTCAAACTCTTTCAAAAAATATTAAAAAGAAAAAAAGTTGCTTCTGTTGGGCATAGAACGATGTTACTACCACACAATTTGTCACACCCTAAACCCAAAAGGGTCCAAAGCATGAAAAACCGAGCCTTCAAGAGATATTGTGGGGGATTTTTTTTTTCTTTCCATTTGATAAAATAAATAAATATACTGATCTCTCCACAATATACGTCAGAGCTCTATAACACACTTACAAACAATACAAACTATAAATCATGTGTCTCCAAATATACATGAAAATCCAAAGTTCCAAATAAATAAACACAAAGTCATGATCCTCTCTAAGATACGTAACCTCAACAGAAACCTCAACAAAAAATCTAGGCCTATCACGCCCAAGGCTAACAAACCTCAAGGGCCCAACTTCCAATAGAATTAGCTATGGCCTCGAATAATTTAGTAAGTTGAGTCACCAACAATTTATAACACAAATCTCCCACTTAGCATAGTACTCTAATTACCACCAACAAAATAAGCTCCATGCTCGACGTATAGCTAATTTATTTGTAAAACTATTGGAGAGTGGAATGAGCTAAAGTCCAATAAGTAATATTTGGGTAATTTTCAACCAAATCTGATGTCTTTAGCTTTGGTGTCATATTATTGGAGATCGTGAGTGGCAAGAAAAACACATATTCTTATCAGAACCACCCTTGCCTAACATTAATAGGGCATGTAAGTAACAGAAAACATTAATCTTTACTATTTGCATTTATAATACAACCCATATATGGATAATGCTATGACTCACACCGGTTTGAGAACTTTGGAGGGAAGATAGAGCCTTGGATATGGTTGATTCATCAATAAATGAGTCATTTGTTTCCCTCGAAGTCTTGAAATGCATTCAAATTGGGCTCTTATGTGTGCAAGAAGATGCAATGAACTGACCAACAATGCTGGCAGTTCTTCTCATGCTAAGTTGTGAAACAACTCTTCCTTCTCCAAAACAACCTGCTTTCATTTTTAGAAGACTTGCCAATAATTTGGGATCAATCACAGGTGAGCGGTTTTATTCTATAAATGACGTGACAATAACCAAATTTGAAGCTCGCTAAAGGCAAAGATTCTACTTAAGCTGCATCTAATTTGCTTCTATAAGGATTCTAGTTAGTTGCATCTAGATTGCTTCTATAGGGATTTGTAGGACAAATTAATTTTTTACTCATAAAAATTTAAAATATCTCTTTATGATTAGTGAGACATTATTTTTGTAATTTCAATATAATAAAACTTGTAATACTGGTATGACTCATAAATTAATGATGTCTTGTGTGGCAACCAAAAAGCCCATGACACAAAACACTCTGACAAAGACGCCATAAAAATTGCAAACAAAACAATGGTTTTTTTTTTTTTTTTGGAGCCAATAAAAGCTGGGAGCATAAACACCCACCAGCTTGTGTTCTTTGTGACCAAACCCAACTCCATTGTTGAAGAAAAATGCGAGCTTTGAGAGAGAGAGAGAGAGAGAGAGAGAGAGAGAGAGAGAGAGAGAGAGAGAGAGAGAGAGATTGTTGAGACTTGAGAGTGTACTGTTTGAGCTTGCATTGTGGTATTTTTGAGAAAGAAAGATGGGTCACTAAGAACAGCACCCAACCACAGGTGAGAGAATCAATCAATGGTTGTAGGATTATCTATGTTAGTTAATGTTTGTAATGATGCCCCTCTCTATGTCTTGTGTTTTATTTGTGTGTGTGTGATTTAGATTGGTAATAGATTGAGCTAGAGAAGAAACTATGCAGCAAAAGATATAAAATTTGGGCTTTTAGCCTGGGCTCTGTCTTATGCTAAAGGGTGTGGAAGAGATTGCTGTTGCTGTCAAAGTCACCATGGGTCCTAATCACACCATTCCTTAATTCATATTTTGAGTATTTTGGAGTAAAATTTTATTGTAGACCATACAAGAAGTTCATTACTTAATTGGGGAAAACGCTTTGAAATCATTATTGGGATCACTCGTGGAATTTTGTATCTTCATCAAGACTCAAGATTAAGAATTATACATAGGGATCTTAAAACTAGCAATGTTCTCGTAGATGGTGAGATGAATCCAAAAATTTCAGATTTCGGGATAGCTCATATATTCAAAGGGGACCAAATTCAAGTCAAGACAACTAGAGTTATTGGAACATAGTAAGTACTTATGTGCACCCAAAGCCTTGCACACTTTCCACACATAAAAAATGAAGGCCTATGCAAGATTAACTCTTTTTAATACTATTCACATGCAGTGGTTATATGTCACCGGAGTATGCAGTATTTGGAAAATTTTCAACAAAATCAGATGTTTTTAGTTTTGGTGTCATATTATTGGAGATCATTAGTGGCAAGAAGAATAACAATTCTTATCAAACACACCCTTCCTTAACTCTGATAGGGCATGTAAGTAACAAAAAAAACAATTGTCTTCTCCATTTGCATTTATAATACCACCCCTTTTTGATAATGCTATAAACCATACAGGTATGGGAACTATGGAGAGAAGATAGAGCCTTGGATATAGTTGATTCATTGATTACTGAGTCATTTGTTTCTCATGAAGTTTTGAGATGCATTCAAATTGGGCTCTTATGTGTGCAAGAAGATGCAACAGATCGATCAACCATGTTGGCTATTCTTCTCATGCTAAGCTGTGAAACAACCATTCCTTCTCTGAAACAACTTGCTTTTGTTTTCAAAAGACCAACAAATGATTTGGGATCAGTCACTAAAAAGGGGTTTTATTCTACAAATGACGTGACTATAACTATGTTTGAAGCTCGCTGAAAGGTAAAGATTGTTGCATCTAAATTGCTTCTATAAGGATTTATGGGAACAATTAACATTTTACTCCGTTTATAAGAACAAATATAATTCTTATTCTTTTTTTCTTCTTTCTTTCCTTTTGTACCAGGTGATTCTAAAGTAAAATATAAGTGGTAGAGAATTTAGCCTCCTTCAGTGGACTATACTTTCCCCTAACCTCTGAATATATATATATATATAAAACTGCAATGTAAGCCTCATATGCTAATAAGTAATAGTTGAAATATATTAGAGAATGATGTAAGCTACAGATAATTTCCTGTGCTCCAAGCATAAGAACTTTTAGGAAAGCCAAAAGGCAAACATGCAGTTTGTGGTGGATAATACTGTAGAAACAATGTTCTTTCAAATTTTCAGGTAAATATCGTCGTCATAATCAAATGACAAGACTGTGTTTGCTGTTTATTCTCACTTAGTAATAGCTTATTTAATCTAATTACCTGAAACCCTTGGATATTTTGATTTTGTAATGTATGTCAAGTCCAAGTTTCATAGGCCTAAGATGCAGCTCAAAAGAAGACTGTTGTTTATGAGTAATTCGTAATTTAGACATCCATTCAATCGGTTGAAAGATGATTTTTGAGGGATGTTGAATTTGATAGTGGCTCGATGTTTTGAAAATTGTGAAAACAAAATCTAATTATGTTCATTAAGTCGATTGCTGCCTTGTTTTTCACTCCGTACATGACATCATATAAAAGGCTTATTATAGCATGACTTCAACAAGAGGTTTAGAGAGAGAGAGAGAAGACCTAAACTTCATTTTGATCAGCCTATGATTCAAAAGTCTTTATTCAACAATGGAGTTGGTATTTTGGTGATCAAGAGCTAAAGTCACAGAGACTATTATCTCAATAGATTGCAGCAGAGAACAATTTTTTATGGTGGTCCTTGGAGTCATTTAGAGGGTCTAATTGTGATCACAGATGCAGATTGTGAGAGAAGGGAGAGATGGGTTTCATAGGAAAGAGTCCAAAAGGTCTGAAACTGGGGTGGGGTCATGAGAAATGACACAGAAGGAATTCATAAATTGTATTATTCTAGCACAAAAACTATCAAAGAAAACGAAGAGATAAACACAGAATCATGGGTTTGTACAATGCCCTTAAGTGTTTGACAATGTCTTTTTAATGGCTTAATGCACATACTCCTCAAAGGGTATGTCTAATTTTAGCTAAGTATTATGCCTCTCACACTTGACCATACGGAATATTTTATTTTATCAAATTATTTATTGATTCACAAAATTGGATTCCCTTAGTATAATAATAAGGATTTTAGTGTCCCGCTTGAAAGTACAGTTTTGATTATCTGTACAAGCTATTCAATAGCTACCTAATGATGAAAATTTGTGCTGAGATTTGGTGCTGCAAAAGATTACGACAGAGAAGAAACTAAGCGAAGAAGAAAATTGAACAGAGACTATGAAATCTTAACTAACTTGAGATCAACTCTAGCAAACTGAACCGACTCATAACAACTTTTTTAACCTACTCGCTATAACGGCTACATAAGATGACACCGTTCAGTGCTTTACGCTTAAAAAGGCTTTGTTAAAACGTCATGATTTGTACCATTAGTAAATCACGTGGATAGGCCACTTTGTTTTAATGACGGCACGTGAGGCCTAATAAGAAAATCCATTGTTAGGTTAAAATGCAAATTACATCTTTTAAGTTTTCAGTCTTCTAACTTTACTTTCATATAATCGAGTTTTCTAAATTTAGAATTTATTCAATTTAGATATTTTGTCCAATTCCATTAAAATATGTCATTAAATATACCGTTAACTAATAGAAAAATAATTATCACTTAAAAAATCTATAAAATCTATAAAATTAATAAATAATTTTATTTTTTTATTTGAAAACAATATTTTTTAATTACATTTTTTTAACAAAATTGGATAAAAGACTCAAATTGAATAAATTTGAAAATCACTGACTTAATTGAACGAAAGTAAAGTTAAATAACTAAAATATCAAATTTGAGATCAAATAGCATTTAGCCTTTTTTAAAATTATTTAATATTATTTTTTTTATGTACATTTATGGTTCTTTATGGGTTTTAGTTAGTTTAATTAGTAAAATCTAAGATGATTAAAAAAGAGATTTGGATTCAATCTCTGCCTACATCAAAAACCAATTGGTGTCTTAGTATAATTATAATGAGCTATCCTTCGGAGCAGAAGCCATAAGTTAAAACTCTCTCAAAAATATTTATAAAAAAAATATTGCTTCTGTTGGGCCTAAAACGATGGTACTACCACATCATTAGTCACACCCTAAACCCAAAAGGCTCCAAAGCATGAAAAATCGAGCCTTCAAGAGATATTGTAGGGTTTTTTTTTTTTTTTTCTTTCCATTTGATAAAATAAGTAAATATACTAATCTCTCCACATTATACGTCAAAGCTCTATGACACACTTACAAACAATACAAACTATAAATCATGACTCCAAATATACATGAAAATCCAAAACTCCAAATAAATAAACACAAAGTCATGATCCTCTCTAAAATACGTAACCTCAATAGAAAATCTAGGCCTATCACACCCAAGGCTAACAAACCTTAGGAGCCCAACCTCCAATAGAATTAGCTATGGCCTTGAATAATTTGGTAAGTTGAGTTACCAACAATTTATAGCACAAATCTCTTACTTAGCATAGTACTCTACTCACCACCAACAAAATAAGCTCCATGCCTAACATATAGCTAATTTATTTGTAAAAGTATTGGAGAGTGGAATGAGTTAAAGCCGAGTAAGTAGCATAATTAAAGGGGGCATGGGGAATGCAAGTCTCATGACAATTAGCATTTTTACAAAACACAAAACACGTTACACTTCAGGAGTTTCCACTTAATTTCTGCAAAATCAATCTTCATGGATAAAATGACAAGAATGATTGAAACAGTGTACAACAAAGTTTTTTCAAGATATCTACATGTGAAACTACATACTATATATTGTGAGCAATAATAACACCGTTCCAAAACCAGAAAATTCAACCCAAAGCCGAAACTCAATAATCATCACAAAGCCGGATATCATTGCCGACACAAAGCTAAACTAATCTACTGACACAAAGCCGAAACTCATTACCGACACAAAGTTGGAACTAATTCGCTAACACAAAGCCAATACTTAATAACCATCACAAAGATGAGAGCTAACATACCAATGTCACAAACTATAGTATCTAGCCAAGTAATCACCGGGTAATCACATGTCACGGCCTAAGGGTAAAAACATAAAGAGCTCACAATTTACATGAAATCAAAACACAATTCAATTCCAAGTAGTTTCAAAAAAACCTTTGAAATACCATACCAAACATATTCACAAGGTTCTCAAAACCTTCAAACTCATTGCTTGTCAAGAAGATATTGTATCAATTTTCCAAAATATCACAAGTCAAGATAAAAGCATCTTTAAATTTTGCAAATAATGCAATAAATCCATAAAATCCATTCTCTAGAATTTAATCAAAGACGCTAGTCTTTCCCATGCTAACAAATCATGCGTTTCCCCATACGCAATAAGAAATATGATACACTTTTGATACTTCATGCATTTTCTATGAATGATTAATAATAATAGTACACATAGTACGTTTTAAGAAGGCCATGAATAATGTTCCAAAATGAGTTTAACCATGAATACTTGAGTGCAATAATAATTATGTTTCGAAAATCCCATTAAGAAGTTACTTACCTCAGAAGGAAAACTAATTTACCACAACCAGGCACCATGAAATCAACCAATCCCATCACTAGGTCCATCATAAAAAATCTGGAACCTAGAAACAAAATGATCAAGCCTATAAATAACAATGTCCATCACAAATTACAATCAAACTTGTCTCCATAGAGTTTATAAAAAAAAAAAAATTGTCCCCAGAGATCAAAAATGTCCCATAAAATCAAATTGAGGGCCTAGAGCTTAACTTGACCATCCAAAGGCACCTATTCCCAAAGGATACCAAACAAGCATATAAATGATCCAAAAGACCATAATACAACCAAAGCATTATAATACACTACTACAAACAATATGCATTTATTAGATAACATAACACATCACTTTAAAAATGAGGTAGCTAGTCTCAAGAATTTCTTTTGGATACCAACTAATAAAACCAAGCCATTATAACAATTCTTATAAATTCCCAAGTGTTCACAACGAAACAACCATGTTTAAGTGTTACACTGACTCATGTATTAATAATGTCAATACATATTACATCACATAGGAATCAATTATAACATCATCTAATTTTTTTTTTTTGTTGATAATAATCTAATATTAACACATCTAATTACTTTCAAAGTTCTAAAACTCAATACATATCTCACAAAGTCCAGCATTGAATTGAATAACTCCATGAGGTAAAATATCAAACACTTGACGTTGAAAAAGCAAAACCTCAAAGCACCCATACCATCAAAGTTTTAAAACAAATTCATAGCACCCATACCATCAAAGTTTCACGTACCAACCTCTTCACAACTCCAAGACCTCCATACCCCCATTACCCAAGACAAAAATCGTGATTGGGTGAACACTCAAGACCAAACCAAACTTTTCATTCCAAATAAGAATTTCTTACATAAACCCAATAAGCTTGCTCTAGCACAAACCCCGTAGCTAGATTTTACTTAGTTTTGTTTGGAAAATAGGAATTTCACCTCAAATTCCTTGCTTGGCCGAATGGGTCCCTCTCTTCCCAAAATCTTTTCTTCACAACCGGTGGTGGTGGCTTGAAAAGAAACTCATGGCTGAAGTATCTTTAGTGGAGAAAGAGAGAGAGCGGGAGGGATTCAAGTGAGAGAAAGGGAGAGGGGTGGCAGCTCAAGAGAGAGAGAGAGAGATAGAGAGAGACGTGAATGTGAAAGTGATGACACCATTTTTTTTTCTCTTCTGGTATCATGGTCAAAAAAAGAAATGGGAAAAGGAAATTCGCCGTTATTTAAAAAGTATCAGATTTCACATGAAAGTCAGGTACTCAATGGGTGATTCTAAGTTCAACTCATGTTTTGAAGATTACTTTCACTTCAGGCACACAGTAGGGAGTTTATTAGCGTACTCTCTCTATTGTTGTCCGACATTTTTCTGTGTGTTGTGTTTTATTTGTGTGTATACGATTTATTTATTTAATTGTTTTTGTTCAGTGTTTGTGTGTGTGTTAGATTGGTAGTGGATTGAGTTGGAGAAGAAACTATGCGGCCAAAGATATAAAATTCGGGTTTAGGCCCATTCCTTTTAGTCTTATCACTTAATGCTAAAGGGTGAGAAGGAGGTTGCTTGATGCTGTCAAAGTCACCATGGGTCCTAAGGGCTAAGGAATTCTATGGCTACCTAATCACATCATTCTTTAATTCATATTTCTGACTATTGTTATCTATGCAATTCATATCTTAAAAATAAGTTTGATTAGCATTGGTGTTTCTACTCACTTTGGGCCCAAAAATGAATCATTTGTTATATAATAGATATATGTCAAATTGCTTATTGCTTGAGTGCTGAAGATATTTGTGATTTTACTTTTTGTCTGTTTGTGTTAGTGTGATTGAAAGAAATTTTTAGAATTATTACTTTACAAGTCCTTTAGAAGAACTACAAATGATTTGGGATCAGTTATAGGAAAGGGGTTTTATTCTATAAATGACGTGACAATAACTATGTTTGAAGCTCACTAAAAGGTAGAGATTGCTGCATCTAAATTGCTTCTATAAGGATTTATGGGAGAAATTAACATTTTACCCTGTTTATAAGATAAAATATAATTCTTATTCTTTTTTTCCTTCTTTCTTTCCTTTTGTAATAGGTGATCCAAAAGTAAAATATAAGTGTTGTTGAATACTGCCTACTTCAGTGGACTGTACTTTCTCCTAACCTTTGAAGATATATAATTAACTGCAGTACAAGCTTCATATGCTAATAAGTAATAATTGAAGCATGTTAGAAAATGATTTAACCTATAGAAAATTTTCTGAGCTCCAAGCAATAAGTCAAAGCCAAACGTAAGAACTTTTAGGAAAGCTAAAAGGCAAACATGCAGTCTGTGATGGATAGTACTGTAGGAAAAATGTTGTATTAATTTTCCAAGTAAATATCCTTGTCATAATCAACTGACAGGATGTGTTTGTTGTTTATTCTCACTTTTCAAAAGCTCATTAAATCTAATCACCTGAAACCCTTGGATATTTTGATTCTGTGATGTATGTCAAGTCCAGGTTTCAAAGGCCTAAGATGCAGCTCAAAAGAAGACAGTTGTTTAAGAGTAATTCATAATTTTGACATCCATTCAATCGATTCAAAGATGATTTTTGAGGGATGTTGACTTTGTTAGTGGCTTGATGCATTGAAAATTGTGAAACCAAATCTAATTACGTTAATTAGGACAATTGCTGCCTTGTTTTTCAGGCCTTACATGACGACTTCATATAAAAGGCTTGTTATAGCATGACCTCAACAAGAGGTTTAGAGACTATTTTCATGTGCCAAAGAGAGAGAAAGCCTAAACTACATTTTGATCAACCTATTATTCCTAAGTCTTTATTCAACAATGGAGTTGGTATTTTGGTGATCAAGAGCTTAAGTCACAGAGTCTATTATCTCAATACGTTGCTGCAGAGAACAAATTTTTAAGGTGGTCCTTGGAGTCGTTTAGAGGGTCTAATTGTGATCACAGATGTAGCTAATGAGAGAAGTGATTCATAGCTAATAGTCCAAAGGGTATGAAAGATGAAACTGGGGTGGGTTCATGAGAAATGATAGAGAATGAATTCTAAATTGGGTTTTAAGGTAGCGTGTTTGTTTGTATTAATTTAACACAAACCCAAAAATAAATTGTACTAACCTAGCACAAAAACTATCAAAGAAAATGAAGACGAAATATACAAAAAGAGAATCACAGATTCATGGGTTTGTCTGCTGCAAAATTATAGAAATCCAATTTCATGTTTGCAGTCTTGGCAGTGGAGGTAATGGTGGCGGCGGGTCTGCCATGGAAGCTGCTAGTGGTCCTGTGGGTTTATATGTCAATTATGAAAAGTATGTCCAATTTTAGCTATGTATTATGCTTCTCACATTTGTTCAAACGGAATTTTTAATTTTACCAAATTATCTATTGATTCACAAAATTTGATTCCCATAGTATTAATATGAAGGATTTTACTTTTTTAGTGTCTCACTTGAAAGTCCAGTTTTGATTATCTGTATAAGCTATTCCATAGCTACCTAATGATGAAATTTTGTGATCTTTGCTGAGATTTGGTGATGCAAAGATTGTGATAGAGAAGGAACAGAGACTAAGAAATCTTAATTAACTTAAAAGCAACTCTAGCAAACTGAACTGACTCATAACAGCTACATAGTACATATGATGACATCATTTGGTGCTTTACATTTAAAAGGCTTTGTTAAAACGTTGTCGTTTGTACCGGTAGTAATATTAGATGGGCAGGTCCCTCTGTTTTAAAGACGGAACGTGAGGCCTAATAAGAAAGAGTGATGTAAATTGGATCCTTAAAGCATCTGGATGACATTGGATTGGGTTGGGCTTTAGTCTTTTTAAATGGATTTTTTAATTGGGCTGGGTTGGGCTTTTTTGTCTTTTGAGTGAAATTCCAAGGTCAAATTAATTTAAAGACGAAGGTAGCTGCACAATGGATGGAGGTGTTAACTAAGTTCAAAAGGCCATCTTGGAAGTTGGAAGTCCAATTAATATTGGGTAACCGATCGATCAATCGAAGGACTTTGTTTCTTCTATTTCAACACTCGTGGATTAACCAAGTTCTATTTATTAGTTATATCTGCTAGGTGTTTGGCAAAATGCCTCTAGCAGCAGTTGGTATTTTTGCATCTACATAGCTTTAAAGTCTGTACATGTGTTGGGATAATAGTATAGGTGAACTGTTATAAGCTATTGGATGATTACTCACTAAATTATTTATTTACGTCTAATATGTTAGACGTTATATTCTGCTTTATGCAGATTGGGATGTGTTGACTTGGGTTTGACATCTGAAAATTTAATTACCATAATATTTGACAATTAATTTTGCCTAATAAACCTTAATAATAAAATGTTGTGGGAGTTTTCTAATAATTATTGTTGCTATTTAATCAAATGGGCTGGAATTACATTTACTATTTGCGTCAGAGTGCTTTTCGGATTGGGCTCATGGCCCACAATCCTCTTTACTTCGCAAAATAGGCTCACAACCCTTATATTTTTCTTATCATATAATGATTTCATACCTTGTATTATTTCTTCATCTCATGTATTATTTCCCGTGGAAGATTAAAGAAATACTTTTAAAAAATTGTATTAAATTGCTGCATGTTGCACATTTCACAAATATTCCATGTACAACTCGAGGGGAATGTAGGAAAGTATAATTTACTTTTTATGACATTGAAGACCAAAAATCAAGTAAATGATTGCCAAATAAGATAAAATAACATGAATAGTTGCTGTCAAAAGAGTTGTGAGATTGATGTAACTAATTAAACTATAATTTAAAAATCAAAATATCATTGTCTTTTTGTTAGTAATCCATGTTATAAACATATATTCCATTTTAATGTATTATCACATAAAAAATTTGAGGTCAAGAGTCTTATAGCTCAATGACATGATATCATCTTTTTTATAAGCTCCTCTTCTCCATTGTTGTAATTACCAAATTTATATAAAAAAAAATGTTCAAAAAATAAGAAAATATAGTTTTTTAGGGTATCACCATATGAATATAGGTTATAACTTATATAAGGTGGAACTACATAAGCTTTAGAATCTTCTCACTTCCTTTTTCTCAGTCACATTATCACGACGTTCTACAACTACTCAATGTCCCATATATATGAGCCCATATAAATTGAACTAGTTATGACTTGTGAGATGGTCATCTTTTAAAGTAAACCATTAGTGCCTCTTTGGATAGTTATCTTCTTATACCGTATCAAAAACTCAAAATTCCTATTCGGTCCACATTGATTCTATTCGGTCCAGTTTGTCTTATTTGGTCTATTCCGTCCTATTAGTCCATTCTGTCCACTAAAGTTCTATTCGATCCAATTCGGTTCATTTGGTTTTATTTAGTCCTAGTCAGTCCACATTAGTCCGATTGTGTTCACTTTGGTCGTATTTGGTCCATTATGTCTACTTTGGTTTTATTTAGTCCTATTTCGGTTCACATCGGTCCTATTCGGTCCATTTTTTCCACTTCAATCCACTTTAGTTCTATTCGGGCCATTCAGTTGAATTTGGTCCTATTCGGTCCATTTTGAATCTATTTGGTCCATTACGTGCGGTGGATCATAATCTTTAAGGTACGATATATCATCACCATAAATTCTTATGTTTATGGTTTTCGTCCATTTTGTCCACTTCAATCCACTTTAGTCCTATTCGGGCCATTCAGTTGAATTTGGTCCTATTCGGTCCATTTTGAATCTATTTGGTCCATTACGTGCGGTGGATCATAATCTTTAAGGTACGATATATCATCACCATAAATTCTTATGTTTATGGTTTTCTTTTTTAAGTAATTAATGGTTTCAAACTCGTCGTATGAGTGTAATTTATTGACCACAGTGTATTTTGGTCCCTTCATGCGCATATGTTGAGAATCTAGTTAGTTTACTTCTACGACTTTATATTTTTGCGCATATATATATATGTGTGTGTGTGTGTGTGAGAGAGAGACAAGTTTGAGTTGAATTTCATAAGTCCCCTCTCGATTTTCTTTTTGTTCAAAGCATGTTTTGGACAAATTTAGTCTCTATGTTTGGTTGGTAGCTAGGGGTGTAAAACAAGACAAGTTGTGAACATATCAAATTGAATACGTATAGATGCTCATCTTAGCTTGTTCATTAACTAAGCGAACTAAGTTTGAAGCTTGATGACTGGTAAAACGAAACCTAGAAAAAACCTAATTAAGGTCAATTTGATATTTGTCTATGAGTACTTGAAAACAATACTTCCACAATTCAATGTTGAAATTTTATTTTATTTAATAAGTACAAACATATTTAATTTAAATTTAATTGAAATAAAAATACAAATGTTGAAAATTTATTGAAGAATTTATTAAGAAATTTCTTTAATCTCATCTTTATAGTCTATACAAAAAGTGCGAATAATGGGCAGTTTTGTCGAGTAAGGTGGTTCTGTCTAGCATGTACATGATGTACTATGTAAAATAAAAAAATTATGTAGTTTTTGTGAGTGGTTCTATAAGTACCTGGTTTTTTTCTTTTTTGTAGTTGTTTTAGTTAGGATTGGAAAAAAAAAAAGATTTTGTACTTTGAGCAAATTAAGCTTTAAAAAAAATGTTTGGGGTATTTGGTATTTTCAATTGTTTTGCAAGGTTAGCCACAGTAAATCTGAAAGAGAAGCAACAATAGTACACACTTGACAAGTTTTAATGGAAGTATATGTTAGTACTCACACACTCACAGTCAAGTATTTTAAGTTGTTGGTCTATTTCTGACACTATCTGTAAATCCTAGAACTTAAGTATATGTTTTCTAACACTATTGAATCATGTAGCCCATACTATGGCTAAATACTCCTTAGGTGTTATTAATACGCCTTTTGGTTGTAATATGTATCTTTCATCTCAGCTGCTGTAGGAAAGTTTGGAAGATAGATTTTGAATTTAGAGTTTAGCAAAAAAAAAAAGAAGAAGAAGAAGAAAGTTGACAAGGTTTTACATATCCTCCTTTCACAAGTGGAAATCCAACACCTTATCTTCAAAAATAATCTTTTTTCCTCCCATAGTTAGTTTCCAGGCAATCAATACTTTAAAAGTAAGAACTAACAAAATAAAAGAAATTAAATCTCTCTCTCTCTCTCTCTCTCTCCCCCCCCCCCCCCCACATCCTCTCTCACATATTCAAACTGTCTTTTTTTTTTTTTTCTTCTCATTTGTGTCCACCTTATTTGATTAGCTTTTGATTTTTACTTTTTATGTATAGTTTTTTATAACTTAATTTTACTTATTTTTTAAAGTATAAGTATATTTTAAAACAATTTCAGAAAAAATAATCAATAAAAAGTTAAATAAGCTGATCTCTCTCTCTCAGATTCAAACTCTCTAGAGCTAGAACATGTTAGGTGAAACTAACATCCAGTATTTGTCATGAGTTCTATATTTCCCTTGCCCATACAGTGAAATCTAAACCTAAGTCTACTACCCTTTTTTATAAATGAAATCCGGTCAACTAAACTTGGAATAGAAATAATCATTTATCAATCTAATTGGAATTCTTGCGTAGGCTTCTCACACATAAATTGTTACTATATGTTTGTTGAAATAGCTAGAAATCAAAGAGGTAAAATAAATCACTAAAAATAGCGATAAATTACTAAAATACAGCATTGTTATAGGGAGGCAAACAAATATGCTGACGCCCTTACTAGGCGAGGTGCCTTACTTTCCCAATATTTTGTAATTTTCCATTCCCCCCCAGCTGATGTTTCTCTTTTGATTAATCTTGATGCTGTTGGGACTATGTATGAGCATAAATGCTCTTCTATTGATGTTTCTTAGTTTATGAATTTATCTTGGTTACCAAAAAAAAATCACTAAATAATGACCTCAATAAGTTAACTCTTGCTAGAAAAACTTAGAATCATTAATTGGAACATCTTAATCCAATATAATCAACAATTAATAATTTATGATATGGACCACAAGAGTTAAATTGGCATTTTTTTTGTGTGGCTGAGGATGGAGGAGATAAGAGGAGTACGTGTGTGGAGGAGAAAAACAAAGAGGAAAAAGAAAAAAAGAAGAAGAAGAAGAAAGAAACGTGTATTTGAATGAAACCAAATAAGATAAATAGGAAAAATAAAATAAAGAATAATAAGAAATTAAAATTAAGAAATGTTACCATAATATTTTTGCAATAAATTTTAAGTGGTAGGTTATTACTATCTAATATTGGTGAGAATTTTTTTTTATTTTTTATGGTGGCGGTTGTGGTTGCGGTGGCGGTGGTGGTAGTGACAGTGGTGGTGGCAGTGACTGTGATTGTTGTTTATTGTAAGAATATATTATTCTATCATGTGGCGGCGGCGGCGGTAGTGGCAGCGGTAGCGGTAGCGGTAGCGGTTGTGAGTGATCGTGATTGTTGTTTATTGTAGTGGATATATTATTTTATTGTGATGTTTATATTATTTTATTGTGTTGAAAGCTAAAATAGATCTATTGCTGCAGCGTATTTTGTAAAGTGAGTAGGTAAAATAGATAAAATAACTTTTTGTAGAGCTAAAAAGTTAATTTTTGAACTTCACTGTTATGAATGCTCTTATATGTATAATATAAAACAAAAGGTAAAATTTGACTTTATTTTTAAAAAACTGAAATTTAAATTATTTCAAATAAAACTGATAAAAAAATATATTATGAAAACGACAAACAATAAATAATTTAAGGGGGAAAAAAACTAACTTAGTTGATTCTACTAACTTACAACTTACAACATCTTATTAAAATTCTGCTCTTTTAAATGTGTGGTGTTGACAGTTAAAACAGTGACAAGTCCTAATAAATTCGACAAGCCAAGACAAGTACTGTAGGGTATTTATGGTCGTAAATGGAGAAAAAGACCCTTTGAAGAGAAAAAGACCCATTGAAGAGAATCCAATTTGTTTTGTTTTTTCACTTGTTCCATCAGTAATAAGTTGCAAGTGAGTTAAATGAAACTGAAAGTAAGATGTCAGTGAAGATAAAAGTGAAAAAATGGCAAGCTGTTGAAGAAAGCTACAGCCTACAAATGGCTGACACATAATCAATTGTATTTCAGCTCTGAAATCGGTGCAAGGGTTTGCCATATAAATTTTTTTTCTAAAACAAATCTCACAATTTTTTTTTGTTTCTTCGTATCATTATTTATAGGGTTGTATTAATGGCCCGTTAACAACAATTTTTTTTAGTAGCTTTTGGCAATTTGTTTTTGACAATTTTCTTAACAAATTCATTTTTATTTTAAGTGAGACTTATATAGGGAAATTTTAATATGCTTGTTAACATTTCCCTTTTATATTATTCCAATTTTTGCTTGTCCAGAGGCACAATGACAATAGTCTTGCAAATAGAAAGCTAAACTTTATATGTGCAAAAGCAACATGTCATATTGTGCCCTTATAGGAGGCCTACTTCCTACACATCCATCTTTTTTTTTTTTTTGAGAAGAAAAGTACATAGAACAACACACACAGGGAATAGGGACAAATCACACAACTTACCCTTTACAAAAGCCGGTAACTCTTGTAAGGTGTATGAAGGCTTTATATCCGATTTTGAACTCATTCTTAGGCAATGTGGGACTACCCACGTTTCCTTTTTTTGAGAAGGAAAGTAAACATAACAACACACACACACACAGGGAATGGGTACTACACATCCATCTTGATCTATTCATCTTCGGTCAACTACTTTTAATTTAACTAACATATTTATTACTAAAGGTAAATCATTTTGCAACTGATAAACAGATGATCCGATATTTGTTTGGTTCCTGTTCTGTAACTGATAAACAGATGATCCAATGTTATTTAAAAAATTATTCACATTTTATTATTTTCCCATAAAAACTTTTTTCAAATGATTTACTAATGTATGTCTTAAAGGCATACATTAGTAAAATCTTTTTTTATCTGCATTATTTTGTTTAATTTTTTTTTCTAGATTCTACTTATAATTTTATTTTATATAATCGCTTTTTAAAACACTCATATCATATTGTTTTTCTTATACTTTATTTTATTAAAATATAATTTCTTTTTTCATTTGTTTATTATTCTCTCAAAGTATTTCTCTTTTTACGAATGCAATCAAACAAGTATTAGAAAATAGATTTACGTTGTTACTAATAACAACAATTCAAATTTACACAAGTTTACATAAGTTGATGAGGATGAATTTATAAATTAAATTTGTAAAATTTACCTCTTATGCTATAACAGGAGTGTTTTTAGTGTTTGTTTAGAAATAGTTTCTTTTAGCTCTTTGTCCATTTTTTTTCTTCTGAAAATGTGTTAAAGTATATTTATACTTTAAAAAAGTAAAAAAAATTAAGATTTTAAAAAGCTATATATAAAAGCTAAAAAGCAAAAATATAACTTAAAAGTTAGTTTAAAACACACCAATCTGTAATTAATGACCACGTTATATTTTCCCTTCATGTGCTTATGTTGAGGATATGGTTAGTTTACTTCTTTGGCTTTATGTTTCTGTGCGTATATATGTGACATGTTTATTAAGATATTAAAAACTGTACATAAAAATTAGAAGCTAAGCTAATAAACTCAAGCCAAATGGACCCAAATCTTTGTAATGCTACTTCTGAATTTTTTTTAACCCTCGAAATGAAATAAAATTCGTTCAAAACTTAAAAAAAAAAAAAAAAAAAAGATTGAGAGAGTTCAGACCTTCACGGTGTGGAGATAAAGCTCGTTGTAGGTAGTGGGAGTATTGATTATTATTTATTAGCTTAGCTTGAGGAATTATATATGATCGTCTAGTTAGGGGTTCGATCAAACGAAACCCTTTGATGTTTTCTGATTTATTACAGTCGGCCTTGGAATTTTCTTTCGAGCAGTATATACAATTTTTTTGACCATATGTTACTTTCTTGCTCAAAGTTGCAATTACCTTCCTCTTAGCTAAACTTACTTTTTATATGGGCTAAACCCCCCAACTCAGTGAACTTCCACTCATTTGGTAAATGGGCCTTGACGGATTAGATTGGGTTTGGGTTAAAAATAAATTGTCCTAAATGGCTTGCAAGGGGTCGAGTCGATTAGATTACAGGTCAACCTGTATTTTCACATGTAGAAATAATAATGATGATGATGATGATGTATTTTTTTTGTCTTCATTTCAATATAAATAAGAGAAAAAAAATGCTCAAAAATAAGTAATATTTAACATATAAATGATTAAGTTTACATAATTTAAAGTGTTACTAATAACATCATCACTATAAAAAAAAGCAAAAATAAATAAATAAAGTGCTGTGGAATTTTTTTTAGGTACAGTACATCGTCACCAAAATTCTTACGCTTACGGTTTTTTTTCCCCAAATAATGGTTTCAAACTCACGTATGGGTGTAATTTCATCAAATAATGGTTCCACCCTAATTTCATAAAATAAAGGGATTTAAAACACGACAAATTGTAAACAGATCAAATTTAATATGTTAAGGTGCTCAGCTAAGCTTTTTTTTAAAGACATTTTGGTTCCAACTTCCATTAAAAAAAATTAATATGACAATGTACTTTTGAAAATCTAACCATTGGATTGTATATTATACTCTTAACACATGTCAAATTTTGTATCATCGGATATTATTTACTATATGATCTATACATTTATTTTTTATGCATAATTTTTGACTTAAAAAATTTGCAATTTAAATTATTGATTGACGGCATAGTTATTGATTTTTAATCCTTTAGAAATTTTGCAAGTATAAGAAGAAAATATAATTCAATGGTAAAATTTTCAAAATTCACACCCAAATAAAAGATATTGAGTGAAGTTGTAGTTTTAAGCTACAACCAAGTTTGTAACCAAATTTGTCATTTTTTAAAAGTGGAAACGTTAATGAAGAGTTTATTAAAAAAATTATTTCATCTCATGTTTTACAAAATTTATTACTACCAAAGTGTAAATGTATTCATTAGTAAATTGTTAAGTATATATAGTCTGATGCCTAATACGCATTCCCAAAGTAGATTTCTTAAGTAAAAATTTTAGCTATTCTAATCTATCAACTTAACAAAAAGGTTCAAGAACCTCATTCCAAAAATTAATGAACTATATTAAATATAAGGAAAATGTTAGAAACAATTTTACAATATTTTTTACAAACTAATGATGTTGTGAGTAGTTATTGGTAAGTAAAAAAGTAATGTTAATGGTGAGGATATATGAGAACCAGTAAGAATTTGCCGCAGTAGCAATAATTTGTAAAAATATTGTATAATAATTTGTGACTGTAACATATTGATGTGGTCAATTCTTACTAATTTTTCTACTACTAACATCATTTTTTCACTTACCAATAACTACTCCCCATATTAGTATTTTGTAAAAAATGTTATAAAATAGTTTGTAACTCTAGTGTTTTCCAATATAAAAACTTAATCTCAATATAAGATTGAACACCTCAACTTGTTAACTACTATGTATAGGTGCAGCCAAGAATTTTCACTCGGGGTCGAGTTATAGTATTAATACAATAATCATAATTCATAAATACGTGGAATGCAAAATTATCAATTTTAATATAACCAATTAAGTTAGTTAGAGATTTTTAGCATCAAAATTATGCCTAACAATAGTAGCATCTTTATTCTTAAAGCATACACCAATTGTTTATGACTTGCTAAGTATTTGTTTTAGCTTTAATATGACTCAAAGAATTAACCTAAAACAAACTTAAAAACAATTTGTTTTCTCATTTATATAAATGTTACTCCGGGTTAAAAAAAATGAATTCCACTATTATTTTAAGTACTATCCACCTTATCGTTCGTATTATTAAAATTTTCTTATACTCATTTCTTTTTAACGAATTATCCACCCAACACTGCACAGCCCCACATCCTCACACAGTTATTAGGTTCAAGAAGATGGTCAGATGAAGAAAAAAAAAAAAGATAAAAAAAGACAGATCTTTTGTTACTGATTTCGAGGGTTTTGTTTGTTTGTCAGTTTGTGTTGAGATGGAGCTTTGATGCGTTCATATGTGATAACAACTAAACAATGAGGGCTGGCATGGCAGCAGCTTGAGAATTGTGAATGAGTATGAAGAGTAAAACGTAAAGTTTTGTTTTAAAATAGGCTGACATCTATCTATGCCATTTTGGAGAGAAATGGGTAATGTCCTTCGGATTAATTACAAGTCAAAATGGACAAGTGGTGGGTTCAACTTTTATTTATTTGAGGAGACCTTCTGCTATGCATGCTATAGAAAAAATTTAAAATTTTGGGGGGCCATCCTTTCTACGAATCTCTTCGTAACAATAGAATGGAAATCCTAGTAGTTGGGAACACTGTAGCATAGTAATTTATAAGGAATGAAGGAACACAACCAAACAAACTGATCTTGGCAGTTTGGCTTCTTTCACGTGTACCTTCAGTAGGATTGCAAGTGAATTAGTTGAAGCTGAAAGTAATATGTTCTCACCAACCCTCTCCTTGTCTTTTAATTCATATCTTTCTGATATTGACCCATCAGTTTTACTCACCACCCTTCTGTTCTTGTGATTGTTACTTTCTCAGTGATTAAAGTCAGTGTGTTTGCGTGTCTAATGGGGAAACAGGTACTAGGTTTTGCACAATTATAAATGCGCATAAATTAATGCACACTTCATGAATTTACAACTATAAACCAATTAACAATGCATTATGAGTCACGGGTGTAGTTGGTAGTAATTGAAGACTGAACCTCACTGTTTACGTACTCTCTCAATTGGCTATAAATAGAGGAAAAGTTGATTAGTTGAACAGCACAGAAAACTCTAGGTGAAAACAAAGCCAAAAATGTTTTATTTGTTAGTGTGACTGTGAGCATTGTGGGCATAGACTTCGATAACTTGAGCAAAGCTTTGCTGCATTAAGCTTTGCAGTTTACTTTTTCTCAGAAGAACTTGAGGCTGATAAATTACCGATTGTCTCAAAAACTTAAGTTATTAGAATATGATAAATTTAATCATTTAACCAATACTTTTAACACTCTCTCACGTGTGGAAAACTACCTTTTAATAGGTGAGGCCCAACACATGAGAATTTAAATGGGAGGTAGAGTGGAAGAGACAAGGATCGAACTCAGGATCTCATGCTCTGATACCATGTTAAATTACCGATTGTTTCAAAAGTTTAAGCTATTGAGATATGGTAAATTTAATTATTTAACCAATACTTTTAACACTCTCTCTCACGTGTGGGTCAGAACTACCTTTTAATAGATGAGGTCCAACACGTGGGAATTTAAATGGGAGTTAGAGTGGAGGAGACAATGATCGAACTTAGGATCTCATGCTTTGATACCATGTTAAATTACTGATTGTTTCAAAAGTTTATGTTATTGAGATATGATAAATTTAATCATTTAACCAATACTTCTAACAGAGACAATAAACTTACCAACATGTACAGTGGCAACATTCTTTTCCCCATTCTTCCAATATTTAATGTCAACTTGCTTCCCTTGCTTCTGTTTGAGTTGTGTCAGAAGCAAGGAAAACAAGTTGACATTGAGTATTGAAAGAATGGGGAAAAGAATGTTGCAACTGTACATGTCGATGGTAAGTTTATTGCCTCAGGTTCTTCTGAGAAGAAGGAAACTGCAAAGCTTAATGCAGCAAAGCAAGCTTTGCTCAAGTTATTGGAATCTATGCCCACTAATGTTGGGAGGTTATATTTTTCTTTTCGACTCAATACGTCATTTGAGATTGATGGAGCAAAGGAGAAGTTACATGAGCTTTGTGGCAAGAAAAAATGGCCTAAGACTATTTCCAGGTACGAGCTTCTTTATTATGAGCAGTGAAGCAATAGAGTGTGTGTGTGTGTGTTCTGAATTATTTGATGATGAGCCTGTTAGTTTTGTGAGTCTTCAAGACAAACCGTAGCCCTAAGTTTTGACCTCTTGTATAAAAACTTTCTTTTTAATATACAAGACACCTGAACCAATTCACGCTCATCGATGCCAAGATTAAGCTGCTACTATAGACAAAACTAGATTTTAATTTAAAAGGTGCCAAAGCATAAACCAGCAACATTTTTTTACATTTGATTTTTTTTTTTTGAGAAACTACATTTTAACTTTATTTACATTTTTTTTCTTGTGATGTTAATATATATATTCAAAAAAATATATATTTGATTCTGTATAATTTATGTTTTTTAATGATTGTTCTAAAAAATTTCATAAAAATGCCAATGTACTTGCACACTATTAAGGCTCACAAGCTCTGAGAAGCTAAATGTATAGTTGTATACACCTCTAGCATAACATAGTTTTTCGACCGGTAGAAACCTTCAACTGTAATAGTCTAACATTTTGATATGTGGTGCATTCTTTAAATGATATATATGTGTGTGTGTATGATTTTTCATATCATGTAAGACTTTAAAAAATCTTGTAAAAATATGCCATAAATATACATATGTACGTATGTATATTCACAAAGTTTTCCTCTGACATATAACACTAACTCATAAAATTATCTTTACATTATTCATATAAGGCACCTGATTATCAAGGGTCTTGTAGTTTAGTTAGCCCCTCCTATGCAAAAAGTGTTTGGTCGTATGGGGAAAAGTGATTCAAAAAATAAATATTTTAAAGTTCAATGATGAAAAACAAAATTTTCAAATGTTAAGGACTAGAATAGTATTTACCCTATATTTTACGTTCTTATTTTAAGATCTTTTAATTGTAAAAAAAATTATAAGTAAATATAATTTCAATAATCGCATATCATGTGCTTGATGATATATAAGTATAGTGGATTCATAAAGCACATGATTATAAGTAATCTGAATATTGCATAGAGCATTTTATTTAAAAATTTGGTGAGAAAAAATTGACAAAAATCGTGATTAAATGAATCCTAAATCCCATAGACTGCTAAAAAAGAATTGAAAACTTTTTTTTTTTTGGAATAATAAGAAATGAATAACACTAATTGGATACTCATTATTACATTTTATACAAAAGAACTTTATCATAAATTTGCTCTCTCTCTCTCTCTCTCTCTCTCTCTCTCTCTCTCTCTCTCTCTCTCTCTCTCTCTCTCTCTCTCTCTCTCTCTATATATATATATATATATATATATATATGAGTCCGGTTAATGTGTGCTCTTAGAGCACATGTTAAACCATTCATTTTTGGAAACATTTTATGAAGAATTGAAAAAGCTGTAAAACTTTTTCAATTCCCGATAAATTTTTTTCCAAAAAAGGTATACTATTGTGTGCCCGCACACATTAGTAAAATCCTATATATATATATACACACGCGCACACACACACCAATAAGATTATAAACTAGTAAAAAAGTTATTTTGTGTCATTAAAATCTTTTATAAAAGATAGGATGATATGTGTGTGTGGAATTAAATTTTCTATTATCAAATTATTTAATTTTCGAATCTACTTAAAATTAAAATTTTCTCTATTAGAGAATCTCTAATAGATTTTTTTGCCATCTCATTAGTGCAACCTGCTGGTGGAATATGAGACAACAGTCTTAGTCCAGAGGATAATCAAGTGAATCCCATGGAGAAAAAACAAGAAGAGGCCGAAAGCCAAAGCTGGACCTGCAAATGGAAACACCAAAAATTAAGGGAAAAGCATCAAGATACTTCATTCCTTGCCAAATAAGTACAGCCCTCACCACTCACGTGATTCTGCTCTTCGCAAGCCCAAGCCGAACTCTTATTGAGAGACCAATGTAGTCTGTCTTACATATTTAAGGAAACCTGTTGCTGCACCTTCAAAATGTAAAAAGAAGACTTCCTCTTTTGTGAAAGTAAAAAGTTTTGCTCCTCTCAAGGTATGCCGCACAACATTTTGATGAAGGCTCTACAAGACAAGCCCAAAGTTTTGTCCTTGAAAAAGCAAAAAAGGTGTCTAGGATGCTACCTTTTATTTTTATAGTCTTTGGGCCCTAGAATTCAGTCTAAGAAGTGCCTTCTTTTGAGTCATGATTCATGAACATTGGGGGAAATGGATTAATGATGACACAAACATGTTATTAGGGGTGCGAAGAAATCCCTTTTCAGTTTTGGCCACAAATTAATGAGAGTTTGATAGTCATTGCCAATAGATATGTGATATATATATGTCCCTTTATCTATAGAAGCAAAACTGTTTTGCCGATGATTTCTTTATGGGATTAACTTTTATAATTTTTTGAAAAACCTTTTGTATATGGTCAGCTCATCAAATTTCCCAATTCAAAAAAACAAGAGATGGTTTCAACATACTCATCATTGTATAAATATAGAAAGATTAAAGTGATAGTGGTTGATTAGGTAATGGAGAAAAGTGGGGAGTTCAAGTGAAAGTAATTGTTCAACACTTACAATGTACGATCTAATTAAGTTGTGACAAAAGTTGTGGTTCTAAAAATATTCACGTAAAAAAAGATGTCAAACAACTAATTGATTTGAAGGATTGATATTCCAGTTAATAAAACTATTAGCAATACTCACTTTATGTCTTACCTTAAAAAGAAGGAAAATTCTTAGGTGCTTGCGGAGTATGGAGAAATGATGCTCCCTCCTCTCACATTTATGGTGGACTCTACAATGAATTTAATGAGTGGACCACACCATGAATGTGAAAGGAGGGAGCACCATTCTTTGTACTCCGGGAGTACCTAAGAATTACTCTAAAAAGAAAACAAAAAAGTTATGATACACATGATACCAATTAATGAAACTAGTAGTAATACTCAACTCCATTTCTTACATTAATTAATCGAGTGGAGCTAATAATTATATTAAACTAATCACAAAATCATGCGATGCATGAGAATAAATTATTATTTTGTAATTGTAATATAATATATAATTTGTTCTCCCTAAAAATTAAACAATTGCTATTCAGTCCCATTCAGTTGAATTGGATCTACTTTAGTCTACTTTAGTTCCATTCAGTCGAATATGGTCTACTTCAAACCACTTCGGTCATATTTAGTCCAATTTGGTCCACTCGATCAATTTCGGTCATATATATATATAACACATATAATTCCTCAAAACAGGGTGATTGTTTTTTACACTAATTGATAATTACAAAAAGCCAACAGTGGTCTTCACAAAAAACACTAGTTGCAGGTCCACATGTTCTCCAGCCCTTACCTTTACTCCCAATGCTGGCATGAGTACCCAATAGCTTCATTTCTTGCCTTTACTCTTTCCACCCACTAAATTCATTTTTGGTGGCCTTTTTGCAGCAAGCTGTCCTCTAATCCTTACACCACTAGTGCTCCTATTTGGAGCAGCAAATATGTCATCACCAAAGTCCTCCCCCTGTAGGCCTTCAATAGCCAATTATCATCATCATCTCCTTCAACATTTAGTTCTTCAACCCTTGCACCAACCTCAACATCCTGTTCTTCAATTCTTGCACTAACCTCAACATCCTCAATATTCTCAACAACTTCTTCTTCATCATTCTCAACATCTTCTTCTTCCTTCAATACAACTTCATCATAATCACTCTCCAAATCAATTTCATCCACCCCTCCATCACCACCTACACCATCATCTGCCACTCTCCCTCCATCAGGATGCTTAACTGCCAGTGGCTCCACATCTATGTCAGTATAGATTATGATTTTGTTAGCTGGCTATGCCCTATGAAGGGTAGTCATGTTCACCACATTTGAATCTATTTCTATGACCCTTAAATCATGCTCTAGATCACCTTCAGGAAGTAAATACCTATATCTACTGTGTTCTTTAGGAGCACCAACTAGATGGCATAAATTTCAAATTTGAAAGAAACTCAACTTGGCAAGGTCAATCTCTATCAATGTATGTATAGACTCACCCACATATCGTAGGGTTGGGTCCTCCACAAAACATCCCCCAACATGAATATCAATGTCAAATGTGAAGCCAACCATTTGCAATTAAAATAAGTAGTTTGTTTACATACTGACATGTAGAAAACGACAACAAGCCAAAAGAGATAGCAAGCCAAACATAGTGATGTTTTGTTGTTGAGAGAATTGTTATTAAATCTGTTTCGTTCCAGTCCGAATGGCCGGAATATTTCGTACCGAGATGCAATCCGGAACGGTAATACCACCCGTTCCACCTCGAGTCCAATTTTGGCCAGTTTCAGGTCATTCCGGCCAATTCTGGTCAATTTCGGCCAGTAGGAGTTTTTAGCCAAAAAAAAAATTCTTAAACTAACAAACCCACCAGCACAACATGTTTCCACCTAAAACTGATTGCTTGAAGAAGTTTAAATTAGATTTGCTATGAAACTACCAAATGATATGAAAAAAAAAAAACAAAGGAAGAAGAAGAGAACAGAAATTTAGAGCAGTTGTGGAGGAAGTTCAAAATTTTAGCTGCGTTTGAAACTTTCTTCTTCAGTCCTACACTTAAACTTCTGGTTTGGGTCTCTGAAAATTTCAAAGAAGTCCTTCTGTAAGTGTAAGTAACTGATGGGAATATGAAACGAAGAAGAAAGAATGGAGGAGAAAGTGTAAGTCATTGGCTCATTGCACGTGGGTGATGGAGTGGGGTTGAAAAGGTAAAAAGAAGGCTTCCTATATTATAAATATTAACATGTTTATTTACAAGAATACCCAAATTTGAATTTTAAAATAATCAATCTAATCACTTTATCACATTAATATTATATTTCTTTTAAAACACTATATTACATTCATTAAATGATGATGATATTACATTTATAAAATTTGTTTTAAGAATAGCAATGAGTAATAACATTTTTTATTAATTACTAATATATATATATTATATATATATATATATATATATATCTATATAAAGTGGTAATTCCAAAACGGTTTAAAATGGTACGCCGAAACCGAAATATTCCGTTCCAATAGACAAACAGAAACGGGCACTGAAACGGTATTCATAACAATGGTTGAGAGACAACACACGAACAAAGGACCACATATATCACATGCAAAACCAGATTCTCAACAAATTCATACAGTTCACATTTCACAAACAAGTGTAATCGTTGACAAATAAACTTGATTCTTTCAGGTACATGCATTATATAAACAACCATAGCAGTACATTAGCTACATCCTAAGCAATTCTACATATAAATAGCAAAATGCACATTTAACATACACCAATTTTGAGAAAATTTTATAAACCCTAACTATATGGGTGGGTCGCGATAAAAAAATGTCATCAAGAACCCAAATGTAGTTCAACAACAGTCACACATACCTTCCCTAGCTTCGATGTTACGAAACTTATGTTTTCTCCCCCTCTAGACACTCCAAATCACAAAGAACACGTTGATCTCACCGCAGGTCTCTCTCTCGAAAAGTTTCTGAGTTTTGGGTGTTTTGATTCGCGTTATGTTGTGTTTTGGGGTTAAGAGGTGTTTTTGTAACGGGTGGACTTGAGGTGGGTTACGGAGATTGACAGAAACAAACCATAGGTGGGTTAAGTGACACTTTTCAAACCACAGGTAGGCAAAATGATTTTTGACCAAATCACAGGTGGGTTATGTGTAATTACCCATTATTAAAAATATATATAGATCTTAAACTCATAATATCTAAAATTTGAAGCATAACATTTATTTTTGCAACACTTTTGTTGAGCTACATTATTCTAGTCCACTTCGGTCTAGCTAAATTTAAGTGAAAGTCTTTTTAAACTTTAAGATTACAAATATACAAATCTAATCTTTAAGGCGTTTACTCATTTGTTTTAACATAATTACTTTTAAATTAATTGCATGAGGTTGATTATACCTTCAAGCAAAATAAATAAATGAATAAATATATATATATATATATGTATTTTATTTAAATAAATCATTCAAATTCCTCATTCTATTAAAAGAGATTATTGTGATAATAAAAACTCATAACAAACTTATAATGAATATTTATAATTTATTTTCTAAATTTTATTGTAGATAATTTATTCTCCTTAAAAATTAAATAATTTCATAAAGTAATTTTCATCACTCTATTTTTACAAATATATTATTCTCTAATTTTTGATGTTTTTGATTGATATTATTATTTTACAAAATGGTCATATTCTTCTAACTATTTTTTTATGCATTATATTTTCCTAATTTACTTTGGTACAATTAAAATTTTTAAGTTTCAAAGTTATTATTCAAATTCTTATTCTCTTAAGGATGTTATTATGATAACTAAAACTTATCATATAATTACAGTTGATATTACTCAAATAATTAATAGTACTCTCAACCTAAACTTGTATTTCACTATTCTTAAGTATGTACACCAAATTTGATTGAAGTGATTTAAAATGGACCAAATGGATTGAATAATTTGAAGTGGGCCGAATAGATCGAGGATTGAATTGAGTAACTGGGCCAAATTGGACTGAAGTAGAATGAATAGATCAAACGGACTTTAATGGACCTAATAGGACTAAATTGACCGAAATAGACTGAATTGGACCAAAATTGACCAAAGCGGACTGAAGTAGACCAAATTGATGAAGTGAACTGAAATGCATCAAATGCGATTTTTTTTTTTTTTTTTGGTGAAACGTATGCGATATGTTATTAGCATAGCAAAGATTGTGTTTTGATAGAAATTCAAATTCTTCCAAAATAATCAAGTATTAACTCAAACAAAATCAAATTAACTAATACTATAAGAGAGATATATATACTACTTGTAATGGGGAAATAAAAAAGATAACACCAAAATGTATGAACCCAAAATAGGGTTATAAAAATCGCAATAATTCATCATATAAAATAGAGTCGCAAGAAAGAATCATAAATGAAGAGAGAGAGAGGAGAGAGAGAGAGAGCAACCACTTTTTAAGAAAGAATGTGGGAGAGAATAATAAGAAATTTATAGAAAATAATATGAGAAGAAAAATTAAAGCAAAAAAATAAAATAAAATATTGTAATAAATACCAAATTATCTAAGTTATGTTATGTTATAAAATAACATTATATTTTTCTATACTATCTTTATATATAATTCAATAAGATAACATCTATGAAATCAAAGAGAAGAAAAAAGATAACAATATAAAATTACTAATTAATCACATCAGCTGAAAGTAAAGTTCCAAATTTCAATATATATATATAGTAGAGATGCAAGATAAAAAAATCCAACAAAAAATGAAAAAAAAAATAGAGAGAGAGAGAGAGAAGACTGTGTATAAGAATCTCAAAAACAACTCTATCTCATACCAATTTAAATAAAGAAAGTTAAGAGATAATTTTAATACTACCAAAAACAAGGAAATGCAGAAAATTATCTTCACATAAGGATATGAAACCAACAGAGCATACACTTTACGTCCTATTCTTGCAGCTCAGCTGGAATAAATTACAAACCAGAAGCAATACCGAACATAAACCTAATTGATGGAACAGGGACTCTTTTTAAGTTCCTATCAAATAATTTGGCAGTGCAGGGCTACTACACTTGCAAAGGAAGCTTAGAGCTCTAGTTGGTCTCATTTTCACATCCTAAATTCGAGTGATTGTGAAGCTCCTTTCTCTACAAATTCTGTCAATGAATATCCATCTTATAATTTAATAATAAAAGCTGCCAAATGTTCCCTAAACTATTGGTTTTGGACAAAATAAAAGAATTACTTTGTTCGGAAAATTATCCTTTAGCCATCATAAAATTCATTGCAGAAAACAAGCCTACCATTGTCCATTGTGTGAGAAGAAAAGATTATATTACCAATAGTACCTTCTACTAAATCAAGAGAAAGAGCTAATATCAATGAGTGAGAGAGAGAGAAAGAGAGAACAACCACTTTTTATGAAAGAATGTGGGAGAGAATAATAAGAAATTTATAGAAAATAATATGAGAAAAAAAAAGTAAAAAAAGTAAAATATTGTAATAAACACCAAATTATCCAAGTTATGTTATGTAATAAAATAACATTATATTAGTATATACTATCTTATATATAATTCAATAGGATAACATCTACGAAATCAAAGTGAAGAAAAAAGATGACAATTTAAAAACACAACTTAATCACATTAGCCTAAAGTAAATTTCCAAATTTTAATATATATATATATATATATATATATATATATATATATATATATATATTCATAAAACTAGAGTAGAGATGTAAGATAAAAAAAAATCCACCAAAAAATGAAAAAAAAAATTAGAGAGCGAGAGCGAGAGCAAGAGAGAGAGAAATTACTTTTTGTGTATGAGAAAACTATGTATAAGAATCTCAGATACTTATGTAAGTTGAAATCATAAAATATTATAACAAGGTAAAAATAATTAGTTAATTAATTAAATTGTTTCCTTAGATATTGCAATAACACAAGTAAGACAATGTATGACACGTATCAAATATATGCAACTTTTCACAACATATGGATTATAGCGCAATCAAGGATGGCAATGGAGTGGATTTAGTGGATCTCCCTAATAATTAATAAGGATAAATGAGATTTATTTGAAATATGAAATTCTTGCTCAATTTTAGTTTTTTTTTTTTTTTAACAACAATTGTACAAAGGACGATTAAATTAATTTCATAACACCTAATCAAGAATATTAAAATAAAGTTTGTGTTTAAATTAACTAGTGAAAAAATAAAATATTTGTCAATTCACTCAAATATATGATCATTTTTTTAGATGCATTAGGATCATACTCTTAATTATAACAAGCTATATTTCCTATATTTTTCAGTTAACTCAAACTGACTAGTGTTTTAGCACGATGATAAAAAGTAATTATCACAGAACAACGACATAAGTTGAAATATTATCGTATCTATCAAAGGAAGCAAGCATAAACTTTTGTATGTAGTCATGGAGATTATGTTTACTATTGCCAAGGGAGTCGATTTCATACTGGAGGTCGTATCGGTTTGTTCAATGGAACGATATATTTCACTATCGGTAATACTGATGTAACGTTTTGGAGTTACCGCTAATTTTATAATAATAATAATATAATAATAATAATAATAATATATAATAATAATAATATATAATAATAATAATAATAATAATTGTAAGTGCACAATTGCACTTGGACCCAAAAACAACTGTGGGCTCAGGCCCAATGAGCCTTAAACAATGAAATTTATAGAGTGTGGATCTGAAATCTAGTTAGGAGTACTGGAAGCTTAATAAACAGGCTAAGGTGTAAAAATACTTGCGAATAGTAAATGATTATTGCAAAGGAACTTCCTCGGACATAAGCCGAGGACAATTTCTGTATTATTTCTCTTTCTTCCTTGAATGTTATAATTCTTAGTTCCTTTTTTGGTAACTGATCGATTCCCTCCCCTTTTTTCTTTGGCCTCTACTCCTCTTAAATACTTCTTCTCTTGGTACTTTATCCACGTGTTGCACAAATCTTTCCTCTTTCCCTGACACCACCTTCTTCAAGTGTTTTAAATAGTAACCAGAAGGTTCAGTTCTACTATTCAGGGTCACTTCCCCATTAATGCGGCCAGGGAGGTAGGTGTGGGATCTTTAATGTGGAGGTAACAGCATTTTTCTAAGATATTTCTCTAACACCGGTGCATCTAGAGGGTACAAGGATCCCCTTTTAACCAACAGTCTTTCTGGAATTCTGCCTTGATCTTTCTAGCGAATCTCCAAGTCCTCCCAAGTCTATCCGAGGAGAAAATTTATCCTCGGATGTATCCTCGAACCCTCGGCGTATGGGCCGATTTGCAGTTTTAACGCCCTTTTAATCAAGAACGAATTAGCCCTTCTTGTCAAAGCCCAAAGGCCCAAATACCTGCTTGGGTCCTTTTACTCTCCACAATAATAATAATAATAAAAAGTATACAAATTTTTTTAAAAGTTAATACTATTTAACTAATGTACAATATATATAGTTTATTATAATATTTTTTTTTTTGATAACCAGTTTATTATAATATATATATATATATATATATATATATATATATACACTATTGCACCTTCTTTTTTTTTTGAGTTAAAGACTATTACTATAATACAATTAAAGGGAATAAAAAATATAGGCCATGTGAGTGACTTGACCATTTGGATGGGTAGAAAGTGAACATGAAGACTTGTTTTTTCACTTCCCATCACTGACCACAAGTTTCAAAATTTTGCATTGAGATTCACAGCGGATAAAACAAAGAAAAAGAAAAAAAGAAAAAGTGGGGAAGAAGGAACTTGCTAGAAGTCAAAGAAGAGAAGTTCATAAAGAAGGAGAAGAAGTTCACGAGGTAGCATCAGAGAACTGAGAAGCAGCAGCAGCTTGATCGATTTGCAATGACAGGTGAAGAAAATTTTCAAAGATTCACAAAAGCCTTAACTGCTTCTTCTATTTTTATTCTTCTTCAAAGACCTTCAAATTCTTAGAAATCTACAACAAAACAAAGGAGGTTTTTATTTCAGCCGGTATCCATTTACCGGCCAAAATTCGGTATTTGCTTTGGTATTACTGGAATGACTCCGGTACGGCCGGTATTTAAACTGGAATGAAATACTAGCGTTTTGGTTCCGGTATAATAAATATCGGCTGTACCAGCCGGCACAGTACAAAATCGACTACATTGACTACCACTCTATTTGTTTTGACATTAACATTTTCTAAAAAATTAATTACTTTCACAAAACATTTTATAGAAAATTATCACATTTTCCTATATTTAGTTGCGACCTTAAAATAAGTTGAAAAATTATCTCTTAACTTTCCTTATTTAGCTTTGCATGAGATTTAGGTGGTTTACTTATTTAGCTTCGGGTGAGATAAATTAAATTTCCATAAAATTTTACTCATAAACAACTCTATCTCATGCCAAGTTAAATAAAGAAGGTTAAGAGATGATTTTAATACTACCAAACACAAGGAAATGTAGAAAATTATCTTCACAGAAGGATTTGAAACCAACGGAGCTTACACTTTTTGTCCTATTCTTGCAGCTCAGTTGGTATAAATTACAAACCAGAAGCAATACAAAACATAAATCTAATTGATGGTATAGGGACTCTTTAAGTTGCTATCAAATAATTCGGCAGTGCAAGACTATTGCACTAGCAAAGGAAGCTTAGAGATCTAGTTGGTCTCATTTTCACATCCTAATTTCAAGCGATTGCAAAGCTCCTTCCCCGCAGATTCTGTCAATGACTATCATCTAACCAACCATCAAAAATAAGAACTTGTCAAATTATGCTAAAGATTGTTGGTCAACAACTTGTCTTTCCACTTGCGGCCAACGAGGTTCGACCAAATTGCACCACCCAGAGTTAGCCATGGCCCACAATATTTGCTACCAGCAAATTGTTTCCAAGCAAATTCTCAAAATTTATAAAAATGAAATATGGAAACTAGATTCCTTTTTGTTTACTCAAAACAATCTTAGGAATTCAGCTAAAAAACTTTTAGGCATTTCAAAAACAAAAGCACAACAATTTTCACCACACAACTATTTAAAGAACTTATAATAGCTTTGCAACACAGAGAAATGCTAAACAAATCCCAAGCCATTACAATCAATCAAGTTTAACACACAAGATAGTTCCTCACCTAAACTACCCAAAAGAAACAACCTTGCATGGATTGCTAAAATAAAACTTAAAGCTCTAACTCAGATCATGATAATTTCCTAACTTCAAAACTCTACAAAATCATAACCTGATACCACTCAAATGGGATTAGGGATCCTCGTCCTCACAGTTAGTTTCATCCAATATCTCAATAGTGGTATTCGTTGAATACTTCTATGTAAAATCATCAATTGAATATTTGTGTGTTGTTAACAACTTTAGCCTCAGTTGAACTAATTTCTTTGCATTAATACAATGATGATCATGCCAAAAAAGCATGTTATTGGCATGTTAAATGACTTTCATGCAAAATATGGTTACATTGCTTGAAAATGTTTCATATGTGTTGAGTATTTTATATATAAAATAAAAAAGTTTTAAATTCTAAATGGTGTCAGTTCTGTCAATTACCTTAATTCAACTTCAAACAAAATTATTATAAATTCCACTCAAATTTGCAGTCCTTAATAATAGGGCCTAGCCTAGGGCCTACTTCAACACATTTTGGGCCTCAAGCCTTCTCTTATTTTTAAATATTAATTAAATAATATTTATATTTTGATTATTTTTTTTCATTAATTTTTTTTTCTTACTTTTGAGATGCAAGATTACTACTAGTTATGTTTTTTTATTCAAATTCCGGTAAATTTTCCATTGAAGTAGCCCCTAGGCTAGGCCCAAAATGTGTTGAAGTAGCCCCTAGGCTAGGCCCTATTATTAAGGACTGCAAATTTGAGTGAAATTTAAAATAATTTTGTTTGAAGTTGAATTAAGGTAATTGACAAAATTGACACCATTTAGAATTTAAAACTTTTTATTCTATATATAAAATACTCAACACATGAATCATTTTCAAGCAATATTACCATATTTTGCATGAAAGTCATTTGACATGCCAATAACATGCTTTTTTGGCATGATCATCATTGTATTAGTACAAAGAAATTAGTTCAACTGAGGCTAAAGTTGTTAACAACACACAAATATTAAATTGATGATTTTACATAGAAGTATTCAGCGAATACCACTATTGAGATATTGGATGAAACTAGCTGTGAGGACGAGGATCCCTAATCCCATTTGAGTGGACTACCAAATCTTCCCTAAACTATCAGTTTTGGACAAAATAAAAGGATTATTTTGTTGGGAAAATTATCATTTACCCTTCATAAAATTCATTCCAGAAAACAAGCCTACCATTGTCCTATAATAATCAAACGATGGTGCCAGTGAACGGATGAGAGGGTACTAGTAAGAGGCTTCTTGATGTTGATGTTGATGTTGTGGTGGCCCTCGTCATGAGCTTTGTACACGTAATTCGGTCAATATATATAATATAATATAGTTTAATTAAGACGAGAATTGCAAAAAAATCTGCAATACATGCACTACTTTTTTATTATTCAATTTTAAATATCATGTTAGCAAAACATGTAAAATCCAAGAATTCTTTGATTTTTATTGATTTTTAGGGTTAATAACCATGATAGAATCCTATTATAAAATGATACTATTTTCCATTAGTATATAGACCGACCAGTCGCCACCATATTTCAAAGATTAAAGATATATAAATCAATGGATGCAAAGAGAAATCCTAAAATTTTATTGCAATATAGTAAATGTAAAAGAAACCAAATAAAATATCCTTCATTGTTATTATTTTTTTTTAATTTCTTTTTGGGAGATCATCATTGTCATTTTAATTGTTGTCGTAATTGAGGAATTAATCAACACCGGTCTTGATGTGCAATGCAAGAACACCAAGTTTTTTATAATTGAAACGGGGAGGAGAGATTTAAACCCTAATCACTTGGGTCTTGATGTGCAATGCAAGAACACCAAGTTTTTTTTAATTGAAATGGGGAGGAGAGATTTAAACCCTTAATCACTTGGAAACACCTAAAAATACCAAGCAATTAAACTACAAGGCTCTTAACACAATTCAAGAACACCAAATTAAAACAACAATATCAATAATCAAGATGCATTGCACTATTTAAAGCTTGAAAATCTTCATAAAATTTAAGCAATTCAAAATAACAATCAATTAAACACTTGGTCAATTTCGGACTCCCTTCAATCCATTTTAGACTATCCAGTTGCAGTAAATCCAATTCCTAATTTTTCTATCCTTATACTTACCCTAATAGATAAAAAATACTCTTCTATGTATTAAAAATAAATAAATGGAATTGTTCAAATATCAAAACCTGAATCCACGAGGCTAGCTCTAAAAAATAAACACCAAAATAGTGTTGAAATGATATGTTCGTGTGTAAATTTGTTTTTTTTTAAAACTAGCCTGCCTCATGAAACTTTTGCTGTATCAATAGTTTGCAAGTGCCTAATATTATTGGACAAACCTGTAGATCTTAATTGAAATGATTGGAAAATTATAATACTAAACCAAAAAATAAAAAGAGCCAATGAGGCTAGTATGTGTGTGTGTGTGTGTGTATTACTTTTTACAAAGGAAAGACATTCATTAAAAGATACAGTGCACAGAAATGTGAGAAAAAAAAAAAAGTTTAAGCACAAAAATAACACAACAAATAAAAATATTAAAAGGAAAAAGGATGCACCGATTCTAAGTTTAAACTTCTCAATTACAACTGAAACCCAATAATTATTAATTTTTATAAACCCAATAATTTTTAAATTTTTAATGGTTAGTAGATTTAGCCATCATAAACAAATTCTTCAAAAAAAACAAAAAAAAAAAAAACCATACACTTTTAATGAAATAAATCAAGGTTTGTAGACAATTGTTTTTTGCACTTCAATTGTCTTTAGATGTAGCACTCAAAGAACTTCCTTGTGTGTCTTCAGAAAAATTCTAATTTCAAGGGTGTCTCTTTCTTCTATTCAATTAAACTACGTCCACATCGCTTTTATAAAAGGAAGTAGCCGCCTAATAGAATTTGGTTATCAATTTGGAATAGGAATGGATGTAACAAACGATTGAGAAGAATTTTTTTGTGAGTACAGTAACTGCTGACAAAATTCTATTTCAACTAGTTGCGCGTGATAATTTTTTTATGGTGATCTTATTATTATTATTTTTTATGGCAATTGTCGGGGACGTTTTGAGACAAGGGCAAAAATGTGAGGATGACCCAAATCTCCCTTGGGTTCTTTAGAAAGTGTTTATTGTGAAGAATCAAACCCAAAATTCCAAATGTATAATGAATAAAAGCCTAATGGTACTTTTACAAAAGAAAATCAAAATGCTAAAAAACAAAAGTGCAGAAAAAACATAAAAACATAATAGGTCTGAAACTTCGACCCACAGTCACTGAGAAGAGAAAAATGAGGGAGGTTGTGAGGAAGAGAGGGAAGGTTCTCCTGTACCCCTATTTCCACTCCTAAGGTTCGGAATTGTGAGAATGTTTATCGGCTCAGTGGGTTTTGCTCTCAAGTTTTAGCTTTGTGGGAAAACGTGGTTCAACAGATCTGAAACTTTGACCCACAGTTATCGAGAAGAGGAAATTGAGGGAGGTTGTGAGGAAGAGAGGAAAGTTCCCCTTTACCCATATTTCCACCCCTAAGGTTCAGAATTGCGAGAATGTTGATTGGCTGAATGGGTTTTGGCTCTGAAATTTCAGCCTGTGGGTAGAATGTGGCTGCCTTCTTTTGAATCTGATTGGGGCTTTTGTATTGAACTTGGGGTGCTCTAAGTGACTGATTTTTGAGTAGTGGAAGAGGCTTTTATCCCCCATTATACTAATTTGGTGTTTTGGCTTGGGTTTCTTTTGTTTGGGGAAGAGTTTAGCATGCTTTTAGCATGATTTTGAAAATAAAGTGGCTGACTCCATTAGCTATTGTTTCTTGTCATTGTAGGCTTTTGATAGCTGCATTTGGTGGCTACAATAGGCTAGCTAATTAGTTTAGGGTTAGCTATGTTTTGGTGTGGAAAATGGAGTTGGGCTGAAAATTAGGGGCACAGTCACCCAGAGCATAAAAACTCTTTTGAGGTGGAAATTTTGGGTACAAGACCTCCTCCATGAGCCTGAGGTGCTACCAGTGTCCCTTACCCACTTGGTAGCATGCATGGGTTGGGCTCATGCAAAAGGCCCGAAAAGAATCGACTCATATCCTTCAAACCACACTTCCTCAATTTTCCCCATAAGTCACATGAGCTTGGACCATGCTTAAAAGAATAAAATAAAATATAATACATGAATTAAGCCCACAATGAAGTCAGGCTTGGTTGAATCGGACTTGTAGAAAATGTGTCGCCAAAATGGGTATCAACAACAATTTAGTCTAATTTAATAAAGAGCATTTCATAATCATGTTTTCATTTATTATAGGAACAATAAAAATTGTAATATATATAATTTATATCGTACCAAAATCATGAGAAGAATACAATTTTTTATAGGAATTCAAAGGCAAGTTAGTGAACATATTCATTTTTTTTTTATAACTTTTGTGTATCATTAAAAAGTATATAAAATTTAGAAATTATTCTTTTAGTTTTAAACACACTTTCTCAAACCTTATTTTTTCTACCTACAATCCAAAACTCCAAAAAACGTATCTAAAAATTAATAAAACTTAACAATGATTAACTGGACCAATTAGGAAAACAATTTGTTGTTGATAATCTATTGAGGTTATTTTCTTTGTGGAAATTACAAATTCATCCACCAAAAAAAATTCTCAAATAAACAATTAGAATTAAGTTTCTTTATATGCATAGTTGTAAAATAATAATAATAATGAAAATATAATTGCAAAGCCAAAATATGTCATTTATCAGATTATTTTCATTTGATTAACCTTTGCTTTTTGTTAAATAAGTGGCATTATAAAATACTTTTAATACAAATATTAGGAATACTTTCTCTACAAAAACTACAAAATGTCTATAGATAAATACTCCACACAAATTTTGGAGGCTTACAACCTTTGGAAGATATAACTATTAATGATAATAATTTAGGAAGCAGAGATGCTGATGAATTAGATTTCTTTAAATCTCTTGTCAATGTACATACCCAATGGGCTTAGTCCTTTTGGTTTAAAGTGTGTCCATATATATTATATTAATTACTCAAGGAGTCTCTCCAAGATATTTCTCCCAAAAATTCGATCTTGTGAGATACTCTTTTAGAATTTTTTTTATTTAGCCTTCCATCGTATCTTTTAATTGGTCGATTTATTATACCTTTCACTAAGCAAAAGTTATGATGAATTATTTAATTTAATTAATTAATTTCTATTAGATAATAAATAGTTTTTTTTTTATAGGATTCAATAAAAACTCGACAGAATCCTTTCTATTGAGATTTAATATTAAAGCTCGACAGAAGCTGTTTCTGTCGAGACTTATGAAATCAGAAATTCATATCTACTTTTCGGCCCATGCTTGTATATTTGTATAGAGTTCTTTTCTCACAACTCTAGACATATATAAAGATTATTTTAAAGACCGGCACAAGTTAATGAAAAGAGAATACATGGACAAAGTGCCATAGTTCATTATTCTCTTTGAAGAAGCTACTGTGTTTTTATGCCATGGGTTTTGTAACCAAAGAGTTCCTAATTTTCATTGTTGATAAACTGAAGAACTTTGCAGCCAACAATCTTCTTCAAGTTGGTGAGTAGTCACGTACTAGGATCCGTGCATCATTGGTTAGTTATGTACTGGGATTCATGCATTGAACGGAAAGATTGCTGCAATAATACAAGTCCATTGGGTATTGTGCTAAGGGTTCAACTGTAGGTTGGTATTTCGGGATAAGCCAAAAGGTTTGGTAAGATTTCTTATACTTATAACCGTTTGCGATTGATAATAGTGAATTCTGGGAGTGGTAACCTTAAAATCACCCAATGAGGTTTTGCCTCAGTGGTTTTCCCCATTTGTAAACAAATCATTCGTGTCAAATTTATTTTCCGCTGCATTTAGTATAATTGGTAATTTGTTTGTGCTGCCACGCTATTGCATGTAATTGAACCTAATTAAATAACTTGAGTAATTAATTAATTTGCAAGCAGTCAGTTCATTTTAACCCAACAATGACCAAAATAATAATTCACCCAAATAAACTTAAACAGTCTATTTAAAACAAAGGTTCCAGATTATGCAACCACAAAGTATTTGGGAGGGAAGATGATGACAAAATTTCTGAAGTGTGTTAAACTTAAACATGCTTTTTGATGTTTGCTAATTGACTAATAGAGGCGATGAAAAAATGGCCTTCAAGAACTCTATATCATGAATAATGTTATGATTTCTTGAGAATATCACTTAAAATTTATCCATACCAATTCAAGTAATTTTGTAAATTATTATTATTATTATTATTTTGTTTAGTTCGTATCCTGAGACTTGATGAATAATGGAGATGGAGACAATACTTTTTTCTTTTTCTTTATATTTTCCAATTTGTTCTATTCAATCCATTTGGTCCACATTTTTCCTATTCGGTATATTTGGTCAATTTCAGTTCATTTTGGTCCATTTGGTCCAATTTGGTTATCATAATAATCTCCTTAAAAATTTAAAAAATTTAGTTGTATTAAAAAATTAGGAAAATATAATTCATAATAAAAATAGTTAGAAGAATATAGACCATTTCAAAAAAGAATAATAATATCAATAAAAAAATATAAAATTTTATATTTGTAAAAATAGAGTAATAGAAATTACTTTTTGAAATTGTTTAATTTTTAGAAAGAAAAAATTATGTGCAATAAAATTTACATAATAAATTATACGTATTTATTTACGTAATAAATTATACATATTCAATATAAGTTTGTTATGAATTTTGATTATCATGATAATCTCCTTTAAAAGAATGAAGAATTTGAATAATTTATTTAAAACTTAAAAAGTTTAGTTATAGGAAAAAAAAATATACATTATATTACAATTACAAAATGATTATTTATTTTCACGCATTGTTTGGGTCTGCTACTACTTTTAGGCAAAAGATAAAACCACGAGTATCCATCATCAGCAAGAATGATATTTTTAGTTTGGCATCAGGTATGATTGTTATTATGATTTTCTTGAATGCCCCCAAAATGTCCATAGATAAATACTCCACACAAATGCTCGTTTCTCTCTTCCACTGTTGGTGATTTATTTTTTATTTTGTATTTTTTTATTTAAGTGATTCAGTAATCTATTTCCCAGCTCTCGTCTTCTCCCAGCAGTGACATACAACTCAACTCAAATATCTTCGTGTATTACTCTCTGCCAAACTTGATTAGGTGAGGTGAATATTCCATCTTATTAGTCAAATGAACACTAACATGATGTGAAGGCCGAAAAGTATGAGTAGGAGGTAGGTTTGCAGTGACAACCAGAATTGAAGCTATCACTATCACTACAATTCTCTCTATTCCGCTCTGCTCTTGCCCTAGTGATAGGGAACACGCATAGAAATCTATATATATATATATATATATATATATAATATATATATATATATATATAAGGTTTATACAAGTCAAAGCACAACTAAATTACAATAGATAAAAAGAATTCTATATACGCAACTAAAACTTCAATAAGCCAAGAATCAATCCAAAAAAGAGGAAAAGAGAATATCCATAGTCGCAGTTAATTTAATGGATACAGTCCTCCCCAACATTTGAGCTCACAAATCAACAGGTTAGTCTAACCAGGTTATCAGTTATGATGGTTAGATGGACCGTATGGTGGTGCCACAAATTCTGAGACCACAAATGATAAAACATAACAGAAATTTCAATGCCAGTGAAATTTAGATAAACAGTAAAATTGTGGTCTTCCTATAGCCAGAATTAACATCAATATCAGTATCATACTTGACAAAAATAAAATCTAAGATGTAATGCAATTCAAAAGTGAAATCAGAGTCTATCAAATGAATAAGGTTGCATGGATTTGCTTGATTGCGGACGACTCTCAGTAATCCATCCTCCTGTGCAAACTAGCCACAAAGCTTCCGGGGAATGATCCTCAGGCAAAGCACCATGTTCACTGAAACACAAAAGCACAAGTTACTTGATTCCAAGCTCCCTCCTACCCAACTCCATTTAATAACAAAAATGAAATTGAAAGCTTAAAACTGAATGCGTATAACTGAGCAGTAACAGCATGCTTAGTATAAGAAAAAAGATAAGATGTACTATATATGCAAGATTCGAAAACCACTAATAAAATGATCAGTCATAGTTTGTTTCATTCCAAAGACAAAATTTTGGCAATGGAAAGCAATATAATACAGAATAGAACAATGGATCATCAAAAAAGCACTCAATATATCAACTAATGAGGCTCTAAAAAGAAATAACTATATAATTGGTCTATAACTTGCAAGTGAAATGATGGAAGCTGTTACAGGGTTAATTAAGGACCATATGCCTGAAACAATTTTCAGCTTGGCTAGTGACAAAAGCGCTGGTCCAAATGGGTTTACTGCCAAAGTCTTCAAGGTTTCCTGGCTAATAGTGAAAAAAAATTTGTACGTGCAGTAATTTCATAATTTTCTCTTCTGGAAAGTTTCTTTAGGAGTTTAATTCCACAGCTATTTCTCTTATTCCTAAAGTCCCCAATCCCTCCCTATCTCAGATTACAGACCTACAACGTGCTGCAAAGTAATATATAAGTCATAACTGTATCACAAAAATCCTAGCTAACAGCTGGAAATCTATCTTGGATGAGTTTGTGAGCTCCAACCAGACTGGCATCGTAAAGGATAGGAATCTTTCTGAAAACAAATTGCTGTCTTGAGCTGGTGAAGCACTACAAAAGAAATAACGGTCCCGCCATGTGTGCTATCAAGGCTGATAGGAGAAAGGCTTATGATTCTTTTGAGTGGAACTTCATAATCATGTGCCTAGTGCCTGATGGGTTCCCTCCCTAGTTTGTTCACTGGATCAGGTTGTATTACAACTCCTAGATTTTCATTTGGCCTTAATGGTTCTTTTGTGGGGTACTTTCAGGAGGCAAAGAGGCAAAGAGCTAATGCAGGGGAATTCCCTGTCCCCCTACCATTTTGTAATTGCCATGGAGGATTTCACAAGATTGGTTCACTAGAAGGTCTAAGAATCAAACTAGTAGAATAGATGATTGTTTAAGCATTGGCCAATAGGTTTTAGACACTTGTAGTTCATCCAGAAGGCTGCCAATGCCACACAAATAGTATAAGTACCATAATGTAAGCACTTGTAAATAAGTTTTTGTATGTGAATGAAACAAACTTTTTAGAGCTTTTCTTGAGAGCTTTGTGTTCTTTGGAGAGGTGCCTAAGGACCTATCAATTTGTTCAAAGCAACTCAGCTTCCATTTAGTTCTAATTCATATCACAACCCATCACTTTCCCTGTGTCTCTATCCTAAACTAAGACAGGAAGCTGGGAAATTCCTGAGTTTTGAGGTTGGAGATTGAAAAAGAATCTTCCTATGGTATGAATTTATGGCATAAAAAAGAATATATTAATAAAAGCCCAAAGACAACATAAAAAAGAACAACTTACATTGTTCCCCTTCAATTGTAAATGCAATTTCAAATTTTACAGTGTCCACCGATAAAAACCATAACATTGTGAAATTCTACAAAAAAATAAAAATAGATAACATATATACTAAACCAGGTCAAATTAAGAAGCTAGTTGACACAAAGGAATCATATTACTTGAGAAAAAAAAAAAACAACAGAGGAATATTGCACCTGATAAAGGATTACTATATGTCTGAAAGATCAATTTGAACCACTAACATGTGAAAATTTCGGGCAATTGAAAGTCTTTATTTTGTCAAGTGGCCGCATCTTAGGGAGACTCTTCAACTTCTTGCAGCTGCTCAGATAAATTTCCTTTAGCACAGGGAAGTCAGTGGATTTGCACTGAGACCAAGTTTCCAAATCATTCATATGCCAAATTTTCAGTGAAAGTAAAGATGGGAAAGCAATTTTGACAATTCCCCAGCCGTAGAACTTGGGGCCAATATGTTTAACCCCATTAACATTCACAATTTGAAGAGATTTCAGGAGAGGCAAAGGACCAAATGGTGGGAGCTCTTGACTTAAACAGTTGGTCAGGGTGATAGATATAAGGTGTGTGAATGAAGGATTTGACACCCAAGATGGAAATTTTGAATTATAGTTGAAAATCTTCAAAACCTTGAGGTTGCTATGAGGTCGAAGACCTTGGGCAATGTCAAAATTTGCATTAGGTTTGTTTCCGGACCAAACCAAGGATAATTTGTGAATACCAGTCTTGAGATGCAACCTTGCTCCCTTAGCCTCATCCAAAGTTGCCACATTCTCGAGATTTTCAATGCTAAGCTCCCCACAGAGGTCATTTAGGTTTCTTAGCTCTCCAATTTGACACCCGTCTTTCCTTAGGACGGTGAATTGAAGTAGTGTTTGGAGAGAGGTAAATCTCCCAATAAATGTAGGCATCAAATTCAATTTAACCGGACTAATAATAAGATGTCGTAGGTTAGACAACAAGTATAAGTTGTCCGGGATGCTGGTCAATTCATGACAACGAAAGAGATTCAAGGTTTGAAGACGGAAGAGGTTGATGATTGATCTACTCAATGTCTCAATTGGATTATAAGAGAGATTTAGAGACCTAAGATGGAGCAAGTCACAAACATAATCTGGAAGACTTTTAAACCCGGCATGTGACAGATCAAGAATACGTAGGTATCTTACCTTTAGGAACAAACGCCCAGCATCATTCAATGAAGAATTGGAGTAACAGTGGGTGCCTCTCCTCCTAAGGAAGATTGTGCGTAAACCCCTTGAAGGTTGTAGCCATCCTTCAGATATGGAACAGTTACCCACAGATGCATGGCGTGCCTTCTCTGAGACAAGACCATCAAACAGACAGTGGCGCACGAATTCATGGTCCATGGTAAAGCGATCAATGTTTATCCAGTCAAATCTTAGTTTGTACAGAGGAGGGTCTAGGTCTAGGTCCAATGATGTAAGACCTGGTTCAGGGTGATCTGGATATGCGAGCAGAAAGTAGTTCCAAGACACCATTAGATCAAAGTAATGGCCTGCTTCTTCCTCCAAGCTACGTCCAGCAACAGGGTGAACAAGTCCCCCAGCTACCCAAAATAAGACCAAATCTTTCTTGTAAAAGGTGAAACCAGGGGTGAATATGAAGCAGAATTCCAGGCATCTTCTCAAATACCAAGGAAGTAAATGATATCCTGGGTCTTCTGTGGAGGAGGAGGAGGAGGAGAACGGGGGCAGTGAGGGTGAGGGTAATGAGTGCATTTCTTCTACAAGATTTTCTAGATGTGCCATAACGAGGGACATTCTTTTTACCGTACAAAGCATATGGGCAGGAATATAATTTTCGAGAAAGAGATACTCATTTGCCCTCCGCTGCCTTTGAAGCAATAAAGACCACAATGTTAATGTTTGTGTTTGTGAAGGAGGAGGAGGAAGTGCAGAATGTGAATGTTTTTTGAGAGACCAAACGTACTTAATCCTAAGTTCCAAATCCATGCCGTCTTCATCTTCAAGTAACTCTTCAAAGAGCTCACACGATAATAGAGGAGACTCGTAAGACTCAGCTCTAATCTCCAGTTCAATGTCTTCAAATAAATCTTCTACTTCATATACCAAATCCTTCACTTTGCAGTACCACTCACGGAATGGACGCTTGTCTTCGCTTGAGCTGTCAATTTCCCTGTGCGCAGTCATCAACCCAGGCCTTAACATCAATAAACACTCCTTCAGCCTCTCCACATAGAAGAATCGTTCAGCATCTTCTTTTTTCAACAAATATGTGTTCTGAAACTCGGTAATGAAATTCACCAACCAAACGATGGTGCCAGTGAACGGATGAGAGGGTACTGGTAATAGGCTTCTCGATGTTGATGTTGATGGTGGCGAGATATCGCCCTCCGCAGCATGCTTGAACATCGCTCCCCTTTCCAATTCAAACTTCAAACTTCCCTGTAGCCAATAACAACTTTTCTCATCATCATCAGCAATTTTTGAAAAACCAAAACCAATTCCTAATTTTTCTATCCTTATCCTTATCCTAATAGATAATAAAATACTCTTCTCTATATTAAAAAATCAATTAAATAGAATCGTTCAAAAATCAAAACCTGAATTCCGAATCAGATGCGTAACCGTCTTCGCTATGTTTGTGGCGTCCCTCGTCAATTTCCAAAACCCTAATCCATTCCCATTTTTCCCCAATTCGAAACTCTATAGTGAAAGAGGCAACTACACTGAATCAGTGGAGAAATGAAGGTTTATGTTGGGAACTCCGTTGTAGAATATTCAGCAGGAAAGCATCCTAATCTCCTAGTAACAGTGGGTTCTGGCTTATAGTGTATCTCGGAATTGTAAATACATTGATTGTATAGGCCCATACAACTATAATGGTATCTCTTAGTAATAGGGTGTCTAGGCGTAGTTTAAATACAATTGTGTTTGGATTGATTTTTTATTTTTTATTTTTTTGAGAAAGGTTTAGATTGACGTTTTGTTGTGCTTTGTACATGTAATTCCGATCAATATATACCATATAATTTAATTTAATTGAGACAAGAATTGCAAAAAATGCACAATACATGCTCAACTTTATTTATTATTCAATTTTATATATCATGTCAGCAAAACATGTAAAATCCAATAATTCTTTGATTTTTATTGATTTTTAGGGTTAATAACCATGATAGAATCCTATTTTTAAAATGATACTATTTTCCATTAGTATATGGACCGACTAGTCACCACCATATTTCAAAGATTTAAAGATATATAAATCAATGGATGCAAAGAGAAATCCTAAAATTTTATTGCAATATAGTAAATGTAAAAGAAACCAAATCAAATATCCTTCATTTTTTTTTAATTTCTTTTTTGGAGAATCATTGTTGTCATTTTAATTGTTGTCGTAATTGAGAAATTAATCAACACTAGTCTTGATGTGCAATGTAAGAACACCAAGTTTTTTATAATTGAAATGGAGAGGAGAGATTTAAACCCTTAATCACTTGGAAACACCTAAAAATACCAAGCAATTAAACTACAAGGCTCTTAACACAATTCAAGAACACTAAATTAAAACAACAATATCAATAATCAAGATGCATTGCACTATTTAAAGCTCGAAAATCTTCATAAAATTTAAGCAATAATTGAACTATTATTAGTAGTAAAATTGAAGAAGAATAGAAACTCAATAAAACAAAAAAGACCCACAAAACTGACTGACCTATATCGTATAATTTCCACATTTAGTAACTTCACCTTTTATTAACTTATTTTATAGGATTTAGAGGGCGTTTGGATACAGTGTTTTTTGCATCTGCGTCTGAGTTTTCTGTTTTTTTTTTTTTTCTTCTTCTTCTTCTGCTGCTGCAGCACGGGTCAGGGGGACAAGGCTACTATTCATGTTACTGTGCATGAACAGTAACCGCATTTTGCTGACTTTTAGCACATTTGTGAGTCCGTGTATTGTTTATGGAACCCACAAACTTCACTTTACATAATTTTTTTTATTAAAAATGGGTCCCACGGTACTATTCACACATTTAAAAATTATTTTGCTACAGTGTTTTCAGTTTTCAGCAATAAACTCTATCCAAACGGACCCTTAGAGTGTGGGGCCTATCCTACTATCCCACCAATTTTCAACCCCTTTAAGAAAAATGAGTAAAATATGATTGATTGGACAAAAAGAAAACCCAAAGTCAGATGAAATGACTTGATTATTATAGGACTAAGATTTCTCTAAGTTTTACCACATCCATTTATTTGGGGATTTGTTTGAAAAGCTTATTGGATTTTTTTATTAAAGAAAGAAAAAAATTAGTTTGGTTATTTTTTTGGTTTTCTTAATGTGAAAGAAAATTTTATTTTTTAGAGTGGAAGGAAAGCGTATTCCTTGTAAAAAATATACTGTATTCATTGTCCACTAAAAAATAGAAATTGAAGTCTTATAAATTGATATTGTTGCAAATAATTTAGTGGTTGAGGTCTGGGGGGTTTTCTCGATGGGGAGGGGAGTAGAACTATAGACTTAAGCGAGGAACCAAGAGTTTTATAAGAAGGAAATGCAAGGAGAGAAACAACAAAGTTTTCATTTTCTCAACATGTGAAGTGCACAAAATCAAGAAAATTTTATGAGGTTTGAATTAATGTTGTGAAGTGAAAAATATAATGAGACTCAAGGTTCTTTACCTAGAACTAATATGGAATTTTATTGGGAAGGCACAAAAATCAAGGCAGGAACAAGTTTCTTCAGAACGGCACATCTCCAAGGTAATCAAATAGCCCTTAAAGTATTGGGCAATTGGAAGATCATCATTGATTTTCTTGAAAACTGTTGTACCAATTGCTATTGCTGCATCAACACTTCGCTTGAGCGCTTTCAAGGGCATGGTTGGTATAGTTCCCTCACCTACACCTTGTGCGCAAGGTGTTTAATAGGGGAAGGAATTATATGAATTGACTAGAACTAGCTAGTTGGTTTACTTGGGTGAACAGCACAGTAACTAAGAGATTGAGTTGCTAAGCTATTTGAGTTGGCAGTTAGTTGAGATCGGCTGTTGAGCCGTCATTTAGTTAGTTGTAAAGTTAGTTAGTGCCTAGCAACTTGTAATAGAATGTATAACTGTAATTGATTGTTGATTAGCTGCTATAAAGGGCTAAGGTTACTTGTAATCCACCATCTTTGGAAATAATAAGCAAAAGTATCTTCTTCTCTCTAGGAGTACTTCATCTTCTCTCTGTGCTCTAAATCTCTAAGTGGACTAGCTAGTTTCCTTGAAGAATTACTCGATCCTAATCTTCTTAATTCCATAAATTGGGTTCTTATCAAGAATTAATGAAGCTTTATGTAGAAGTCGGAACTCCCTTGTAAAATATTCAACAGGAAAGCATCTAATCTACAACTAATAGTGTGTTCCTAATTACTGTGTATTTCAGAATTGTAAATACATTGATTGAATACTATTGTGTTTAGGTTGGTGTTATATTGTGATTTGTACAGGTATTTCCGATCAATTTATCTATATATATATATATATAAAATACAATATCATTAAATTAAGGCAAGAATTGCCACAAAAAAAAAAAAAAAACACTATTTGGTCTATAAAAATTTTTAACCAACATTTTAACTAGTCCAATATATGTGTTACTTTTATTTATTATCCAATTTTAAATATCTTGTTAGCAAAAGCATGTAAAATCCAATAATTCTTTGATTTTTTTTTTAAAAACTTTTAGGGCTAATAACTACCAGTATCTAGACCCACCAGTATCACCATATTTCAAAGATTAAAGATACATAAATCAATGTCCGCAAAGAGAAATTGTGAATTTTATTGCAATATCAATGTAAAAGAAACCAAATAAATTATCATTTTAATGGTTGTCATAATTGAGGAAATAATCAACACCGGTCTTGATATACAATTAAAGCAGTGGCGGCTCTAGGAATTTTTCTCAGGGTATTTCTTAAGAAGGATAAATTATATCATCTAATAATTTGTTATATTGTTGTTTCATTAATTATAAAATTATTAATTGTTGTTTAACCTAACATAATTTAATTTGTTTGTCTTTTATAATATATTGGTTGATTAAATTATTAACTATTAGTTAATTTAATTATTGTTTATTAGTTGCACTAGCACACATCCCATGTGCATTTACTTCCCCCAATTCAAATTTCTCACCTTACCCATCCACCCTCACCCCACTCAACAGATAAGACTCATGCCCCAAATAAAAAGTTTTCAATTTCAACTAAATAAGCTGTTACTAAATAAATTCTTAATACACCGTCATGAACAGAGAAATAAATGCATATACGTAAAAGAAAAAAATCATTGTTATACAATGTACACAACACGACACTACAATTCACTAACTTTATTATATCTCAACTCTCAAACAACCATAACTATTTACCATTAAAAAAACTACTATTCATATAAGCACAGAAAGGCAAAAAAAAAAAAAAAAAAACAAATAAACAAAGAGGACAAAATTCAATTCATAGAGCGCCACACGTGGGAGGATATCAATCTACCCCTAGAAACATAACTATTTACCATTAAAAAAACTACTATTCATATAAGCACAAAAAGACAAAAAAAAAAGAAGAAGACAAAATTCAACTAGCACAACACGTGGGAGGATATCAATCCTCCACTAGAAACTTCTACCATTTTCTTTTAGTCATTGTTTAAGTCTCTTAAAAGAGAAAGAACTCTCTCTCTCTCTGTCTTTTGTATCAGACAGTTTAAGAGTTTTTTTTTTTTGTGCTCGTTGCTCACTTGCTCATGAGAGAGAGAGAGAGATACCAGATCGGGTGAGTTTGGGCTAGGGGTGTGGCTGGCTGCTCTGCTGCTACCATGCTACTGCTGCTGCCACTCCCTTCACTGCTTTACTTCAGCCATCAGCCGTTGAGTCTCTTATATAGGCTTAGGGTATTTGTTTGTTTGTGTTTTTTAAATCTTTGATGGAATGACAAATTAGTTTTGTTTTAAATTTTTGAAAGGCCAAGTTATTTGTGATTTATGTTATGGCCTTTTAGAGTGCCAATAATATTGTTAGGAGGGGTCAAGTGTCTCCTCCTAACAATATCTCCATCTCCGTCCTTGTCTATTGGGTTTTTTTTTTTTTTTTTTTTTTTTTTTTTTTTTTTTTTTTTTTTTTTTTTTTTCTTTTAGATGTTTTTGCTTTACATTTAGGATTGATGTTAAGCTGTTTTTGTGTGCTTGCTCTATTACAATTTTTTTTTTTTTTTTTTCAGATTTTAGTTTAAATTTTTTTTTTTGGTTTTTTTTTTTGTGCTTAAAAGTAGAATAAATAAATTTTTTTTATTTTTTTATTTGAGAGTGTTCCTAACGTAGCTTGAGGGTGTTGCTGATTTTGTTTTAAGGGTAAACAAATAAAAATAAAAATAATCATTATATATATTTTTTGTTTCAGTTCAGTTCAGGGTGTTCTTGGGAACACCCTGAGCTTAACGTGGCGCCGCCACTAGTGGGTGGGGTGTTTTCAATGGACATGCTATGCATCAGTTAGATCCCTCTCTCCACACATTAGGTAAAGGAAGGAGGATTATCTAAGGTATTTGTTACAGCCCTGTGAGTGTATAAATATTGGCACCTTCTACAAAAAATCTATATCTATCAATAAACATTCTCAAGCTCTTATAGTCAAGTCTTGTAGCTCAATGACATTGCCTACTCTTCTTTAAGAGAATCATGTTCGAATCACCCCTAATTGTCAAGTAATTAAAAAATATACACACACGCGCACGCGCACGCGCACGCGCACGCGCACGCGCACGCGCACGCGTACACACATTCCTATGAAAATCACCAACAATATTCATGTCTAGTGTGTGGATCATCATTTGTGACGTGATTAAGTGAGCAGACACACGCAAGTCTTACTTTAGTTCATGTGTTTTGAGCAAAAAACAGATGCATAAATGTGTCTAATAAAGCTGCAAAACTTTTTAGATCGTAACAACAGATAGCTAAAGTTAAATACCATTGTATAACAGAGGGGCTGATCGTGAATTTTCTATGGTTAATTCATGCCGATTCAGCAATATGTTTTGGACTAGATACAGTATCACTCAATTCCCAGCCCTTGGTTTCAAAAGGGAATGGCACTACAAAAATACAAGAAAAGATTAAAATCTCAAAAAGAACAATGGATGCTGTTTGATGAAAATCATATGTACAAAAACCCACTGCCACAAGAGGACATAATATTCCACCAATTCTTCCAGCTGAGCTTGCAATTCTGATGCCTATCATTCGAACTGAGGTTTGGTATATCTACATTTCAGTAAAATAATATAAACATTAAATTCTTGCCACTAATTGAAACACTCAAGGATAAACATGATAAGTAACACTAACAAACAAGAGTAAAGATACAAAGAATCTAACATATCTTTCAACTACCCATGACTCAATTTTCATAAGAATGTCACTTCCATAGGTTAAAACATTAAAAGTTAAAAAGTTGTGAAGGCCTTAAAGCATCTGGATGACATTGGATCCAAATGAAGATTTCAGATGCAATCATCCATAAGAAAGAGTGATGTAAAGGCTACTTGATTTATAGGAAATGGTAATATGCAGTTTTTTGTAGGCAGAGACAACATAAAAGATAAACATTTCATATACCATTTTCACAATTTTGACTATGCGTCATTCAGTCCAGCCAATAGTCTCCATCTACTCCCCATCAAGCGGCTTAGGTGTTCTCAAAACATAACTATCCCAGGGCACGCAAACGTTGAACTTGAGTTCATTAGAGTCGGCTCCGGCTCCCATGATAAAACGTTCGTAAGTCCTCACAAAGTATTTCGTGGGCTTATCTTCTTCTGATTTTGCTGCTATTTCCATGGAAATAAGATACTTGCTCCTGAAATGGCCAAGGATAGTCCAAGTCGCGCCAACAACCCTCAATTCTCGCCCTCTTCTTCTGTCGCTCTCTCTCTCCGATTCTCTTCAAACCCTAATCTGTCGATTCTCTTTTACCCTAATATTGTATCTGTTTCTGTTTATGTATAGTATATGATTTCGCGGGAAATAAAAGTCGGTTCGCTTGGGTTGGGCTTTAGTCTTTTTAAATGGATTTTTTAATTGGGCTGGGTTGGGCTTTTTTGTCTTTTGAGTGAAATTCCAAGGTCAAATTAATTTAATCGGTAATTGGTTGGTCTTGGTGAATAGGGATGATAATTTTTTCCCGTTCTGCTAAACCTGCCCCTCCCTGTTTCGTCTAGTGCGGGTTTTTTCCGTCCCGCAAAAGTGGTGGGGCGGGGATGGGGCAAGATTTTAGCCCCGCACCATGGGGCGGGTCGGGGATGGGTTTAAACTTTTTAGACCCACCCAGCCTCGCCCCTTCCCGTTCCGCCCTGCTTTACTAAAGGTTATAATTGTAAATTTTTTATACCCTAAAACCTTAATATTTAAGCAAACATATTAATATTAGCATATTTTATTTTACCAAATGTGGTTCTCTGTCTCTATTTTGTTTTGTGTTATATTATGAAATTTATTTTTTTATGATTGTCTTGTTAAACATTTGGATATATTATTCAAATTTTTCTAAAAATTGATTTGATTTGATGAGATAATTTTAGTAGTAATTTCAAGTATATTTTTATTAGTGAAATAGATTTCATTAAAAAATTATACTAGTTGTAGGGCAATTAACATAAAATAGAGTTTACGGGGGGGGCGGGCTTCACGAGGCTCCAAGGGCGGGGATGGGTGAGAAAGTTTTTATGTCATGCGGGGTGGGGCAGGGCGGGGCGGGGATGGAGTAAAACAAAATCATACGGGACGGGAACGAAAACCCTATCCTTTGGCCCCGCCCCACCCTATTACCATTCTTATCGGTGGACCTGTATATATATATATATATATATATAATATATATGTATGTATGTATATATATATATATATATATGTATGATTAAGTAGCTGCACAATGGATGGAGTGTTGACTAAGTTCAAAAGGCCATCTTCCAATGAACCTTGGAAGTTGGAAGCCCAATTAATATTGGGTAACCGATTGATCAATCGAAGGACTTTGTTTCTTCTAGTTTAACACTCGTGGATTAACCAAGTTCTATTTATTAGTTATATCTGCCAGGTGTTTGGCAAATGCCTCTAGCGGCAGTTGGTATTTTTGCATCTACATAGCTTTAAAGTCTGTACATGTGTTGGGATAATAGTATAGATGAACTGTTATAAACTATTTGATGATTACTCACTAAATTATTTATTTACGTCTAATATGTTAGACGCTATATTCTGCTTTATGTAGGTTGGGATGTGTTGACTTGGGTTTGAATTCTGAAAATTTAATTACTATAATATTAACAATTAATTTTGTCTAATAAACCTTAATAATAAAATGTTGTGGGAGTTTTCTAATAATTATTGTTGCTATTTAATCAAATGGGCTGGAATTACATGTACTATTAGGTCAGAGTGCTTTTCGGATTGGGCTCATGGCCCACAATCCTCTTTACTTCGCAAAATAGGCTCACAACCCTTATATTTTTCTTATCATATAATGATTTCATACCTTGTATTATTTCTTCACCTCATGTATTATTTCTCGTGGAAGATTAAAGAAATACTTTAAAAAAATTGTATTAAATTATTGCATGTTGCACATTTCACAAAAATTCCATGTACAACTCGAGGGGAATGTAGGAAAGTATAATTTACTTTTTATGACATTGAAGACCAAAAATCAAGTAAATGATTGCCAAATAAGATAAAATAACATGAATAGTTGCTGGCAAAAGAGTTGTGAGATTGATGTAACTAATAAAACTATAATTTAAAAATCAAAATATCATTGTCTTTTTGTTAGTAATCCATGTTATAAACATATATTTCATTTTAATGTATTATCACATTAAAAAATTTGAGGTCAAGAGTCTTGTAGCTCAATAACATGATATCATCTCTTTTATAAACTCCTCTTCTCCATTGTTGTAATTATCAATTTTTTATTAAAAAAAAATGTTCAAAAAATAAGAAAATATAGTTTTTTAGTGTATCGCCATATGAATATAGGTTATAACTTATATAAGGTGGAACTACATAAGCTCTAGAATCTTCTCACTTCCTTTTTCTCTGTCACATTATCACAACTTTCGACAACTACTCAATGTCCCATATATACGAGCCCATATAAATTGAACTAGTTATGACTTGTGAGATGATTATCTTTTAAAGTAAACCATTAGTATCCCTTTGGATAGTTGTCTTCTTATACCATATCAAAAACTCAAAATTCCTCTTCGGTCCACATTGATTCTATTCGGTCCAATTTGTCTTATTTGGTCCATTCGGTCCTATCTAGTCCATTCTGTCCACTAAAGTTCTATTCAGTCTAATTCAGTTCATTTGGTTTTATTTAGTCCTATTCGGCCTATTCAGTCCACATTGGTCCTATTCGATCCACATTGGTCTTATTCTGTTCACTTCAGTCCTATTCGGTCCATTCTATCCAATTTGATCCACTTCAATCCTATTCGGGCTATTCAGTCGAATTTGGTCCTATTTGGTCCATTTTGTCCACTTTGATTATATTCAGTCCATTAAGTGCCGTGGATCATAATTTTTAAGGTACAATATATCATCACCATAAATTCTTATGTTTATGTTTTTCTTTTTTTAAGTAATTAATGGTTCCAAACTTGTCGTACGGGTGTAATTTATTGACCACAGTGTATTTTGGTCTCTTCATGTGCATATGTTGAAGATCTAACTTCTATGGCTTTATATTTTTGCGCATGTGTGTATATATGTGACAAGTTTTGAGTTGAATTCCATAAATCCCCTCTCAATTTTCTTTTTGTTCAAAGCATATTTTGGACAAATTTAGTCTTTAAGTTTGGTTGGTAGCTAGGGGTGTAAAACAAGACAAGTTGTGAACATATCAAATTTAACACGTATAGATGCTCATCTAAGCTTGTTCATTAACTAAAAGAATTAAGTTTGAGCTTAAGTTTGAAACTCGATGACTAGTAAAACCAAACCTAGAAAAAACCTAATTAAGGTCAATTTGATATTTGTCTATGAGTACCTGAAAACAATACTTCCACAATTCAATGTTAAAATTTATTTTATTTAATAAGTACAAACATGTTTAATTGAAATAAAACTACAAATGTTGAAACTTTATTGAAGAATTTATTAAGAAATTTCTTTAATCTCATCTTTAGTCTATACAAAAAGTGCGAATAATGGGCAGTTTTGTTGATTGAGGCGGTTTTGTCAAGCATGTACATGATGTACTACGTAAAATAAAAAAATTATGTAGTTTTTGTGAGTGGTTAAGGGCTTGTTTGGTTTAAAGGTCTTTTGAGTGATATGATCCAAAACTCATAACTAAGTTATCAAAAATCGTGAGACCCACGTAAATTTTTTTGTTTGGCTTGATTTCCTATTCTTGTTTTCATCACTCCAACTCAAAATTTTTGAGTGAGAGTGATGAAAACTGAAAACACCAAATTGGTGTTTTCAATTTCTGAGTTACATAACTCAGTGGCAATTGTGTAAATTTTTGTCTTCTGTGGGGCCCATATGTGTTATTTTGTTACCTCTCTCTTACTTTATCCTCTCTCTTTCTTCTCCCATTGTTTTCTTTTTCTCTCTCCACCCATTCTCTGTCACTTCTCCTTCTTCATTTTTTTTTTCTTTTACCCAGAGCTCTCTCTTCTCACTGACCCTTCATTGCTCCTCTACAAGCCGCCACCACCACACCAGTCATCACCGTCATGAGCAACCACCAGATCGGTTCAAGCTCAGCCCAGATTGGAAGTTTGGGTTTGATATGTTTGTGGTTTGGGTTTGCTTTGCACGTGGACCTCGAGATCGGAAGCTTCGCCGACAACATCAGCTTATACTTCGCGTTCGCTGCCACAGCAGCAGCAACAGCCGAAGCAACTTGTACTCACACACTCACTGACAAGTATTGTAAGTTGTTGGTCTATTTCTAACACTATCTGTAAATCCTAGAACTTAAGAATATGTTTTCTAACACTATTGAATCATGTAGCCCATACCATGGCTAAATACTCCTTAGGTGTTATTAATAGGCCTTATGGTTGTAATATGTATCTTTCATCTCAGCTGCTGTAGGAAAGCTTGGAAGATAAATTTTGCTGCTTGTTCTTCTTTTTATGCTTAATTAATTAGAGATTAGCAAAAAAAGAAAAAAAAAAAAAAGAAGAAGAGAAAGTTGACAAGGTTTTACATATCCTCCTTTCACCAGTGGAAATCCAACACCTTATCTTCAAAATAATATTTTTTCATCCCCTAGTTACTTTCTAGGCAATCAATACTTTAATAGTAAGAACGAAAAAATCAAAAGAAATTAAATCTCTCCCCCCCCCCCCGGAAATCCAACACCTTATCTTCAAAAATAATATTTTTTCATCCCCTAGTACTTTCTAGGCAATCAATACTTTAATAGTAAGAACGAAAAAATCAAAAGAAATTAAATCTCTCCCCCCCCCCCCCCCCCCAATACTCACTCACATATTCAAACTCTTTTTTTTTCTCTCTCTCTCATTTGTGTCCAACTTATTTGATTAGCTTTTAATTTTTACTTTTTATGTATAATTTTTAAAACTTAATTTTTCTTAATTTTTAAAGTATAAGTATATTTGAAACAATTTCAGAAAAAAATATTAATAAAAAGTTAAATAAGCTGATCTCTCTCTCTCTCTCTCTCTCTCTCTCTGTGATTCAAAACTCTCTAAAAGCTAGAACATATTAGGTAAAACTAACGTCCAGTATTTATCATGAGATCTATATTCCCTCGCCCATACAGTGAAATCTAAACCTAAGTCTACTACCTTTTTTTTTTTTAAATTTTTAAATTTTTTTATAAATGAAATCTAGTCTACTAAACTTGGAATAGAAATAGTCATTTATCAATCTAATTGGATTTCTTGCGTAGGCTACTCACACATAAATTGTTACTATATGTTTGTTGAAATAGCAAGAAATCAAAGAGGTAAGATAAACTTTAACCAAAGGAAAAAGAAAAAAAGAGGTAAGATAAATTACTAAAAATAGCAATAAATAGCTAAAATACAGCATTGTTATAGGGAGGCAAACAAATGTGCTGATGCCCTTACTAGGCAAGATGCCTTACTTTCCCAATATTTTGTAATGTTCTATTCTCCCTAGCTAATGCTTCTCTTTTGATTAATCTTGATGTTGTTGGGACTATGTATGAGCGTAAATACTCTTCTGTTTGATGTTTCTTAGTTTATGAATTTATCCTGGTTATCAAAAAAAAAAAAAAATCACTAAATAATGACCTCAATAAGTTAACTCTTGCTAGAAAAACTTAGAATCATTGGAACATCTTAATCCAATATAATCAACAATTAATAATTCATGATATGGACGACAAAAGTTGGCTTCTGATAGCTTATATGTATAATATAAAAACAAAAGGTAAAATCTGACTTATTTTTAAAAAAAATTGAAATTGAAATTATTTCAAATAAAACTGATAAAAAAATATTATGGAAACCACAAATAATAAGGGTATTTGGTAGAGTAGTTTGAGATGAGATTTTTGTAGTTTTTTAAAATACGTGTGGGTAAAAATGTGTGTGAAAATGTGTGTAATGTTGTTTAAAATGTAAAAATATGAGTCACAACATCTTCTTAAATATCTGCTCTTTTAAATGTGTGGTGTTTTTTTTTTATACAAGATAAAATTTCTACTCAAGCCTAATCTAAGTGTATATGTGTGTGAAGTTCCCTCCTTAAGACTTGAACCCCGACCCTTGCCTCCCACACCCCACAAGTACTTATATCTGTGAAGTGACCTTCACACCAAAGATGTGCGGCAGTTAAACGGGTGGTGTTAAAAGTTAAAACAATGACAAGTCCTAATAAATTCGACAAGCCAAGACTAGTACTGTAGGGTATTTATGGTCGTAAATGGATAAAACGACTCTTACATTACATCTAAAAATAAACTGATTCAACTCGATCACACATGATCTCACTCTGCCACTCGTAATAACTACAAGTATTGCATCATTTTATGCAGAAAACTTTACTACCCATTGAAGAGAATCCAAATTTACTGATCTTGGCAGTTTTTTTTTTTTTTTTTTTTCCCACTTGTTCCATCAGTTGCAAGTGTAAAAATGCCAAGCTGTTGAAGAAAGCTACAAATGGCTGACACATAATCAATTGTATTTCAGCTCTGAAATCGTTGCAAGGGTTTACCATATCTGATTTCTAAAACAAATCTCACAAATTTTTTGTGATGATCCAATATTTTTTTGGACAAACAAATATTGGATAAACAGATGATACAATGTTATTTAAAAAGTTATTCACATTTTAATTTTTTTTATTTTTCTATAAAAAGTTTCTTTAAATGATTTACTAATGTATGTCTTAGGCTGCGTTTGGTTGGATGTAAAATATTTTTCGGGTGTAAAATATTTTTGGAAAAGGAAAATAATTTCTAGTGTTTGGTTGCAATTTTAAAATTATATTGGAAAATAATTTGAAGCGTTTGGTAACATTCAGAAAATGCAAATTTTCCACTAATTTTTCACATTTTCTCAGCTTCCTAACAAGTTTTATATCAAAAAAATCTACCAACACCCACACAGCAGCCACAGAAAAATCAACCACCACCCACACCACCGCAACAACAACAACAAAATCAGAGATCAAAAGCCACCAAAACACCAAAAAAATCAGAGATCAAAAGCCACCAAAACGCCACTACCCATGCCACCACAACAACAACAAAAAAATCAGAGATCAAAGAGAGAAAGATTGAGAGACTGAGGGAAAGAGATCAGTAACGGTGGCTAGATTGAGGGAAAAATGATCGGTAATGGCGGCCAGATTGGTAACGATGGAGGTGGGTTTGGGCTTGGGACAGTGGTCTCGCGGCTCGATCTCGTCGGCGCAAGCTCGCCGGCGTGGTAGCGATCTCGCCAGCGCGAGCTCGTCGACACTTCTCTCTCTTTCTCCTCTCTTCGTTCTCTGTCTCCCTCTCTTCGTGCTCTCTCTCTCTCTCTCTCTGTTTTCCATGGAAAATGTGATTTGAAGGTAAAATAGGAATGGATTTGATTTTCCATCGTATAAGGGCTATTTTACGGTCAAACTGTAAAATAATTTCAATTGACCAAATTTTCTATGCTCACCAAACACAAGCAAATGCGGAAAATAATTTCTGAAATTGATTTATCGTTGAATCAAACGCAGCCTTAAAGACATAAATGAACAAAATCCTTTTTTTATCTACATTATTTTGTTTAATTTTTTTTTCTACAGTTTACTTATATTTTTATTTTATATAATCACTTTTAAAAACACTTATACCATATTATTTATTTTATACCTTATTTTATTAAAATATTATTACTTTTTCCATTTATTTATTATTCTCTCAAAGCATTTCTCTCTTTACCGTATGCAAGCAAATAAGTATTAGAAAACAGATTTAAGTTGTTACTATAACAACATTGCAAATCTACACAAGTTTACCTAAGTTGATGATGATGATGATTTTTTTAATTAAATTTGTAAAATTTACCTCTTATGCTATTGGGTGAGTGTTTTTAGTGTTTGTTTGGATATAGTTTATTTTAGCTCTTTATTCTTTTTTTTTTTTTTTACTGAAAATGTGCTAAAATATATTTATACTTAGAAAAAAAAAAGTAAAAAAAAAAAAAACATTTTAAAAAGTTGTATATAAAAGTTAAAAAAGTAAAAATCTACCTTATAAGTTAGTTCAAAACACACTAATCTATAATTTACTGACCACAGTATATTTTCCCTTCATGTGCATATGTTGAGGATATGGTTAATTTACTTCTCTAGCTTTATCTTTTTGCGCGTATATATGTGACATGTTTATTAAGGTTTTAAAAAACTGTACATAAAAGAAATTTTTTAGGTAGTCCTGGAGTATAGTGAAATGATACTCATTCCTCTCACATTCATGGTGAACCCTACCATGAATTTAATGAGCAGACTCCACCAAGAATGTTAGAAGAGAGAACACTATTCTCTGTGTTCCAAAAGTACCTAAAAATTACCCTACATAAAAACTAAAAACTAAGCTAATAACTAATAAGCTCAAGCCAAACGGACCCAAATCTTTGTAATGCTACTTCTGAATTTTTATATAAAATTCGTTCAAAATTTTTACATATTAAAAAAAAAAAAAAAAGCTTGAGAGAGTTCAGACCTCCTTCAGGGTGTGGAGATAAAGCTCGTTGTAGGTAGTGGGGGTATTGATTATTATTTATTAGCTTAGCTTGAGGAATTATAATGATCGTAGTTGGGATGGTTCAAACAAAACCTTTGATGTTTCTGATCCATTACAGTCGGGTTGGGTTTTCTTGGTCACTCTCCCCCCTGGGAAATCTGTGGTTGGTTGTAAGTGGATCTACAAGATTAAGACTCGCTCTGATGGTTCATTGAGCGCTACAAAACTCGTCTTGTTGCAAAAGGTTTTACACAGGAGTATGGGATTAATTATGAAGAGACCTTTGCTCCGGTTGCTCGTATCTCATCTGTTCGTGCCCTCTTAGCTGTTGTTGCTGCCAGTAAATGGGATCTTTTCCAGATGGATGTCAAAAATGCATTCCTTAATGGGGATTTAGGAGAAAGTTTATATGCAAGTTCCTCTTGGTATCTTTGTTGAATCAAATAAGGTTTGTCACCTTCGACGTGCACTTTATGGCCTTAAACAAGCTCACGTGCTTGGTTTGCCAAATTCAGCTCTACCATCTCTCGTTTGGGTTACATGACCAGTCATTATGATTCTGTTTTATTTTTTCGTTGCACTGAAAAATGCACTATTTACTTCTCCTGTATGTGGATGATATGATCATAACTGGTGATGACCTCAGTGGCATTCAAGAACTCAAGAATTTTCTCAGTCAGCAGTTTGAGATGAAAGATTTTGGACATCTCAACTACTTCTTGGGTCTTGAAATCACTCATTCTACAGATGGACTTTACATTGCTCAAGCCAAGTATGCCTCTGAACTCTTGTCTACAGCTGGACTCACTGATAACAAGACTGTAACATTTCAGTCGAGCTTTATGCGCATCTGACTCCCTCAGGGGGGAAACCATTGTCTAATCCCTCTTTTACAAACGCTTAGTTGGCAGCCTAGTTTATCTCACTATTACTCGTCCAGACATTTCCTATGCTGTTCACCAGGTGAGCCAATATCTGTCTGCTCCACGAGACTCACTATGCTGCTGTTTGCGCATTCTTCAGTACCTAAAGGGCACTCTCTTTCATGGTCTTTTCTACTCTGCTCAGTCTCCTCTTGTTCTCCGTGCATTTTTTGATGCTGATGGGCAGGAGATTCCACTGATCGCAGGTCCACCACGGTTATTGCTTTCTTCTTGGTTCTTCTCTGATTTCTTGACGAAGCAAGAAACAAACTCATGTGGCCCGTTCTAGTAGAAGCAGAATATCGTGCCTTGCTGATACCACATCTGAGCTTCTTTGGCTACGATGGCTTCTCAAAGACTTAGGTGTGTCGACATCCTCTGCTACTCCTCTTTATTGTGACAACAAGAGTGCCATTCATATTGCTTACAATGATTTTTTCATGAACGAACTAAACACATCGAGATCGATTGTCATTTTATCCATTATCATCTTGTCCATGTGCTCTCAAGCTAATCTCAGTCTCCTATACAGATCAACTTGCAGATATTTTCACAAAGTCACATCCTAAGGGACACCTCGTACTTTGGTTGACAACATCAAGTTGGTCTCACATCCACCTTAAGTTTGAGGGGGGCAACATATATAGTGTTGTGGGCTTTAGGCCCAACTAGTTTACTTGTGTAGCACTTTTACTTGTACTACACTCATATTTACTTGTACTGCACTCATATGCCTACTATATAAAGGCACTTATGTATATTCTTTTAGTGGAAAATACAATACTATTCAATTCAGTATTTCTAACACTATCAACTTTTTAGTGGTTAAGAGTTGACTTGTGCATGCATTGAGGATTGTTGCAATAACAGTGTACCAGACCCTGCCAGCTTAAAAAAGAAGGCCATTCAGCGAGAAGAAAACAAAGCTAACGGCTAGGAATTTAATTCATACGGTATCTTTTAATGTTCTTACCAACCCCTGCCTCGTTTTTTTTAATTCATATCTTTCTGATATTGACCCATCAGTCCCTTTTGTTCTTGTGATTGTTAGTTTTGCAGTGATTAAAGTCACTGTGTTTGTGTGTCTATTGGGGAAACAGAGTTCTGCACAATATAAATGCGCATAACTTAATGCACACACTGAGCTGCAATGTTTACTTGCTCTCTCAATTGGCTATAAATAGAGGAAGAGTTGATTAGTTGAACAACATAGAAAACTCTCGGTGAAAACAAAGCCTGTGTTATTAGTTAGTGTCTGTGAACCTTGAAAACCGGCCATTTTCTTTATCAAACTTAAATACCATTTTCTTTTTCACCCAGATTAAAGAGAAATGGACATGGAGATCTTCCTCTCTGCACCAGAATAATTTGTACAAGGTTTTCACTCTAGATACAATTTCGATCGAAAATATGCCCAAATTAAGACTTTGAAATGGACCAGGTCATGTCTTAATTTTGGTATATCTTTAATCGAAATTGTATCTAGGAATGGAAATTTTGTAGCCACACGATCATTTTTAGTCATACTAAGAAGCAACTATTTCAAGTTAGGAAGTTTTTGAAAGTCTGGGAGGCTCTAACAATGGTTGTTTCTAGAAATTAATACTTGTTATAGAATGATTGACTTTTAATCCACTCGAAATTCTGAAACAGCATGGCCTGATATTTGCAAATCTTTAAGAGAAGCATGAGGTCTAAGGATACTAAGTACAAAGAGTTGTGCTAATTTTGGTTTTGCGCTCCAATGTAAGCAGCATATGGTTTACAGCATTCACTCTCACCATTAAAGCATTCGGACAGCTTAGTGCAAGTCACCTAGAAGGTGGTGTGAGGATACTTTTGCAATTGTTTCTTTATTTTGCCTTTTTTTTTTTTAATGTTATTTATATCAGAGAATGGTCATTCATATTGATTGACCCACTTAAATTGAATGTTTTTATTTGAACTGTTCATTTTTTTCTTATTAGTTGTGAGGACAATGTTGGTGTTATGCGTTATAATTTGGTGATAAATTTTAGAACATAAGGTGAGCGAGTGATTTTTGTCATCTTCAACTAATTACATGTTACGTGTCTCTATTACGAAACTTTATTGATTTATTTTATTTTTTTCTAGTTCTGAAGTGGGCTCTTAATGAATTTTTTTTTTCTTAAGCTTAAAATTTCTGAGCAAAATGATTTTAACATTAGTCTTCCATTTATTGCTTTAGAGCTGTCTATGTTTTTAAGGCAAAGAACATTGTGGCATGTGTATATGGTGCTTTGTTTGCTATTGTTGAAAACATAGATAGATTTTCCTTTTCTCTTTACTATTTTCTTCTTTCATACTTATGTTATAGCATTGTTTAGCTGCTAGCCTAATTTGTATTCTGTAAAAAGCAATGGATTTTAATATTTTGAGCCTGACTGTATTTTTATATATGATTGAGCTCGATATAGAGCAAGGAAATAATAATATTTTGGGAATAGTTCAGTTTAATGGCCCGTTTGGATTGAAGGTGAGGTAAGGGGAGTAGAGTAGAGTAGAGTAGAGTACATTTAGCTTAAAATTAGTCTAATTTAAGTCAACTCTACTCTACTTCCCTCTACTCTCCCTCCTTCTCCTCTCTATCTAAACAGGCCATTAAAAAATAGCAAGGAGTGAAACTTCTGAAAAATGCTTCAAGAAAGGGCATTGGCTGAATTAAAATAATTAGTCCTTTTGATGTCTCAATATTTAGTCATTTTGATGTGTTCCCCCTCAATTTTTGTGTTTATCTAACTGCCTGTGGGTCTTCAATCTTAAAAGGAGCTTAGGTGCTTCAACTCTTGGTCTGAGACGATTTCTGAAGGTGCAGGCAAGTGGATCTTGTTACTGTTGGCTTTGACTTGTATATAAACCTTATTGGGTTCATAATTCAGTTACATGGGATAAATTCATTTCCTTGGTTGAAGATCAAGCTAATATTTTGTGTGGCTATAATTTATAGTCATCTTTCCCAGTTAATGTTGTTTTAGCTGCATCATTTGATTTTTGGCAGTACTCTACGTATTGATTTCTGTTCTTACTTTTCCATTTGGGATACACTAGAATGCCTACAAAACCACATTTAGGATATTAATCATCTCAGTACTTGGTTTAAATTGCTTTAATCTTCGTTGAAAAAGAGAGTGAGAGACACTAATATTTATAGAATCGACAAGAAATTCCATTAATAACTAGTTATTTTGATTCTTTAAAACAGCTCGATGAACACAGAGTAATCACTTTTGACCTAACCATACATTTCTCAAATTTATACTACTAAATAATATGTGCGACCACCTAGCAAAAATGAAGAAAAATTGGGATTACTAAACCAAAATCTTGCCATAAGAACATCATAAGTCAAAACAACATTCTTGAAGTCTCGTTATAAACTAAACTAATTCTATCATAATGAATCAATCATCTCTAGTCCCTCTTTTAAGTATAACAACTCAAAAGCTTGCTTGACCTGGCCACCAAAATAAAGTGTCGTAGCCCGTAGGCATAAATTGGGCTGCGATACTCAAAAGTCACCAAAAAGACATAAATTGGGCTGCTAACAATAGTCCATGGGCTTAATACACCAAAGAAGCAGAGACATCTATTCACTCACTCAACACTTGGTACAGTCTAGTTGTTGTCCATGACCATGAGTGCCAAGTCAAAGCTGCCTATTGTCATGTTGAATGCGAAATTAAGGTGTCACGTTTGGTAATCATAAGCTACATGAATTGTGGCCTCTCTAATATCTATGCACAGTCTTACCAAAATGCATAACACATATTACCTCATCTAAGGCTAGATAAATTTGTGTCAACTAACTCTAATTGCTACACCAACATAAGGGATACAATGTGCTTGTTACGTTTATGCCAACAAAATGTTATATGGTAAACTTAGCATAAACTAAATACCATGCATTAATACAAATATCCCAAAAAGGAGTGTAGCATGCAATGACTCAAACTCAATTCAAAGGTTTAGATACGTTACTTTTCATATAACTTTAAGCTTAAATTAATGCCTATATGACAACAAATTGAAGCCTATGGTTTTGGTATACTATCTTTCGAGAATTTAACATAGTGTAAACCAGAATGTCATTACAATATTTTAGCATTGACAATTCATCAAACTTATAGGCTGTTTGCTTCAGTTTTTTAATTTTGGGCTTTTTAAAAAAATGACGATTTACAATTCTTGCTTAGATGATGCACCACAAAAATGCACTTTTTAAAAATGTTTATAAGACTGAAAAACACAGTTTCAAAAGTCAATCAAAGGCCCCACGGTCATATTTTCAAACTGACAATGTGGTTTTGACCCAAAAAGCTCTAACCAAACATGAACTTTAATAGGAAAAATTAGACTCCCAAATGCACCCTAAAATAATTTCAATATTATCAAATTGATATCCCAAAATTCATAACAGATTGATCGATTTAGCTAAAGTATTTTCTCTAACAATTACCAACTAATCTAACAAAGTAGAGAGAGGAATTAGGTGAGCACAACCTTTCAATAAGAGTTTTCACATTACATTTGCAAAGCAAACTGTGGTATTAAATAAGTAAACTTAATATTTTTAGAGCATCAAAGTAGCTTAAATTTTCTTATTCTCCAAAAAAAAATAAAAATAAAAAAATTAAAACAACATCTCTACATCTTTTGATGTGATAAAAAGCTCAGAGCATTGGTCTAAAATTTTGCAATAAAATGCCATTATTAGTCTCATTTGCTACAAGTGAACATACATCTCTTTGATTGTCTCCAAGTAGAACAAAATTGGTATTTGAGAGGACAAGAGTCAAAGGAATACCCTTTTGTTGCTTGAGAATTAATGACACCAAAATTATGAGTACTTACTGCTTAATATTTTTTATTTTTAGTATTTTTTTTTCTAAAAATATCTATTTTATTTTATTTTTTGATTTTTTAAAGAAAGGAATTTTTGAATAATCAAAATTACTTCATTTTTGGTATTTTACAGTAAACACCTCAATTTTATGGTAATGAATTTTGAAATTGTGAAACCTTAAGAATTTATATATTATTTTTAAGTATTTTTTTATTTTTGGCATTCAATTTATCGTTATCTATTTATTTATTAATTTCTACCCATAATATGACCTAATTTTTTTTTTTTTTGAGAAACATAATATGACCTAACTTGATTGAACTGATCTGAACTCAACCCGACCCAACCCATTTGCCAAGTCTAAAAATAAAAACCTAAGAGAGTCAGTCAAATTTATATGAGAGTAATTATGGGTTCTTCTCTCTAAATAAGTAAATAAATTAGAGCCTTATCCTGAAATAGGGAGGCCAACCAAATGCTAATTGCTAATTATGGTTTGAGATTTGGATACTAATCTCAACATTAGGGGCAAATGTGGAAATCAGAATGACCTGTTTTGCATAAGCTGGCTAGTGACCAGTTGGCTTGACTAAAACACAAGTCTACAACAAAGGTTTTATTTCTGTTTGTGTGTCTCTCACTCTCATCAGCCAAAAGAGTTTGAGATTCAGAGAGAAGTTAAAGAGAGAGAGAGAGAGAGAGAGAGACAGACAGATAGAGAGAATGGCAGAGTCCAAGACCGTACACTCACCGTTGTTGACATATTTTTCCATGCTATCTCTACTCACACTGTGTCCACCCTTTGTTATCTTACTGTAAGCCCTCTCCAATTCTTTTTTGTTTGTTTTTTTTTCTCTGGAAATGATTTTCCAGAGAAAAATGAGAAATGGGTTTTGATGTGTAATGGGGTGTGATTTGAACTTCAAGTGAAGGGACGTTAGAATTACACCTGAATCTCATTGATCTTTTGATTTTCTGTTTGTTTCCATGAAAACGTTTTTTTCTAGGAAAAAACTTTTACTTAACTTAGATGTGTAAAGGGTGTTCTTTTTTGGCGTTTGTTTCTATGGGAATGAATTTTCTGAGTTAAAAAAGAAATGGGTTTTTTGATGTGTAGTGGGGTGTGATTGTATCTAAGTTATGTGAAATTCTGATGCACTCATCTGAATATTATCAAATACATAAATTAAGTTTAAAACAAAATGTTAAATTTTGTAAAGGGATAAGCTTTGGTTGAGATGTATTTTAGTAGCTGATTGCATTCATATTGGGTATTGATATCAGAATTTGGCATTTCTTTCAGATGGTATACAATGGTACATGCTGACGGGTCTGTGTCCCAAACTTTTGATTACTTGAAGCAGCATGGGCTTCAGGGACTCATAGATATATGGCCAAGACCCACTGCCACTGCTTGGAAAGTTATTGCTTGTTATGCTGCCTTTGAGGCTGCACTTCAACTTCTTCTACCTGGGAAAAGGGTTGAGGGCCCAATATCTCCAATGGGAAATCGACCTGTTTATAAGGTACTTGATACTGGTTGTTGAATTTTTCTGAGTGATTTGTCAGTTTCATCACACCTACACTTGTATACTTGATAGATTATCAATTTGAATATTTTTTACTTTGAATTTTCTTGTGTTCTGCAAAGGGAGGAAAATTCGCTACTTATATATTTATATTATTTGATAAGTAATGAAAATTTTTTGAATCATAAAAGGAGTCGCCAGAGTCTAAAGGAAGTATACAAATGGGGACCAAAACGATCAAATAAACAAATTGCAAGCTTCCATCAACTTCCTTCCTAAGATGGGCATCAAATCCAATAGCTTTTTTTTAAATAAAAAAACTATTTTTTTTTTTACTTATATATATTACTTAGTTGTTATATGTTAAAACTAATGTTTTACTTTATGTTAATCTAATGCTAATGCATGTTGCAGGCAAATGGTGTTGCGGCATATGTATTGACTTTGGTTACCTACCTTGGACTTTGGTGGTAAGGCCTCTCCCCATCGAATCCAGTGTTTAAGTGTGTCCATCTGCTTTTTGAGTGTGATATGTTGTGTCCTTTGAAGAGTTGTATCTTCTCTCAGCTGCTGCTATTAGCAATCTTTGTTTTGTAGTTTCTTTGTGAGGGAAGTGCAGAGTTATTGATCTCTGTGATCATTGTGGATTGCATAGAAAATTTGTTTATTTGTCATGAAACTAATTATTGATGCACTAAAATGTTAGAACTGCGAATTTGTGGTGTGTGAGTTAATTACCAAGCAAGAAAAAGTAGTATTATTGTCATTCTGGGTTTTTGAGCTGTGTTTTTTTCTTAATGAAAAGTTATGAAATAGTATATTGGCATGTAGAAATCATGGTATGACCTTTTCTCACTCTGCTATGGTTAGTACCTGATTATTGATCTTTGAATACTTCATATTACTAGCCTTACTATCAAATTAAGAAATTACCGTTTGCATCACCTATATCCTTATCTAGAAGACTATATTAAAGGTTTTGTGGTATTTTACTTTACTGATTCTCTAGCCAGTTGATTTTCAAATTGCCTGCTCCTAGTTGCACGAGCAAATTTCTCTTTTTGGATGCCTTGTAGTTGTCTTTTTCAAGATACATATATCACTGGCTTTGGTTTTTCATATGTCAATACCACTTAAATTTCAAGGTTATTTGATATTTTTCCTTTCTATGTTCTTCAGGTTTGGGATATTCAACCCCACAGTTGTGTATGATCATTTGGGAGAAATATTTTCGGCGCTTATTTTTGGAAGCTTTGTCTTTTGTATTTTCTTGTACATAAAAGTGAGGATTGAACTTTGATGTAAAACTTCTTTTGCAAGTTGCAACACAGAACTTCAGTTTATATTTCTATTACTAAAGGTTTATATATATTAGGGTCGTGTCGCACCATCTTCCACTGATTCTGGTTCATGTGGAAATGTAATAATCGATTTCTACTGGGTAAGTGTCTTCAGCTATATATGATTTTCTGATTTTACATATCTAATTATTATAATTTGCAATTGATTAATTATGTGGTATACTTTTCTAATCAACATCTTATATGATGTTGCAATAGTTTGCTTTCGTAATTTTCCTTAATAAAGTTGTCCAACATCTTATATATTCTGACACGATGTGACTATTTTATTATATTTTTAAAAGTATTTCTGGATCTTTCAGATCCTTTTTAGTTCTAAGAATGTGAGAATAAAGAACGTTACGTATATTCTGCAGCTGTCTGACTTTTTATATATTGTTGTTTGATTAAGTGTCACTCTTAAAGTTTGATGTTGCTTTCCGTACCCTTTTGTGTCACATATCAAGACCATGCTATCAAGATTCAAGAATCCACGTGTGCTACCATTTGAAAATGAAAAATAATTAAAGGCTCCATCTTAATATGGGCCTTTCAGTTTATCTATCAGTACCAGGCTATTAATAATCCACATTTGCAACAAAGGTGTACTTAGAGATATGAATTCAGGCTGCCAAATGCTATACTTAATTTGTAACCTAGAAATTTTTTGGTGCCCCTTCTCTTGTACTTTTTTTGTGTGCTTATCCTTACATTTATCTGATGATTATGCAAGATAAAAAAAATTGTCCTTTACACATGATCATGTTGTATTATGGTGTGAAGTATTCTTTTGATAATTACCCCTTTTACATCTGTCTATGCTTTAATAATTACTCATCAGTACAAGATTTATTTGAGAAAACAATGGATCTTCTAGTCTAGGGTATGCTCTTATGTAAAAGTTCCTTTTTAGTTATCCCTGTTCATTCTTGCAGGGTATGGAGCTGTATCCTCGAATTGGGAAACATTTTGATATAAAAGTTTTCACAAACTGCAGATTTGGGATGATGTCATGGGCAGTTCTTGCTGTGACATATTGCATAAAGCAGGTAGCTACTCCTAGAATATCTTTATATACAAATATCAAAGTTACATATATTGTGTCAGTTAGTATGTTACTTTCTTGGTGTGTGAGGTTTAAAGCGTGACATTCTGTTGATTACATTAATTAAATGTGCAAATTAAGTGTGACAAATGGGCAGGTTAGGGAAGATCATAAATGGATTTAGTCATTTATTTCCCAGTTTCCCATTTTAACCCATATGGGATATGTCAAATTCCTACTGTCCACCTGTTCTAATAATTTGCATGGGCTCCAACTTGCTTCTTAACCCCATCGATTTTCTCTTTTGATAATTTTTTGGCTGAATATTTTGAAAAAATTAAATCATCATTCTGCTTGATTCCTCTCTCTATGTGCAATGTAATGTAAAAAAAGGTTTCTATTAAAATACAAATCTGCAGTCTCTCTATAGTCTTTTCTATTGGCTACCAAACACAAAAAGATCCAAGCAATCAAATTAAAATGATGGGAGGAAATTTGTCATTGAAACAATGGACTCTATTTCATGATCATCCCACAACCACTGTGGTCATTTTCTATCTGAGGACTGTGTTTTCTAGTTTTTCATTTCATTGCCAATTCATTGACACCATGACTGGCGTTGCCACTGCAAAAATTGAAAGCACCATATCAGCTTCAAAGATTTAGAAGTAAAGGAACAAAAAAGAGCAAAAGGCATTAAAAAATGTGATAAAATTTGAGGTGTGGGCTGGTCATGGCCAAAAACTAATTTTGAAGTGAAGCAGTTGGAGGCATTGGACAAGCTGAAGCACATGGTGAAGGAATTTCTGGTTGAGGTCCTTGAGGATATAGAAAAGACTTTTAAGTTTGAACAGTCAATGAGAGAAACAAAATTTTGAAAAGTAGGAAATACGTGTGGGTGAAAATTGTTGTTTAAAAACTGAAAATGGTTGTTTGAAAACAACCACCAAACACCCCCTAAGGTGGTGGTGGTGAAGCAAATATGTTTTGTGGGTAGCGGATACCTGCAATTTTGTTTGGTCTACATGGGTACATAATGATCATCCAGGTTTCCATTAGCTAAACCTGATAGGTAAATTCTTAATCCCAAGGGGTAACACAATCAGCTGGTAATTAATCCTCTTGAAGCAGAGGTCACTAGTTCGAGTCTTCTACTCCCCATTCTCTTGGGGCCTGAACTAAAAAAAATAGGGGAATGGGTAGATCCTGCCATTCTTAGTGAAATACATGAGTTTACACTTGTCTAATTTCTTAGGGTGCGTATGAGCAGGGAAATAGGAATGGGCAGATCTTGCCATTCTTAGTGAAATCCTAATATAATTTATTGCATTCTAAAATAATCTAGTGATGTGGTGAGGTTTTAGATCTAGTGTAGAAGAGGGCTTAAGGAGAGATTACAGCAATAAACTTGATTAAAGCAAAGAATACGATATTAGGATTTCATGTTGGAACACTAAATATTTTTATATGAAATTTCATAGATTAAAAAAGAAAACCCATGTACTTAAAATGGTCATTTATTATAAAGCACTAATTTACTTATAAAAAAATAGATTAGATAAGAAAAGGCTTCCTACAACAACTCAAAGAGGCTATTTATTATAGCATTTAGTAATTATAGAATCCTATATCTTCATTTTACTTATAACAATTAAATCCTAACTATCCAACTGCATTAAAAGTCATATGCTAGTAACTTGACCTTTTAAAATACTCAAATACTCCAGACAGAATGATAAATAAAATATAACATAGAGAAAAGAAAAGATAGTCTTATAATAACTAGGGGCTAGACAAAATAAACTATTGGGCCTTCTTTGCTTTTGGCTTTGATGCCGTTGCATAATCTAAGAATTGCTATTGGTGAGGGAGTCTCTCTTTGGAATGCCTCGTTGAACTTTGATGAATGTCCTTGTTTTGTTGGATAAAGTATAGGATTAGGGGGCATTATTTAATTAGGGATTTTATCAGATCATTGTCTGATAATAATACATGATCTGAGTAATGCAATTATCCAATCATAGTATAATAAAGCGACTTAAGCATATTTGAATTCAGCTTGACACAATTTAATGTGGTTACTTCTGTCTTCATAGCAATTACATTAGGCATTTAGCCCCAAAAAAACTGCAATTATCTTAGGTGAAGTGTTACAACGTACAAAATCTTACTACTGTCATATTGACCAATCCTCCCTTTCTTCCGTTATACCATGCTAAAATCTAACTTTTCCTGGCATCACCCAAAAGTGACCCAAATAAAGGTTACGCCAATGACCACAATTCCCAAGCCACAAGTGAAATGCAATAGGAAGTGACCAACTGTTTCACTACTGTTCTTATAGTTTTGTGTAATTGATCTTTCTATTTTACCAGGTGTCTTTGACATTGTGGTGATTTGCAGCTACCATAAAGTGGATGTCATTGGTCCATCCCATTCTTTTTTGAGACACACAAACATGCACACATAGGAAATGATCTTTTGCTTGTTTCTCTAATATCGATCTCCTTTTCCAGTATGAAGTTAATGGGAGAGTGGCGGATTCTATGCTTGTGAACACTGTATTGATGCTAGTCTATGTTTCGAAGTTTTTTGGTGGGAAGCTGGATACTGGAGTACCATGGATATTGCACATGATCGAGGTATGAAAGTGCTCTTCTCTGGTTCCCTTTTTGATTGGGCTAGGGCTTGGGGACTCACATCTAGTGACTCTCTTCCTCTTTTCCTTAGCTCTCTTTCTTTGTAATTTATGTTTTTTATGTTTTTTCTTTCCTTTCTTTTTTGTATTTCTGATATGCTGATGCTTTTTTGCATCTAGCAGTTTTCTTGAATATAATTTTTTTTACCTATATAAAAAAAAAAGCATGCTAATCACCAGTGCATCTAATATGAAATGTTACCTTGTGTAAAATTTTTAATTATTCTTCCTTGGTTGATTGTAATGTCATTCTATAACCATGAGCTGCGATTACCTAATTGTTATGTTTCGGTTTCTGACTTGGTCTGAAGAGGGGTTTGTGTGTGTGTAGACACACGTATATATTTGATAAGTGAAGAAGGGTATGATTTATGAGAGAAAGAAGAAGGGAGAGAGAGATCACATTCTAGGAAATCTTGCCTCAAGATTTGAGCACAACTCTACTTTCTTTGTGTAAGTAAGCTATATCTATAAAGATTCCTAACTCTTCCTTAACCTACTAAGATAGAAAAACATTAAGAAAGCGCCCTAAATGGACTGCATATAAATTTTTTGCAGCATTTGCATAAAGAATGTTTCTGCCACTAATTAAAAGAAACAACTCCTAATCATCAATTAAAATTAAATTTTTTTATGACACTTGACTTAAACTACTTATGAAACATATTGCTTCAATTTGAAATTGCATGTGGACTCCACAATATAAATCATGAAATTGGGGAATAGCACACATATAGCAGAAATTGGTCATCCACATACCGGTTTGGACATGAGCGAGACGTTCTAGCTCCAAACTGAGCTCACAAAATAATGGTCAGTAGCATGATCTTTTGATTAGGTTAAGCATGAATTTAAATAAAATACCAGGGGTAATATGAATACGTCAAATTCCAAAAGTACTTACAGGCAGCTCTGTACTAGTAGTTGATCTCATTTTGTTATTTTGGTAAAATGAATTCTTCCATCTATCTATATTGGCAGAATATAGATATTTTAACAGCTAGTATGATTTCAACTATTAGCTTCAATATTCAGTTAATGCTTGAGATCTTAAACCTTATGTGCATTACCCATGCTTCTGTTATTGCAGTTCAGAGGCACTGGACTCTGTACGTGCCTTCACAATATTTAAGCTTCCACCTATGAAAATAATTGGTTGCTTGAACATGTTGGTAGCCCATCTTATTGATGCTACCATTTGTTATCTGTTGGTGCATGTCTAAACCAACTTAATTATTACTTCTAGCTATCTGTATTCGTAGCTTCTCTTTAATCTTACTCTCATTTTGTAGCTTTCTACTCATTTTATTTTATTTGATAGATAAAACTAATTTTATTAAGAAAAGACTACTTCATGAAGAAGGCTAAACAATTACAAGATAGTAGTCTGTGCAAAGATAATGATCCTACAAATGTCACAATAGAATCACAATGTGTAAAACCCCATGCACCAGACCAATCAAATTAAGAGCTAGAGGAAGTTGCTAGCAACTGACTTCCTGTACGCTCTACATCTTCAAATGTAGGTGGTTACGTTCCCTCTAGATAGTCCACATCAAACACAAAGGAACCATATTCCAAATAGCCGAGGAATGCTTACCCACCCAATTCCTCCTACTAAACATGACATCCATCACCTTCCCCTGTGGAACCCAATGGATTCCAAAGTACATAAAAAAAAAAAAAAAAAACTCCATGGATTACGAGCAACCACACAATGAGTCAAAAGGTGGTCCACCGTCTCCCAACTACACTGACACATAAAAAACCATCCTACTAAAGTATAACCTGTCTTTATGAGATTATCACATGGAAGAATCTTCCCCTATGCTGCTGTCCACACAAAAAAAAAAGACCCTCTGTGGGGCTTTCATACCCAAAATGCCTTTCCAAGGAATGAATGAATATCAAAGGGCTTTTCTCCCCTAGGTCATTATAGAATGAATGAATATCGAAACCATTGCTCTTCTTAAGTTTCTACCTTATCCGATCACCATCCTCTAGGGATATGGGAATTTAAGAGTTGGAGAAATGAGGCCACCAAATTTGACTCCCAATCATTAAAGTCCTGAACATATCTAACATCCCAACTCTTCATCTCCCCCATGGTATGCATCACCAACAAAGACTCACTAAAGCCTTTCCATTAGTGGAATTTTCATATGATACAGGGTAAACCACCTTAAGGGTTGTTCACCAGACCAACAATTGTGCCAAAAATGAATCCAGCACCATTCTTTTCATCAAACAGAATGTTATGCAGGAATTTTTCCCATACCATCCTAATACTCTTCCACAAACCACACCCATGAGTACCTCGTGCAGGTTTCGTGGTCCAACCACCCCAATCCTCTCAAAACTTCTTAGTTAAACACACCTCCATAATCGTGATTCCTCTCCCCCAAACTGCCATAGCCACTTTCCAACAAGGCCTGATTAAAAGTTGTAAGCTTCCTAACCCCCAACCCCCCATTTGCAATAAGAGTGCAAACCTTATCCCAATCCACCATATGATGTTTAAACTCATCACCTCCCCACTCATTCCTGAACTTCCATTCTGTCTTTCCTCATACTTTTTAGATAGATGTGCATCCAGTGGGTTCAAACCATGACCTTAACCCCCTCCTGCCTCCAATTTTTGGAAGGAGGAAGTGCCATTTTTGTGTCAGAGCTCATTGGTTGTTTGTGCTTACTTTTATACATACTAGAAGTGAGAAGATGCAATAAGTGTGTGAAACAATAAGTATATACTATAAATGCAGAGAGAATGCAGGGAGAGGGGGGGGGGGGTGTTGATAGTATATCTTTACAAATTTAATGGAGTCCAAACCGCAGAGGGCTGATAAAGGGACGGGAGGAGTGTTGTCTCTTGGAGCTCAATTCGTAAGGGTTCAAATCCCCCGTCCCCCAATCATCAAATTATCAAAAGAAGTATATAGGAGGTTGGTAGATGGGCAGTTTTTCTTGTTCTAATACAATAAGTTAGTTACATGTGAGACAGAAACTTGTGAGTGGAATAGACTTCCATGGAGATGAGAATACCAGAAGGGATATAGACATGCCAATGAGCTCTGTCTCATGTTCTCATTTAGTTACTGTTTTTTTTTTTTTTTTTTTTGAGAAACATATTTTGTTACTTATAAACATTATAAGTGAGTGTGTGTGTATATATATATTTTGAGTTCATCAAGGTAGGCCAACTGTCTTGAGTGAGAGACCAATTGAATAGTAGCATTTATCTTTTCCTTTTTTCTTGTTGACTTATCAAAAAAAGTGCTGATGATTTTCAATTTTTGGTTTTAGATTAGCCTTCATATGCCTTGAACACATTTTTCTTATTTTCTTCATTCAAATTTACAGAGCTTTTGCTTCCATTGTTCATAATCTAATGAGACCTTGTCAGATATCTCCTCTTAATCCACCTTTCTTTAATTGTGGGACACTTTTCTTTTGCTTTATTCTCAATAATTTAGTTTCTCCCACAGCTTAAATTTATTAAAGAACCTTGTATCTTAAGGTACTTGTATTTGTTTCAAGTTCTGAGTATTCACCATCGTGAACATGATGTCCTTTTTATGAAATAAATCTTTGATTACCTAAAAAAAAAACATGCAAACTTGCATCTCATTAAAAAAATCTTAAGCTAAAGTTTTGCTTTCATTTTTTTCTCTTCCATTGAGTAGAAAGGACTTGATTTCAGTGGTTGTCTTTAGAATTCAGATGGATCGCTCAATACTAGTTTTTGTTGGATACAATATAAAGGTGTTTGGTGGTTGAAATTGATTACAAAAGAAGAGAAGAATGTACTATATATAAGCTTTACTCTATTCAGCCTTAATTGACATTCTAATTTATGTGTATGAGTTGATTACCTATTGCCTCCCCCCCTTTTACTATATTATGTGCTATAAAATCATGCATGAAATGCACTGCGTTATCAGCGTGAATCATGTCTCAAACCATGCGCCAATTGAAGTTTTTCTAAAACCAAGGTTAATATTTTTTCCCTGCAAATAATGTTGGATATGTACCAAACTTGCTGTGTACTTGCTTAGAGATAAGTTACCTTTGTTTTTCACACATCCTAGTATGCTTTGTTCTGAAACATGAAAATGTCAGAAATGCCTTGTTTTGACAATAGTTTATCTCATTTATCATGGTTTCTTCACCCTGCTTCTAGTGTTATCCATGCTCAATCTCAATATTGTTCATTGTACATATGGCTCTGGCAGCTGGCTTTTATATTTGCTGGGGATGCTTGGTATGGGTTCCATCTATCTATACTTCTCCAGGCATGTACTTAGTCAACCATCCTGTTAACCTTGGAACTCAGGTTTGGCCAATATCTTGGAACTTTGAAGCATACTGTTGTTGGTTATCTTCTTTTTTCTTGCACTCTACATTTTGAGCATTTGCGATGTAGTTATGGTTATCAATTTGATTAACAATTCACTACTTAGGCCCTGGAAGCAAATTGGGGTGAAGGTTGGACGGTAAAAACTATGTTTTGAATAAACAAAGTTACATCAATTTATGAAGTATTAGCACTATGGTTGAGACGAAAAAAGAAAAACGAAAAAAGAAAAAACCACTGGTTTATTTCAGATGATTTTGAGATCCATCAGAATAAATGTTTTTTCTGTGGTGAATTTTAGTTGTTAAAAGTCAGGTTTTATTTATTCTCTCCCCGAGAATAATTGGATTCTGGCCATAATCTACAGAAGGAACTTCGACTGAGCTCAAATAATGTATAATCCCAGCTAAATTGGTTTGGTCTGGTGGATCATTCTTAAGCATAAAAAGTACCTAATGGTTGCAAGTTAAAAACCATGCCCAGGCTAAAGTTACCCAATTGGATGAGCTCAAGCATTTAATTGTCCATGTCTTGACAAATTTCTGAAATTTCTTTTTCTTGTTCCTTTTTTCTTTCCCTTTTTCTGATAATATCCATCTCTTGTTTCAGCTAGCACTTTATATTCTAGTGGCAGGCATTCTTTGCATATATATCAACTATGATTGCGACAGGCAAAGGCAAGAATTTCGCAGAACAAATGGAAAATGCTTAGTTTGGGGAAAAGCTCCTACAAAGGTGCTCTTTCTTGGCACTCATTACTTGATTTTTGTTATTATGTACATTTTCGAAGATATCTAATTGCTGGATTGGCAAATTTTCCATAATTATCTGCTGAGAAAGAGAAATGATTTAGTTCAATTGTTTACACAGATAGTTGCCTCATATACTACCACATCGGGGGAAACAAAAAACAGCCTTCTTTTAACCTCAGGATGGTGAGTTTACCATTTTACCAATTTGAAATTTTATGCACAATGGACTAAGAAGCTCTTTTACCCTGTCCCACAAGCCCAAGGGGGTTGAAGTCACCCTTTTGTTGGTTTTTATTTTTTTATTTTATATATTAGGATGAGACAGTCAGATAATGCCAAAATTGACAAATATCAAATGTTTCATGGAAGTTAGTATCTTTAATTCTTTATTGATGAATTAATTTGTGCATACATTGAGGATGCTAATGAGGGCATATGCATAAGCTTGATAGAGGCAACTCTATTAATTTTTTTTAATAACAGATAGGGAACTCATCTCACTGCATTGCATAATCTTGCATTCATACTGTTCATATAATGGGATTGAATACTGAAATTTGGCTTTTGACTAAAACTCATTTTGGGATGCTTTTCTGTGGCTCCTGCAGGTGGGGATTATCTCGTCATTTCCATTATGTACCAGAAATATTATCTGCTTTCTTCTGGACCGTCCCAGCTCTCTTTAATCATGTAAGCTGTGTGTGTGTGCGTTTTTTTTCTCTCTCTCTTTTTGTGTGTAACTCAATTCTTTTATTGTTTTTTTGCAGTTCCTACCTTTCTTCTATGTGATATTTCTTACTATCCTTCTTTTTGACCGAGCAAAAAGGGATGATGATCGATGTCGGTCCAAGTAAGCAAATACAAATCTCTGTGCTATCTTTACATTCTCTGTCTTGAACATGCAATCATGCACTAAAAAATTGTCTGCTAGAACTTTCTAATACCATGAGAAAGGAATATATATATATATATATATAATATATATATATATATATATATATAAAATCTAGGACCATTAATTCTGTTAAAATGTCCTCATTCCAGTGCCTTGTTCTTCTAGTACCACAGGTGAGCAGTGCTAAGAAAATTTCATGCCCCATTGTAAAAGTTGGGATTAGGAATTTAGGGGCGGTATAAAGGCTATATTCTTATTCACCTAAAAGAAAAATGACTCTTGAGTAATATATATTTTTGGTAATATATAGTAAACCATTTATATTTTTGGATGTCGCCACCCTAAGATTTGCAAATGCTTTAAACAAAGACAGTTTTGAAATTTTATCAACCAATTGTTTTACGTAGATAAAGATAGTGTGTGTTTGCATGCGCGTGCAAATTCTGACAAGTTCCTGCTTGCAGGTACGGAAAATATTGGAAAGTATATTGTGAGAAAGTTCCATACAGGATCATCCCCGGGATCTACTGATCATACTAAACCATTCTTGGAATCTACGGAATAACATTGTCTCTATTGATAATACCAATTTGCTTTGGCATTCAGTACCTTATGATGATATTGTATATTGCTTTACTCATGCTAGGCTTACTTTGCGAAAGTTGCTTTTGGTGTGTACTGGTGATAGTCTTCTAGTACAATGTATGATGTGTATTAGTTTCTCCAAGTCTTTTCTATGATCTAGGGAGGATTAGCTTTTACTCGGTATTAAAGAGACACTTATGTGGAATTTTGTCTAGATATCTTATTTGGATCATTTTTCTAATGTGTAGTGATCAAATTTTAGCAATAAATCTTCCTCAGTTTTATTGGTTTGGCAGGAAATATTTTTTTATTATTTATTATTATGAGAACAAGAAAAAAAGAAGTGGTTTTTGCTGGCAGTAGATCATTAGATTAGTGCAATCAAACAAGAGTTGAAATAAATGTATCCAAAAGCGTAATCTAGGCAGGTGGGGAGTAAATATAATTACGTGGTTTCTGGTATTAAGATTTTCTAGAGTTATTAAAGTAATTTTAGGTTCCTAGGTTGATGAAAGCTCTTAAGTTAATTTCGAGTTCTTAGGTTAATTTCATCATGGGGTTTCTAAATTTTTACGTATCTACTTCAAAACATAGTAGCTGTGACATTAATAATTTATATGATATATGAGAGTAATGTTAGGGGACATACATTTTTGTCAATATGCACTCTCTTTCCCATTTCCCATTTTCATATCTTAAAAAAATAGTTTCTCAAAAAAATAAAAAAAAACTTCTTAAAATTAATAAAAAAATAAAATTAAAGTATCTTATTTTATGTTTTCTCAAATACTTTCTAATATCCAATATTGTAATGGTCTTATATGTTTTTACTTTGTCTATATTTTAAGCGCATTATTTAGATCTCTTTTAAAATTAAAAACCTATCTTTCGCATTAATTACTTTGATGGCAAGTAAGAGTGAGGGTAACATGACCTTGTTTTTGTCATTACTGGTCCGTTTGGATTGAGGGAAAAGGAGGGGAGTAGAGTAGAGTAGAGTAGATTTAGCACAAAATTAGCTAATTTTTAGCCAACTCTACTCTACTCCCCTCCACTCTCCCTCCTTCCCCTCTCTATCCAAACAGGCCATACATTCCCGTTTGACATCCCAATTTGAAATTAAATTATTTCAAAGTGCAGGTTTTGTAAACTATTTTTTTAATATACGGTTATATTTAAAACAACCCATTTTTCAAAAACCTGAAAAAATAAACTATACCTAACGAGAACTACGTTACTCTCAAGTTCAAACCTGCATTAGTTAAGGGGGGAAACTTTTCTTAGATTATTCATAAGTTTACAGCTAGGTTTTAAAACTCAAGCATGTTTTAAGACTTATAATTTAGAACTTGGAAAAATGAATTTAAAGAGTTGGATGATCTGATGACTATTGTGTGTTAGTCACATTGTTGACAATGTGAATTTTTTTTCTTCTTTTTGTTGAATTTAAAGAGTTGGATGATCTGATGACTATTGTGTATTAGTTACATTGTTGACAATGTGATTTTTTTTTTTTTTTTCTTTTTGTTATCATTCTTGTAATGGAGTTGGTTCCTTTCTTCAAATTGGGGACCCCAACCCATCTCTTCCATTTCTCATTGGATCTTTTGTAAAGAAGTTGATGAGCTGGTTCCCCATTTTATCTTAATAATAATTTCTTACTTATCAAAAAAAATTAGATTATTTATAAACACTTTTTTTATTATAAGATTCTTATGGATTCTTTCATTTGGCAGGTCGAAATAAAATCAAAGGCTCTTTGAAAACCTTCAAAATGAAATGCTGGTGAAGTTAAAATTTTATTTCCCGTTGCCATCCACTCCAACTATTCAAAAGAAAGAAGCGAGTACATACTAATAAGAGAAGTAGAAAAACAACAAGAGGCATCAAATGCCTGTGAATGCTTTGAATTCTATGTCTATGAAGCATTTGTAGTAGATTATCATAAATGGCAAAACGGGTGAATATAGGTAACCAACACCCAAAAACCTTCCCCATTAGCTTACTCATACCCATTTAAGCTACCGTGGTTACCTATATTTGGGGACTCTAAGAGCATCTCCAGTAGATTCTCTAAATTTTTGTACTGTTTGGAGAATGAATAGTGACTTTTACCTTTTAGCTATCTACTTTTTCAAATACATTTTTCAACAGATTTTCTATCTCATTTAAATATTATTTTTTCATTCATTATTTATTCTTTTTTTAACAACTATACATCTTCCAACATTTTTTTATTCAATACCTGATTATTATAATAATAAAAGACATTTGAAGAATGAACAGTAACCCATCAAATTTGATGAGCTACTATTCATGAGCCAAAAAAAATTTAGAGTTCAGAGAATCTATTGGAGACCATTTTTTTGGTCTCATTCTCTATTATAGAGAATATTTGGCCTTTAGCTACTCCATTGAAGATGCTCTAATGTAGTTACTTATTGAATGAAATAAGTTTTAGAATAGAAAATTTGACGTGGGTAAAAATATGGGTAATAAGCTACTATTTGGTCTCTTATTTGTATTGATAGGAAGATAAAGACAATAATATGATCAATTGTAGAGAGTGGTAGAGAGTGAAACCACAAAACATTGATCCAATAGTCTTTCTATATTTCAAAATTATTTTTGTTCATGTAGAAGTAACTCTCTAGCCCTCATGATTAGAATTTTTCTTCATTAAAAAATTTTAGGGCTAAATCTTATATTATTTTTTTTCTCTTTCTTCTTCAATTTCTTTTTGCTTTCACTCCCTTCTCTCGATTTCTTCTCACAATTGAATTAGAAAGCATAGTCTTTCTCATAAATGATAAAACTAACAAAATAAGAACAAAAAAAAAAAAAACCGATCTAACCATCAGAGCTGCATGTTGGCGATGGGGACAAGAACAAGTGGTGGTGGAGGTGGAGTAGACGACGATAGATAAAGTGGATAGGTAAAAGATAAATGTAATTTTTCACTCTCCTAATAGTACAAAAATTTGAAAAAGTTGCTGAAAATACTCTAATTATCAATCATAACTAAAGTTTTGAGACATTAATTTGCTTGTTTTTTTTTTTTTTTTTTTTTGGCCAAATCCCAAAATTCACTTTATAAGTTTCATTACTTTTCATTTCAGTTTTCTAAGTTTCAAAACTTCTCAATTTAATTCTTCATTAAAATGTCATCTATAAATATCATTAAATCTAGCATAATTTGTTAAATAGTATTTTTTTAAGGAAAATTTTAGGAGAATAGTATGTGACAGTAGTTACATAATTATGTAAACTCTTTTTGAAACTCGAATTTGACATATTTAAGTTCCAACTCAAAATCGAATTTAGCAAACCTCATATTTTAAGTTGTTATACAACATTAGACTGCCGCGTAACCTAAACTAATTAAAATTTAAGTTTAATAAACTCAATTTTGAATTAAAACTCAAGTTTTTAATACAGAGTAATAACTTTGCCCTCGCCGTCCAGCTAAAATTTTCCTTAAAAAGTACTATTCAGCAAATTTTGCCCCTGTTTTGCCCTTAAAATTTTATTTTATTATTTATTTCTTAATTTTTATATTAAAAAAAAAATCCCCAAACGGTGTCGTCCTTCCTCTCCCCCGTAAAATCAAAAAAAGACCCCACCCCCAAAATCCCCCTACCCTAACCGGAAAACTGAGAGAGAGAGACAGACAGAGGAAGAAGGAGGTTGAGACCGAGTGGGTATTTTATTGACAGAGAAGATGTCAGGTTATGAGAATGTGGTTGGGGGTAAGCTGAAGCTGAAGGGAAAAGCCTGGATGTCAAGGCTGGTGGAGTGAAGAAGAAAAAGAAAAATAAGAAACGTCAGGATCTAATTTCAGACCTTACAGAAAAGGAGCTTCCACCAGGTTGGTTTTTCTGTTTTTAATTCACTCTATATCAATGTGTTTTTGTGCTTAAAGATAATATAGTAATGCATAAAAATAAAATTCAGATTATTGTTGAACCAATATTTATATTAAAAGGGCAGCACTTTGTTACTTGTTGGCATGATTAGAAGAATGAGTTTGGTGACCTGAAGTTCCTTGTAATTGGATTTTTATGCTAATTGGAATGGGAAAGTTGTTGAATCTGTCTTTCTAGCAAAGACATAGTTACGCAAATTCAGTAATACTGTGCGGTATTGTATTGTAGCACGGACACTTCATTTAGGGTGTCATATCAGTGTCCTATATGTTTCATACCCATGTTATATTGGTGTCCTATCAGTCATTTTATGTTATAATTTTTAATAAATTACCCATGTCACCGTACCGTACCCGTGTCTGTATCCCAATCGTGTTCGTGTCTATGCTTCCAAGGTTCCAATGCTAAGCTGCTCTTAATTAATTAATTTATTTTTTTGATAGGTAATAAAAGTAATAATATTGATAACAAAAAAGAAACAGAGAATGAAAGTACAGGATGTTAACAACAACAAAGAACTAAAGGACTCAAGAGACTAGTCTAAAAAAAAAAAAGAAACTCTAGGACAGGAGAGCAATTCGAGGAACCCCAACATTGAGACCAATTGAAAAGAGTTTGCTAGCATAAATCTGTTAATTGAACTAGTGATTTCTCAGTAGCCTCAAAGGAGAGCCAAGTTCTGTTCATTCTGATTTGTTAGAAATTTTTTTTGGTTCATCTGTAATCTGTTTGGAGATTGCCAGTGGAGGTTCAGAGTTGCAAAGAATTAGACCAATGCGGTGTTCATTTTTAATGGGCTGGATAAAGCCAGTTAAAGAAAATCTTAGTCATGACCATGTGCGCAGTTACTACCTCTGATTCTTGTGCTGAAATCAGCTTTCTTCATACTGTGTACATGGTAATGGTAGTGGTCAACTACTTCGTATTCTGGCACTGAAGTCTTGAAATGGCAGACTTGAAATTTGCTGCAAATTTGTTTCTATATATTTCCAAGAAATGTTGTTTATGTCTTGTTCTGAGATCTGGAAATTCTCACTATTAACTTGATTTGAATGAAAATATTAAAATTTGCTAAGAATTGGACTATATATGTTATCTAAAGAAGACAGAGCGAAAAGAATGGAGCAGAGACTGCTGTAAAATCCAGAGATTGTTTGAACACTGTAACCATTTTGTTTGGTCCAAATCTTTTCCATTTTCCATTCTAATTGTTGAATATCATGACTGTATATTTGTCACTCATTTTTCTTATTATTTGGTGCAGGTGGAAGTGCAGAGCTATCCACTGATCCTAACGAAGAAGATGTAGATGATGCCAAAAAAATGAGTGGTGATGGGAAGACTGTTCATTCTGACGATCATCTCACTCCTGCAGAAAGGCGATATATTGAACAGAGGGAGCAAATTGATGTTCATAGATTGGCTAAGGTAGCTAATAAATCTCACCGTGACAGGATTCAGGATTTCAACCAGTATCTGGCAAACATGAGTGAGCATTATGACATTCCTAAAGTTGGTCCAGGATGATTCAGGCAAGTTTATGAGTATGAAGAAGGATCAACCTTTCATGTCAGTGCTATGTATACAATGTGGTTCTTGTCAGCAGTATTTTTTATTTGGTCATATTGTGCTATATGACAGATGATTTTCTGTTTGGTGGTCCCTTTCTGATATGGAACTTGATTACAAGTTGCTCTCTATGAAATTTGCATTTGCAAGAAAAACATGTATTTATAGCCATCTTAATATGCTAATTAGTGCTTGACTGCCATCTGTTGCTGCTCTAGGTTTCCCATAAGTCCCTTCCACTTCTTAGATAGTATTGGTGAATTGACGCACTTAGAAGTAGATAGCATTTATCAGCTCTTATACATGTAAAAGCATTGGTTTGTTAGAATTTTGCCCGCTTGAAAACTCTCTTTCTTTGTGTGTTCTTTTGTTATTGTATTGAAAGTTGGTCTCGTATATCATTGTCAAGATATTCATGAACAATTATGATCAAAGTTGGAGCAGAAGTAAAGGAAAAATAGAGAACTGGCTAAAATGTATGTGAGAAGTGTGCATTATGAGATATACAATGTACAAGAAGATGATAATGGAGATGTGAGGAGCTGATGTCTTTATGTTCAAACTCTATTTTATCTATAAATAAGGTAGTATGTTAATGGAACAGGAGTATGTTAATGGGTTCCCTGTGCACTCGTTGAGGAGGATAAAATCAGGTCCCACTTGCGTTGGTAAGTAACAAAAGCTAATAAACAAATACCCTTTAAATTTTAAGTAACTTGACCACTAAACCAAAAAGGAAAAAAAAGTCAATATTATCTTAATAGGAATGTATAATTCTAAATTATTGATATTCAGGAGAGTTTTTATAATAATATGTATGTATAATTCTAAACTATGATGTAGAGTTCTTTAAATTTCATTTCATCATTTCAAATACTTGAAATTTCATACTCTAGTAATGGAGAAGCAAACATAAGAAAGCATGTTTAACTCACTTAGGAAATTTGAAAAAAATTTAAGAAAAAGAAAAATTGTATTGTCGTCATCTCCATTATTCATCAAGTGTCAGGATATGAACTAAACAAAATAATAATAACTTAAAAATTACTTGAATTGAAATGGATAAATTTTAAGTGATACTCTCAGGGAAATCCTAAGATAATTCATGATATAGAGTTCTTGAAGGCCAGTTTTTGTGAAATGAACGCTTGAAATTACATCGCCTCTATCAGTCACTTCGCAAACATCATAAAGCATGTTTAAGTTTAACACAATTTAGAAATTTTGTCATCATCTTCCCTACCAAAGACTCTGTGGTTGCATAATCTACAATCTTTGTTTTCAATAGTCTGTTTAGTTTATTTGGGTGAATTATTATTTCAGTCATTAAATTTATTTTGTCATTTTAGTCCTTAAATGTAACATTTCTATCAAATTAGTCCGTCCATCCATGAATATTTATAAAATTGTTGAAGTATAGTAAACCAGAGTTGCATCATATATGTAATTTAAGGAGTAAAATGGCAATGGATGGAATGACCAACTTGACAAGAATATGAGAGTTTCAAGGACAAAACAAAAAAAAAGTAAATTAGGGAAGAAGATGACAATTCACTCTAATTTGGAATTTTGCCAATCATATACTTTTTGTGCTGACCAAAAGGAGACGTCATTTTTGATTTTATAATATTCTGCTTGTGTTGCTGCTAACTTCAACCTTGGCTGCTTGCTGTCTTTCAAGCTGGTCATATCCATGTCTTTCTGCACGTAATTTGACAATACCTTGAAGTCCAAAGAAGCTTCTCTCATTGATTTCCTTGTCAAAAGAGAATAAAGGACAATATGAGACCAAATTACTTTTCAATATAAGAATTTAAAAGTCAGCTTAGAAATGTCAGGATCAGTTCTATGAAAACATATTCATCAAAAAAAATAATAATAATAAAAGTCTATGTAGAGGAATAGTAATACAAAATTTTTCTACACTCCACATTATAAATTCATTGAGGCATCCCACAAAAATTGTAGGAGAGTTTTTAGTGTCCCTCAAGAGCATAAATCTTGTAAAAGCCTTTTTCTCAAAAAAAATATTTCAAAATTACGTATTGCCAACAGGATTGTGCTCTGTGAAAATGTCCCTAAACCAAAGAATTCCCAATGTTCAAAAACTTCAGTCAACAGCAGCCACTGTTGCTGCAACAGCAATTCTGGTTAGGAGCATGCCTATGATTTCATACCAAATGATATCCACTGCTACCTATCCTCTCATTTACATAACCTTTCCAGACTTTTCTCTTCTCGATTTACCATTGTGATAGAAGAATTCCAAGGTCTCTCAAAGAATCAAATGTTTGATGCGGCAGAGGTCTACTTAGGTAACATAACTAGCTCCTCAGTCCAAAGAGTTACAGTGGGCAAAGACGAGAACGAAAAAAGTTTAGTAGTTACCTTGGATTGAAATGAAGAGATAGTTGATGATTTTGAAAATATACAGATGAATTGGAGCTTGGTTTGTACACAAGTTGAGCCATCATCAAATTGCAGAGATCAAAACATGAGTGATCTTAATGCCACTCTGAGGTCAGAGGTCAGATCCTATGAGCTAAGTTTTCACAAGCGATATAAAGACAAGGTATTAAGTTCCTACTTGCCATATATTTTAAGAAGAGCAAAGTCCATTAGAGATGAGTGCAAAACAGTGAAGCTACACATGGTTATAGAATATAGATCATGTTGGGACACGAATGTAGTCAATCTCAATCACCCAATGACGTTCAAGACCCTTGCCATGGATTCCGAGCTTAAGAAGGAACTGATGGAAGATTTGAACGACTTTTTGAATGGGAAGGAGTACTGCAAAAGAATTGGGAAAGCTTGGAAACGAGGGTACTTATTATATGGTCCCCCGGGTACAGGAAAATCAAGTTTGATTGCAGCAATGGCAAATTATTTGAATTTTGACATCTATGACTTGGATCTATCTGAGGTCAGGTCCAATACTGAACTCAGGCTTTTGTTGTTCAGCATGCCTAGCAGATCAATACTTGCCATAGAGGATATTGATTGCTCTATCAAGCTAGAAAACCGGGAAAATGAGAATGATCGCAATACTGGAAACAATAAGGTAATCGTCATTATATACTACTGTTGTCTGTGTTTCACCTATAAGGCTAGAAACAAATTATAGTGTTAATTATTTAAGACTCCCACAAATTTTGACTAATACTTCTTAAACTATGCCTTTTAGATTTTAAGCAATGTTACATGGATATAAAAGAGAGGAATTGGTAACGGCTAGTTTCTAGATAATAAGGGAGGTATAGCATGGCTAAAAAGAAAATGGGTACTACAAATTAGGCAAATCAATGTTTCTCACATAGGTGCATTATAGCCTTGAAGTAAAATTCTCTTTAACGTTTGCTTTGATTTATAAACAGATGACTCTCTCAGGACTGCTCAATTTCATAGATGGTCTTTGGTCATGTTGTGGTGATGAGCGTGTCATCAATTTCACGACCAATTACAAAGAACAACTCGATCCTGCTTTGTTGAGACCTGGTCGTATGGATGTGCATATTTGCATGTCATATTGCACCCCTTCTGTATTCAAGCACCTTGCTTTGAACCATCTGGGGCTTTGCCATCACGGTCTCTTTCAACAGATCGAAAGGCTTATAGAGGATGTAAAGGTCACTCCTGCAGAAGTTGCAGGGGAGCTGATGAGAAACAAAGACACTGAAGCTTCCCTTCAAGGACTACTGAACTTCCTCCAGAACAAGATGAATGAAGGAGATAAAGTTATTAGTAACAACATCTGAGTAAATAAAAAATAATTAGATCAAGAAAGCATATTTTAGGCTAATAGAGAAGGGGTTTTTTTCACTGTTATCCAGGATTTATGTGATAAACCAGATGAATTTTTGTCCACAAGTTTCTTCAATTAAAAAATGCCAAGCATGCCACATGCCATTTCCATTGCTTCTTAATGAAGTGATTATTTGCATTGGTATCAACAGAGTATGCTAAATCATTTAGAAGATTATAAATGCGATAACGAATTGTCAAATGCCTTACATTAATAAACCAGTGTTTCACACATTCATATGATTCATACAATGAGTTGAAAAGGTCACAATGACATTCAAAACGGCCCTTCTAATGGGGTGTTTCAGAATTTCACATACTTCTTAATTTGGGTAAAGAGAGAGGTTTTTTGGATATATGTTGCGATACCTACATTCTATGGATTTTGAGGAAACCAAAAGCCAAATAGTTTCTCAAAAGAGAACCAAATTAGTAAATCCATCTTGGTTCATGAAAAAACCAGATATGCTTGTTGACAATGTTCATGAGTTCAGTCATATTTGCAACACCTGTCTTTGCTCTTAAAGTCCTTAATATTCTATCACTGTCGAATAATGCTTGCCATATTTATCTAAACACGAAATTGAATTTTTGATTACTCATTGACAGATAATGGCACCATTACTTTAGACTTCACTAGTAGAATAGAACAATAGTACAATACAAAATAAGAGAAATTGAGTTTCAAATTGGGGAAAAATGGGAATGGATTAGGGTTTTGGAGAGTGTTTCTTTCACATTTGGGTTTTCTATTTACCTAGCTACCTACTACAATGAGCATTGTCACCACCATACAGGTATTCTTCTTGTTTTGAATTTTGATTTTTGAATGATTCCATTTCATTTTTAGAGATAAGAGAGTATTTGTCCCTTTGGACAGTTTTTGCTAACAATTTTGTTATGTGGCCAGTGGCCAAAAAAAATCAAACATCTTAGTTAAGTAACATCTCGACTCTTAGAGACTCAAGTTCATTTAAGGAACCAAAGGGCCACAAAAAATCCAAGATCTTAGTAAAAGTCAATGCTTAGTCTTCTAAGAGACAATCCTTTTCAGGTTGGCCTCAATTATTGCAACCCATTTTTTAAAGCATTCAGAGATTTAGCTGCAGCATCTTCATACACCCAAAGGTCATAGCCACCATTGAACATAGTTTCAATCAATTTTTGTGGAATGGCAGAGGTGAAGGCAGGGGAGGAGTCAGGGTGTCTCGGGAAAAAGATTGTCTCCCAAAGGAAGAAGGCGGGCTTGGCTTGAAGAGAATTAAAGACCGGAAGAAAGGAGCTATTATGAAGCTTATTTGGAACCTTTTCACTCAAGTTGGCTCACTATGGGTTGCATGTGTGCAGCAGTGCCTTCTTAAAGGAAGATGCTTTTGGACAATCAAAGTTGTTCTTTTTGTGGAGGGGAACAATGTAAATTGTTCTTTTGTATGTTGTCTTTGGGCTTTTATTAATATATTCTGATCAATAAAACTCTTACTTACCTATTAAAAAAGATATTCATTGATTAATATATTGTGCATGTGGATATTGCTTTGAGTGATTTGGGGAATATAAACTTGACTCATCATGCACCTTCTCTTCTAAGTTCTTGGTGAAGGGTGAGGCTGTGAGTTCAGGACCCATTGGATGTGTGTGTAACTTACCAAAAAAAATAAAAATCTTGACTTCTTATTATGAGTTTAGTTTGTACCTGCCAGTGAACTCTAAACTCAAATGTAATTTCCTTCCTTTATAATAATTGGGTTGAATCTGAGATTATGAGCCCAAAACTGACTTTAACCTACCAATGGAAAATAAAAACTTGATTTGTAACCTGAAGGCTGAAGTTCAACTTGTATGCGGTGTCCTATTGTCAATGCTAGCTTCTTTCTTCTTTTTTCCCCCATAGTTTCTTGGCCTCTTATGTCAGCTTCGTGATTTATAGGAAAAAAATTATACATGAATGATAAAGGGTGCACCCAATCCCACAAGAAGTATACAAGATAAATATTAATTTTCATATAGAAATATTTGGAAGTCTTAGGATTCCTTGCATTTCCGTGGGTGTATACTCTTGCATACTTCTTTGGTTATGCCCATTTGGCATGATTGGTAATATTTTAAAACCAAAAAATAAATGATGTCCTAAATACTAAGCTGGTGAGAACTTCCATAACAAGAAAGATTCTGGTTGCATGGAACTAGCTAATTTTCCAAGATTAGGAGTGATCTTCAAAACATATTAAGGTTTTCATACTAAAAAATGAATCTCAATGAGTTATTAAAGCTACTTTGTGTTTCTTTTTTTAGCTTGCTTTTTCACATGGATTACAATTCAGGTGATATATCAATCACTACTAGTCAGTGGTGGAGCCAGGATTTTAATTTAGAGGAGGCAAGATGAAAATAAAGAATAGAAGAGAAAATCAATTTCAATTTTATTAATTAGTATAATAAAAAAAAATACTTAACTAATTAAACAAAAAAATTGATTAACATATAAATATAAGGTAAGTGTTAAGTTTTTTTTTTTTTTTTTTCCCTTGTGCGTAACGCTAGATTTAGTATAAATGTTGTTATATTTAAGATACTTTATAGGTGACTATAAGTATATTTTTCAAACAAGTAAAAGTTAAAAAAAAAATCAATATATAGTCATTATTATACGAAGTTAAAAGAGTTTCTTACTAATTACCGGCTGAGGAGAATATATTACAATTAGAGCCAAGAGTGATAGCCCCGTAGCACAATTACATGCAATTGCAAAGTTGAAGACCATAAGCTTAAATCAAACAAAAACTTATAAAAAACAAATACTAAATCTAATATATATATATAAGGGGGTGGGGTTTGGGTGAGGTCAAGGGGGGCAATTGCCCCCTCTCGACCCCCCCTACCTCCGCCCCTGCTTCTAGTTCTCCTAGATGACCTAATATACAATTTTGACTGGTAGAGTCATGTATCTGTGGTTTTCTCCCCAAGATAGGCCTTACCTTGTTGAGGTTTCACTAATTAAAAAAAAAAAAAAAAAAATTCTGGTGATATATGAATATTTTTTATTCAAGAGTGCTCACTCCAAGTCGTGATTCTTCTTGAAGATATATGAGCAAAAGTGGACTGATATATTTCAATCGTTTGTGACAAGCACCTGTTAAAACATTACTGCAAAAGACAGATTAATTTAGTACTAAAAAGATAAAAAGGACTGAAGGAGAATCAAAGATAAACAGTTAGGTAGACTGATCATAGATACAACCTAAAGCTTATATTTAGGAAGAATTGACTGGTGGACCCATTAGATGGGATTTAATCTTTTAGACTAGCTGCTGCCAACTTTGTTCATGTCATATTATGCATTTTCTTGAATTCAAGTGCATTACTAGCTAAGAAGTTCTTCCTTTATTTTCCTTTGTCACTGCATTTCTTTTCAATGTCTTTTCCCCCCAGTTTTACTTCTTTTTCTTATCTTTGGATTTAACTATTGAGACTCAATATTTTTTTCTTTTTCTAAAGTATGTAGTTATTCTTCCTTCTCTGCAGGACAGTAAGAGATTAAAATGTTAATAAAGAATTTAAAGGGCTCTGGAATGGGTAAAAATGCAGATGGCGTGAAAGTATTAGTGGGGATAGTGGTTAAATTTGCTAGTTGGAGTTGTTATATAGTAATATTTCATATTGTTTTCTGCAACTTGTAATGACTCAGTTATTGGCTCTTAGCCTCTGACCATGTTCTTTTTTGCTCCATTGATATTCGCTCTTTCTCCTGATTTAGTAGAAGGTACTATTGGTAATATACTCTTTTCCTCTCACATAATGGACAATGGTAGGCTTGCAGGGCCGGAGCCAGGAATTTTTGTTTGAGAGAGCCAAGTTGCGGCACTAATATATTTTTCAAAACAACCCTCATATATATATATATAATATATATATATATAGTATTTTCAATCAAAATTATGTTTGATGATGATCTTTCATTAAATAATTTTTTTTTTTATTTTCATAGTGAAATTCTTAGAAAATTTCATTTTAAATACAAATTATTAAATTTTATACTAAAGTAAGAAAAAAATCTTACAATTGAACTAATGAAATTTTTAAAAATATGAACAATTCAAAACTTGGAGGAATAAATTAGTCTCCAAACTTATTTAAAGCTATCTTGCTCTAACTTATTATGTGGCAACAAAAAGACACATTTTGTGTATAGTTTTAATGACAAGATTTTTTTAATGAGTCAATGACTTGTTAATCGCAACATAACGAGTTAAAAAAGATAGATTCAAACATATTTGATGCTAAACTTTATCAAATATTTAATAGATATAAAAACACATTTTACAATAAAAAATAAAATTGCGAAAAATTAAGTTATATCTTTATTACTATTAGATCAATTATTTTTCTTTAAGAGCATCATTGAACTAATTCAAATATTTGGAGGAGCTAAATCTTATTTTTATAGACTAAATTTTGAAAATATTAAAAAAATATTATATATATTTTTCAAAATTTCAAAATTCTGGGGGGGCCACCCTTCAACACAGCTCCGCCCTTGTAGGCTTTTTCTGCAATGAATTTTGCCAATGAAGGGTCAAGGATAATTTTCCCAATGAAGTAATTCTTTTATTTTGTCCAAAACCAATAATTTAAGGAAGATTTGGCAGTGGAGATAAGGCTTTTATTATTAAATTATAAGATGGATATTCATTGACAGAATTTGCAGAGAAAGGAACTTCGCAATCACTTGAAATTAGGATGTGAAAATGAGACCAACTAGATCTCTAAGCTTCCTTTGCTAGTGCACTGCCGAATCATTTGATAGGAACTTAAAAAGAGTCCCTATTCCATCAATTAGGTTTATGTTCGGTATTGCTTCTGGTTTGTAATTTACTCCAGCTGAGCTGCAAGAATAGTTTGTAAAGTGTATGCTCCGTTGATTTCATATTCTTATGCGAAGATAATTTTCTGCATTTCCTTGTCTTTGGTACTATTAAAGTATCTCTTAACTTTTTTATTTAACTTGGCTTGAGATAGAGTTGTTTCGAGTAAAATTTTATGAAAATTTAATTTATCCCACACTAAGCTAAATAAGTAAAACAACTATATTTCACGCAAAACTAAATAAGAAAAGTTAAGTGATAATTTCCAACTTATTTTAAAGTCACTACTAAATATAGAAAAATGTGATAATTTTCTAGAAAATGTTTTGTGAAAAGTAATTAATTTTTCAGAAAATATTAATATTGAAACAAACGGAGCGGTAGTATACATAATCTAGGTGACTAATTGCAAAAGTTTATGCTTGCTTCTTTTGATAGATACGATAGTATTTCAATTTACGTAGTTTGTTCCATGATGATTGCTTTTTATCATCATGGTAAGACATCAATCAGTTTGAGTTAAATGAAAAAAGAGGAAATACAGCCTGTTATAATTAAGAATATGATCCTATTGCATCTAAAAAAAAATGGTCCTATTATTTGAGTGAATTGACATATATTTAATTTTTTCACTAGTTAATTTTTTTTTTTTTTTGAGAAGAAAGTCTATTTAGTATATTAATACAAACAAAAGGCTAAATCAACTTGAACAAAAGGAAGAATTAATGGTGGAAGATCCTCCATCCATACTGCAACATCAGACAAGGAAAGAGCTAATCTTGCAAATAATGTGCAACTTTGTTACCCTTTCTCTTTGTGTGAGAATAGGATAATTCTAAAAAATTTCCCTCTAAAACCCTTGCGTCTTCAATGAGTAATCCATACGACGCCAAAGCTGGATTTTCAGTACTTAAGGCCTTCGTAACAGTACTTGAATCCCCTTCAACCATTATTCTGTCAACTCCAATCTCCCTTGCAAATTCAATGGCCCTTGTTGCTGCCATAGCTGCAATCTCTAGGTTTGTATGCTTGGCTGAAGCGTTGTGCAAGAGAGGCGACAACCAACCCAGCCTTGTTTCGAATTACAACCCCAATACCAGAACAATTTGAGCTTAGGCTAACAGCCCATCATAATTGATTTTGTAGACATTTGGTGGAGGTGCCATCCAATTGGTCTGCCTACTAGCTGCAACACGAGGAGTGGGAGAGGGCTGAACTGCAGAAAGCTCCGCAAGCCAGTCAGCAGCAGCCCAAGCCAAGTGTCTGGTGCTGTGATGATTCTGATGGTTTCTGATCTGGTTTCTCTGCAGCCATATGCTCCAAGCTGTCACACAGAATAATGCAGCGCTGTTTCTATTCTCAAAAATCCAAGCAAGCAGCTCACTGAAATTCTGAACCTCAATCCTTGACCGAAAGTTCCATTCTGCTGCTTCCCACACCACATCAAGTTCCAAGCACGTCCAGAGAGCATGAAGCATATGTTCAGGTGATGCCGTGCACCTGTCACAATGATGATCTGAAATAACTCGACAGCGGACCAGCTTGCACTTTGTTGGGAGCAAATTCTTGCATGCTCTCCAAGTAAAGTGTTTCACTTTGTTAGGGACGTCAAGGGACCAGATATTTCTCCAAAGGTGCTGTGCAGAATCTGTTGGGGCTTCAAGTGATGGCCCTGCTTCCTTTTCCTTCAAAAAATGATACCTGGACTCGGATGAATATTGACCATCTTCAACCATCGGCCAGAACACTGAATCTGTTGCTGCTTGTTTTGCTAAGGGAATTATTTTTATCAAATCCGCCTCTTGTGGAGCAAAAATTCTGTCAATCATCTCATGGTTCCAAGTTCTAGTTTCTGAGATTATCAAGGAGTCCACCTTTGCCTCTGCCATTGAATCTAGGATAGGTGAGTTAATTTTTGGTGGGTATTAATTGGCAGCCATCTATGTTGCCAAATTTTGATAGACCTTCTGTCTACAACTCGCCAACAAGGTCCATCAAGAATAACATCTTGCCCTTTGAGGATGCTTTTCCAAGCATATGAACCTGCACTTGACTCCTTGGCTTCCAAGATAGAGCAATGAGGGAAAAACTTGGCCTTAAAGACTTTATGGAGGAGTGAATCATTGTTGGAAAGAAGCCGCCAAGTTTGTTTGGCTAGTAGAGCATCATTGAACATGACTATGTCTTTGAAACCCATTCCACCAATTACCTTGGATTTTGTTGACTCTTCCCGCCGGATCCAATGTATCTTTCTTCTCTCCCCACGTTGTCCCCACCAAAATTTTTTCACCATGGCTTCAATTTAATGACACAACCCCTCTGGTAATTTGAAGCAGCCATAGCATAGGTGGGAATTGCTTGGATGACTGATTTGATGAGCACTTCTCTTCCAGCTTGTGAAAGTAGCTTTTCTTCCCATCCTTGTAAATTCCTCCAAACTCTTTCTTTGGTATAATTGAAGCTTGCTCTCTTACCCCTCCCAATCAAAGATGGTAGCCCTAGATATTTCTTATAAAACTTGATCTCTTGAACACTGTGCAAACTTTTAATCATATTTTTTGCATCCAAGGGAGTCGCCTTATTGAAAAAGAGGCCTATTTTTTCCTTGTTTACTTTCTGCCTCGAGGTAGACTCATACAATGATAGCACCTCTAAGATTTTCTCACACTCCACAGAATTTGCCCTGCAAAATAACAAACTATCATCCGCAAAAAACAAATGGGTTAGTTTAGGGCCCTGTCTGCATATAGAGAACCCCCTCATATCACCTTTAGCTACTGCTTTTGTGATTAGCCCATGCATCCCTCAGTACATAAAAGAAATAGGAAAGGAGACAGTGGGGTCACCTTGCCTAATTCCTTTAGGAGGCTAAATAAGGCCTTAAGGTTCACCATTCACCAATATGGAGCACCATGTGAGTCAACTTTAAAAGCATTTGTGAAATACTTGAAGGAACCCAATAGAGGTCCTGGAAATATTTCATTAATGGAGCCAAATTGAGTCCACCAACAGCCGAACCAAAGAGGCCAATGAACATTGAAATTTTTATCAAAATTAACAAACCAAGAGTGAGTCATGTTGTCATCTTGGTGAAGCATAAACTTGAACCAAGTAACAATATAGTCATGATAGGAATAGGGGTTGGTGAATTAGGTAGCAATTTGGTAGAGGCAGGGCTAGGGCCCCATTTTTCTTTAGTAACAATGTGGAGTAAAGTAACACTGTGGTAGATAATCTTTGAAGTATTGGCTTTATCAGATACAGGCTTAATAAAAAGATTTTTCTCATGTAATAGGATATCAAATAATATCAAATTTTTTTCAACATGCTCAGGAATCTAGAGTTTATTGAGATATATATATATATATATATATATATATAGAAGTAGGTTCTTTTTTAACAATTTGGTTAGCAATTTCTGCAGCAGGGTGTTTGTCTTTCGACCTTCTACTTGCCATTGTGGCACTGTAGAAATTTGCGGGTAAGAAAATCAGGTATAGTATTTGGGATCCTTTAATATATTCATATCAAATAAAAAAACACTTAAAATAGCTTGCCATCTAGCAAAATATGTTTGGAAGCAATATTTTCAACATCTTTTCTATAACATATTTAACACTTTGCAATCAATCCGTAATAAAAACTTTTGGTTTAGTAAATCAATTTGAAATTTTGAAATACATAGTACTACAGATAAAATCTCTTTTTTAATAGTACTGTAATTTAGTTGTGCAGTATTCCAGACTCTAGAATAGAAGCGAACAATTTGTTCAGATGAGTCTGGCGAAACATGTTATAATGGAGTGGAACACAGCGCAAAAGGTGGAAGCACAAGATAATATAAATAAAGTATATAAAACCAGCCAAATAGGCGATAGCACAGATATATTAAGAAAACTGAAAGTAAGTTGATTGAAAATAGATTAAAACACTTACAATTTAATTGTTACAAGATTACAAGATTTAGCAGCAAGGCTTGAAACTGGTTACATGCTTTGAGAGTACTATGGAAAACAAGAGAACAATGTGTTTTGGAAAAACAAGTGTGGGAAAGGAAAGATGATCTCTGCCTAAGTGACATCCCCCCTTATATAGGTAGAAAAAGCATGATTTAAACCATGAATAGTAACTTTTTACTATTCATAGCAGGTCCGTAAGGGATAGCAGGAGCAAAACTCGAAGCTTTAACAAAAGTATCAGCTTAGCATTTTTGGCTTTTTATGCTGAAAGTAACATCACGTCTTGTGGGAGACAACTAGAGAAATAGTAGGAGCTTTAACAGAGGTAACAATTTTTAACATTTTGGCCATTTGTGCCAATGCAATCAATTCTCCCTTAAATCAGGTGTGTCTTCATCATGACCAGACAGTTCCTAATTGTAAGGGTAATAGGCATTATCATTTGCAACACAGGCTTCAGAAGATGCTTTTGAATCTTCCTCTTCTGAAGTAGCATTTTCAGCAGCTTCTTCCTCCCTCCATTTTTGTTTGAGAAGGGCATAAAGAGCATCCTTGCTAAGATCATTAAAAGGAGACTTTTTCTTCTTGGATTTGGCAGAGGATTTAGCAGATGTAGTAGCAGGTGCATTTGTTGTGAGTTGAGGTACAACTGATTGCATAGGTGATTGTGCTTTAGCATTGGAAATAACATTAGCAGTTGGAAATTCCCGAGTAACATTGTCAATAACTTGTGTGGGAAAACTTGTCCCACCATTTTACATACCATTGGTGAGTAAGAACATCTCCTTTTTTTAACATATTGTCGTTTTAAGAGCCAAATGACCTTGTATTTTTTAACAAAGTGGAGGGAAGCAGGGAATTTAGCACCATGTCAGTCAACTTTGAAAACACTCGTGAAATATCTAAAGGAACCCATTAGTGGTCTTGGAAATATTTCGGTAATAGAGCCAAATTGAGTCCACCAATGGCTAAACCAAAGAGGCAGATTAGCATTGAAATTCTTGTCAAATTAACAAACCAAGAATGAGTCATGTTGTCATCCTAGTGAAGCATGAATTTGACCAAGCGGTAATGTAGTCATGATAGGAACAAGGGATAGGAGAATTTGGTAACATTTTAGTGGTAGCAGGGTTAGGGCCCCACTTTTATTCAGAAACAATGTTAAGTAGAAAAACACTATGGTAAATAATCTTTGAACTATTAGCTTTATCAGTTATGGGTTTAATAAGGTTTAATTTTCCATGTAGTAGGATAGTAGAATAATAATGTAAATTTTTCTCAATATGCTTAGGGATCCAGTGAAACCTCTGAGGGAAATAATTTGTAGTAAGTTTTAGGATCCATTTAGATACAGCTGAAAACTGAAAAATGAAAACACTATAGCAAAATAATTTTTAAATGTGTGAATAGTGCCATGTGATCCATTTTTTATGAAACAGTGGCTGAAAAATGCGTGAACAATGCATGAACAGTGCGTGAACAATAACTTTGTCCCCTAAAGCTGAAACTCGTGCAGCAAGGGAAAAAGAAGAAGAAGGAAAATGCAGACACCAACTAAATCATCCGTATCCAAACATTACCTCAGGGGATCAGTAATTGATGCCTTATTGGGTTCAATGGAAAACAGGTTTTGGCAATATTGTTTTGAAACATATTGGGAAGCATTGGGATTTATATACATACATAATATATATGTGTGGTGTGTGTGTGTGGGTATATGTATGTATTATGTTTGAGAATAGTATAGATTAAGGTATTGACATTATCAAGAAGATAGGCAAACCTTCATCATTCTTTTTAACAGCTTTTTTAATAGATTCTCTGGATTCTTCTGTGAGATGCGAATCCCACCATCCACAAAGAGTACCAAAAAAACTAGTAACAAGAAGTTCAACAATTTCAAGATGGTCAAGATCATGGTTGTTCATATAAGCAGTAGTAACCATAGACATATGACTGATCATTCGCCAATGCAAACAGCTATACCAGCCAATGCACCTACTGCTTCATCCATCAAAATTGTTAAGCCCTCTACTAAGTCCAAAAAGAAGAGTTCTCCTCCTGATGACATAGGCAAGGACCCTTATGCTTTGTATGCCCTTCTCAAGTTACAATGGAGGGAGGAAGAAGCTGCTGCTAATCATGATTCAAAAGATGAAGGTTCTAAGGCATCTTCTAAAGCATTTGTTGCAAATAACCCATATTACCCTTATAACCAGGATTAGTTTGGTCATGATGAAGAAGACACTCCTGATTTAGGGGAAAATTGATTGTTATTTGTAGGCTATTGATTATTGTTTGTTTAGCCTGCACAAAGGCCAAAATGCTACAATGTTTACCCATGATAAAAGTATAGCTTATTGCTTTGTCTGCTCCCTACAAGGGACTGATGCTACTTTCGGCACAAAATGTCAAACTACTTTTGGCACAAGATGCCAAACTGTTAAAAGTTGGGTCTTTTGTTAAAAAGCTCCAAATTTTGCTCCTGTTGTCCTTCATGGATCTGTTTTAAATAGTGAAAAAGTCACTATTCACTGTTACTATTCACTGTCATTGTTCGAGTAAACAATGACTTTTTTCACTATTCAAAGCAGGTTTCTGATGGACAGCAGGAGCAAAGTCCGGAGCTCTATCAAAAGAGCCGACTTTAGCAATTTGGCGTTTTGCACCAAAAGTAGTTTGATATCTTGTGCTGAAAGCAGCATTAGTCCCTTGTAGAGAGTAGACATAGCAAAAAAGCAATAATTTTATCATAGGTAAACATTGTAATATTTTGGCCTTTGTGCAAGCTAAACAAACAACAATCAGTGGCCTTTGTGCAGGCTAAACAAACAGCAATCAATTTTCCCCTAAATCAGGAGTGTCTTCTTCATCATGACTAAACCAATCTTAATTATAAGGGTAATATGGGTTATTTGCAACAGATACTTTAGAAGATGCCTTAGAACCTAATATATATATATAATGCACAACAATAATAATAAAATGATAATAAGGCAGTAGAACAAGCTAAGCAGTATATCAAAACAATTTAAAGTAATTTAAAACAGATACAAAAAATAGATAGTAATCTAAAAGTATATTATCAAAATAACTTACAGATAGTAGCAGTGAAACAAATCCTTAAAAAGGATTACAAGTAATTGTAGCAGTTACAAGATTAACAGGCAGGTAGTAAGGGATAACAAATCCTCAAGGGGATTAACAAGAATTCTCAAAGGGTGCAGAACCTAAGAGGAATTCTAGACGGTAGCTGAGAAATCTCTAAAATGAGATTATGATTACAAATGAAATGGAGCATGCCTTATATAGGTAAAAACAGGAACTATTCGCAGTGTGAAACAGTGGCAGCAGCTACTATCACGGGTGAACAGTAGCAGCAAGTCAATGAGTGAACAGTACTTTTTACTATTCCTTTCACAAGGGTAAATCAGCCGAAAGCAGCGGTAACAACTGTTGGTGAACAGTAACATGTCTGGAGGTAGCAGCAATAATTTGGTACCAGTTTTGTCAGTTTGTGCTGACGGTAGCAGTCTTCAGTATTTTGAGGACAAAAACAACAGATCAAGGTGGCAGGGCCTGGAAAAGCCTAACAGCAACAGTGGCCTGGGATGGCCTTGCAATAGTGGCAATGGCCTGGGATGGCCTAGTAGTAGTAGCAAACTAGCAATATTAGCAGCAATGGGCCCAAGGATTAATTGTCAGACAACCTTGGAGTGGTTTCTGGACAATTCCATTTCATTTTTTAGAGATAAGAGAATTTTTTGCCCTTTGGCCAGTTTTGCTAACAATTTTGTTATGTAGCTGAAGAGCAAACATATTATGAAGTAGGATCTCAAGTCTTAGAGACTCAAGTTCACTGAAGGAACCAAAGGGCAAAAAAATCCAAGATCTTAGTAAGAGACACTGCTTAGTCTTCTAGGAGAATATCCTTTTAGGTTGGCCTCAATTATTGCAACCCATTTTGTAAAGCATTCATAGATTTAGGTGCAGCATCTTCATACTCCCAAAGGTCATAGCCATCATTGAAGAAGTTTGTCTCCCAATGAAAGAAGGTAGGTTTGGCTTGAAGAGAATTAAAGACTGGAAGAAAGGAGCTATTATGAAGCTTATTTGGAACCTATTCGCTCAAGTTGGGTCACTATGGGTTGCATGGGTGCAACAGTGCCTTCCTAAAGGAAGACACTTTGGACAATCAAAGTTCCCCAAGATTGAACTTGGGGATAGAGGCCATCAGATACCAGGCATTTCAAGTAGCTACACCTTAATCCTTTAATAAATAATTACTTAGTTAGATGATTGTTTAAAGCATTGGCCAATAGGTTTTAGACACTTGTCAATCATCTAGACGGCTGACAATGCCAAACAACTAGCATAAGTACCAAAATGTAAGCACTTGTAAATCAGTTTTTGTATGTGAATGAAATAAGCCTTTTAGAGCTTTTCTTGAGAACTTTGTGTTCTTTGCAGAGGTGCCTAATCACCTATCCATTTGGTCAAAGCAACTCACATCCCATTTAGTTCTAATTCATATCACAGCTCATCACTTTCCCTGCATCACTACTCTTAAACTAAGACCAAAAGCTAGAAAATTCCTGAGTTTTGAGGTTGGAGACTGGAGACCGAAAAAGAATCTTCCTATGGCATGAATTTATGGCATCTTAATGGAGTTTTGTTCCAAAAATATGGGTATAGGATTATATAAGATGCGGCTAGTCAGTTTGAGGCAGAGTCTGTGTTCAAGGAGAAGCAATGGATTTGGAAGGCTGCCAGGTCTGACCAGCTTGTTGATATTCAAAGCATGCTTAGTCTAGTTTAGTTACATGATGCAGACAGCTCTTTGGGCCTCTTCACACAAGTTTACTTTTGCTGGTATTTGGGAGGAAATCAGAGTGAAAGGACAGGTTGATCCTTGGCGGAAGCTGGTCTGGTTTGAGATTAACATACGTAGGAACTCTTTTATTGGCTGGTTAACTATGAGAAATAAATTGCCTAACAAGGAGAGAATGATCAAATGGGGTTACAATGAGAAATAGTCTGAGAGTACTGATTTGCAACCTAGCTTGGTGGGCTACTGTGTAACACATCTGGCAGCAAAGAAATGATGTAATCCATTCAAGCAGGATTAGAAGTGATAAACAAATTGTCAAAGATATAATGAGAGATGTCGAGGGCATATTGGAAAGTATATTGCAAAGCCAATAACTCTATTTTGAACAGGATCTTGTGTTGTAGATGGGGCTTGAATCCTAATTTGCTCTTTTAAGAAGACGTTATCTGGTTTTGATGATGGCTGCTGTTTCTAGGCTTATGCAGGATGGAGTATTCTGGTGCCTTAATTTAGTTACATCAGTTGGTTTTGTTCACAAGGGATCATGATGTTTCCCTTGGCTATATTGCTATGTTGCTCTGTTGGTTTGTTATTTTGTAACTTACATTTGCACCCAAAGGATCATGAACCCATGACCTCACCCCCACCAAGAAAGTATGACAGAAGCTGCATGATAGCTTCTAGATTATATGCTCCATATCAGTCAAAGCAATATTGACATCTTCATTTAGGCAATAAATTAATCAATTTACAAGATGTAGTTTAAGTGAATAACAAAAGAACAAAGGCAACATACAAAAGAGCAACATACATTGTTTCCTTTCATTTGTAAACGTAAAATATCCATCAATAACAACCAAGAATATTGAGAAATGCCAAAAAGAAAAAGTAAATAACATATATTCTAAAGCAAATCAAGGAAACTAGTTTACGCAAAAGAATCATAATACTTGAGGAAATAAAAAAACAACATAGGAACATTGTACCTGGTATAGGATTAATATCTCTTTGAAAGATCAGTCTGAACCACTGCAATATGAGCAACCTTTTGCCAATCAGGACTGCTTCCCCTTTGACACCTTTTCTCCAGTTCAGGACAAAAGGAGACACTCAAATTCTAAACCATTTAAGGCAATCCTTTCTTTGGCAAAGATTAAACTATTGGGCACTTTAAAGTATATATCTTCATAAGTGAATTAAGAGACTTCAACTCTGGAAGATTTTTCAACTTCTCGCAGCATAAGACGGAAAATTACTGTAGCTTTGGGAAGTCGCTGTGATTGAAACCAGCCAAGGTTTCTAAGTCATCCAAATGGATAAAATGGAGCTTTTGTAGGGATGGGAATCCGATCTTTACCATTCCACATCCATAGAAGTCATGACTAATGTGCTCAACCCCATCTACATCATGTATGCTAAGACATTTTAGACAAGGCAAGCCACCGAATGGTGGGAGTTCTTGACTTTTATAGTAATTTAGAGTGATAGAAACAAGATTTGTGAATGATGGATTTGACATCCAAGATGGGAACTTGGAATTAGAGTAGTAAAAAATCTCCAACGCCTTGAGGTTGTGATAAGGTCGAAAACCTTAGAGAATGTCGTAATTCACATCATGCTTACTTTTGGACCACATTAGGCATAGTTTATGAATGCCTTTCTTGAGATGCAACCTTGCCTTCTCAGTCTCTTCCAAAGATTTCACATTCTCAAGATTTTTGATGCTAAGTTCTCCACTAAGGTCGGTTAGATTTTTTAGCTTTCAATTCAACATCCATCTTTCTTTAAGATAGTGAAATTCATAAAAGTTTAAAGACATGTCAATCTACCAATAAATGTAGGCATCATTTTTAGAATGCTAGTACTAATGATAAGGTGGTGCAAATTAGATAATAAGTGTAGGCTGTCAAGAAAGCTGGTCAATTCAAAAGAACAAATGAGTTTCAAGGTCTAGAGATGGAATAGATCAATAATCAATCTAATCCAGGTTTGGATAGGATTATAAGAGAGGTCCAGTTGTCTCAAATGTATTAAGTCCCAAACATAAGTAAGGAGCGTTTTGAAGCCAACATGAGATAAATCAAGTACATGTAAATACCTTGCCTAGAGGAACAAATTTCCAGGTACATAATTCAGATGGGAGTTAGAGTGACAGTGAGGCTGCTCCTTCCTCAGGAGAAGAGGCACAATCTTCCTTAAGAGGAGTGGCACCCACTGTCACTCCAACTTTTAGTTGAAAGATGTTGAATTTTTGTTGCAAGATACTTACGCATAATTGATCTGTCACATGCCAAGTTCAAAACTCTTCCAAATTATGTTTATGATTTGCTGCATCTTAGGTCTCTAAATCTCTCTTATAATCCAATCGAGACATTGAGTAGATCAATCATCAGTCTCTTCCATCTTCAAACCTAGAATCTCTTTTGTTGTCATGAATTAACCAGCATTCCTAACAACTTGTATTTATTGTCTAACTTGCGCCATCTTATTATTAGTCCTATTAAATTGAATATGATGCCTACATTTATTGGGAGATTGACCTCTCTTTAAACACTACTTCAATTCACAGTCCTAAAGATGGATGTCAAATTGGAGAGCTAAGAAACCTAAATAACCTTTGTGGGGAACTTAGCATTGAAAATCTTGAGAATGTGGCAACTTTGGATGAGGCTAAGGGGCAAGGGTGCATCTTAAGACTGATATTTACAAATTATCCTTGGTTTGGTCCGGAAATGAACCTATGTGAATTTTGACATTGCCCAAGGTCTTCGACCTCATTGCAACCTCAAGGTTTTGAAGATTTTCAACTATAATTCCAAGTTTCCATCTTGGGTGTCAAATCCTTCATTCACACATCTTATATCTATCACCTTGACCAACTATTTTAGTGAAGAGCTCCCAAGTTATAGGGTTAAACATATTGGCCCAAGTTATACGGATGGGGAGTTGTCAAAATTGCTTTCCCATCTTTACTAACACTAAATATTTGGCATATGAATGACTTGGAAACCTAGACTCGGGGCAAATCCAGCGAATTCCCAGTGCTATAGAATCTCCCTAAGATGTGGCCACTTGTCAAAATAAAGATTTTTGAGTGTCCAAAACTTTTACATGTCGGTCACTCATCATGCACCATCTCTTCTAAGTTTGTATTCACCATAAAGATTTTTGTATTCCCTAAGATGTGGATATTGCTTTGGGTGATTTGGGGAATACAAACTTGACTTATCATGCACCATCTCTTCTAAGTTCTTGGTGAAGGGTAAGGTTGTGTGTTACTTACAAAAAAATAAAAATCTTAATAATGAGCCCAAATGAAGTTTCCTTTCTTTATAATAATTCGGTTGAATCTGAGATTACGAGCCCAAAACTGACTTTAACCTACCATTGAAACATAAAAACTTGATTTGTAACCTGAAGGCTGAAGTTCAACGTGTATGCAGGGTCCTATTGTCAATGCTAGCTTCTTTTCTTCTTTTTTCCCCTGAAGTTTCTTAGCCTCTTGTGTTAGCTTTGTGATTTATAGGAAATAAAACATATATGAATGATAAGGGGTTTTGTTGTGATTTCTACAGGTATTTCTGATCAATAGATACTATATAATATCATTAAATTAAGACAAGAATTGCAAAAAAAAAAATGCACAATTTGGTCTATAAAAATTTTAATCAGCATTTTAACTTGTCCAATACATGCGCTACTTTTATTTATTATTCAATTTTTAATTCTTTGATTTGTTTTGAATTTTAGGGTTTATAACCACCAATATCTAGACCCATCAGTACCACCATATTTCAATAATTTAAAGATATATAAATCAATGGATGCAAAGAGAAATTGTAAATTTTATTGCAATGTAAATGTAAAAGAAACCAAATAAATTATCATTTTAATGGTTGCCATAATTGAGGAAATAATCAACACCAGTCTTGATATACAATTCAAGAACACCAAAGTTTAACTAGTTGCACTGGGGAGGGGAGATTTGAACCTTTGATGACTTGAAAACACCAAAAAATGCCAGCAAATTTAGTTACAAGGCTTTTAGTACAATTGACGAACACCAAATTAAAACTACAATATCAATAATTAAGATGAATTGCATTATTTCAAGCTAGAAAATCTTCATAAATTTAAGTTATAATTGAACTATTATTAGTAGAAAAATTGAAGAATAATAGAAACTCAATAAAACCAAAAAGGATCCACTTGATTTACGTATATTCTATAATGAATTTTAGCTTTTATTTTAATTTCAAATGAAAACCAATTTTTGCAGTTGTTAGTACGATTGGAGTAGAATTCAAGTGTTCCATAACATCACCTTTTATTAACTTCTACTATAGGATTTAGAGCATGGGGCCTATCCTACTATCCCACCAATTTTCAACCCCTACAAGAAAAATGAGCAAAACATAATTGATTGCACAAAAACAAAACCCAAGTCAAATGAAATGACTTGGCTATTATTGGACTAAGATTTCTCTAAGTTTTTCCACATCCATTTTGTTGGGGATTTTTCTAAAATTCCTTTTGTGACTTTTTTTTTATTGAAGAAGGAAAAAATTAGTTTGCTTATTTTCTGGGTTTCTTTAGTGTGAAAAAAAAATGTTATTCTTTAGAGTGAAAGAAAAGTTTATTCTTTGTCAAAGATACAATATATTCATTGTCCACAAAAGAATAGGAATTGAAGCCTTATAAATAAATAGTGTTGCAAATAATTTAATAGTTAAGGTCTAGGGGTCTTCCCCGATGGGGAGAGGAGAAAAACTATAGACTTAAGCGAGGAATCAAGAGTTTTATCAGAAGGTAATGCAAGGAGAGAAACAACAAAGTTTGCATTTTCTCAACAAATTATTTTGTGGAGTGCACAAAATCAAGAAACATTTATGATGCTTGAATTAAAGTTGTGAAATGAAAAAAAAAAAAGAGTGTGTTTTAGATCAAATAAATAAATATATATATATATATATATATATATATGTAGATATTTATAGTTGAGAGACACACACAAACGAGGAAAATTTTTGCAGTTTTCTTTATTTTTGAGTACTATAATCAAGTAAAGTTTTTGCATTCAAAGTAAGTGAAAATCTCAGGTAAGTTCACATAAATTCCTAGAGTGTTATTATTGTATTTGGTTTTTGATCTCAAGCTAGCCATAAACTTGAGCACCTAAATGTGGAGGCAAAAGAAAGCAAATTGTTACCTACAATACTAAACTTCTCTATCTAGACGTTAGTCAAGTGAAGCCTGTGGAAGACCCAAAAAAGGAAAAAAAACGCTAGTTTAGGGCTTTCCTTTTATTTCTTTTGGTTTATCACACATTAGGTCCGTAGTGATGTGGCTCTTTGTGTGCATGTGTGTCTAGGCTGAGGTGTGTGTTTGTGAGTCACATTTTCTTAGTTTTATTTTTGGAATCTCCACCAACCATTGGTTTTGTATTAGGCGTGATTGGTCATCTATAAGTCTAATTCATTTTAAGTTACCTAATTAATTAAACCAATTTTAAAGGGTTTGTTAATTAAGGTAAACAAAAAGTCTTGAACCAAAAGATCTTGAACTTGGAAGTTTAGTTACATATAGGGAAGGTGTTAGGCACCCCACAATGCCTATCCAAAGGATAGTACCTCATTGTAATTTAATTCAAACATTATCTTTTGGTAAAGAAATAAGATGCTTGGCATTTTGATTCTTTTTGGAAAAAAGTTATGCAAATATATATATATATATATATATATATATATATACACACACATATATACATATATATATACACACACATATATACATATACATGTGAATACTTAGTTACTTATAATATACCATGTGAATATATAAGTCGGAGAATATTTACAATCAAAGCATGTGAAATATACACACACACACACAGAGAATGTGGAGGCTAAATTTAAATACATATAACTAGCATGTGAGTAGAATATTTACTACATAACTAGCATGTAAATATATATTTGCAATGTAAAGAAAAAGAGGGTAAGACAAATAGTACCTTGTTGTTATCCACCATATCTTTCTCATTTCTCATGCATAAACACAACAGACCAAAACATTAGTGCAAAATGGGGAGAGGCAAGCATGCTAGCTTGATTGGGACCCGAATAAAACATATGAATTCCAAAGGGAATATCACACAATTTTAATCCATTAACATGTGAATTTGTAGACCAAAAAGACACTTTGTTCATTCAAAGAAATTAAAAAGGGAATTTGGTGACCGTAGGGGCCAAATGTAATTTTGGGAAAGTTTCGGGTTCAAAACACAATTTTGGAAAAGTTTTGGGGTCAAAGAGCAGTTTTAAAAACTATTGGGGTAAAAATGTAATTTTTGAAAAGTTTGGGTCAAAATACAATTTTAGAAAAGTTTTGGGTCAAATGCAATTTTTTGGGAAATTTTAGGATTAAAACATTATTTAGGGATAATGGGGATTAAAACATTATTTTGGGAAAAAAAAATATCCGATTAAAACACGGTTTTGGGGATTTTTGAGATTAAAACATGATTTTGGCAAACATTATGGGCATTAAAATGTAAATATGCAAGAATCATGGACCAAATGCAAATATGACAAAATCATATAGCATTTATGGATCAAAATGCGAGCATAAAAAATATGAATGACAGGTGAATATGCAAAATATAGGAAATATGATGGCATTTTATTAATTTATGGAAAAACATGCATATGGACCTTTACTAAAAAGTGGGCGGAATATGTGTATGTGGGGTTTAATCCAAAGTGTGGGCTTAAAGAGCTGCTACTGGGACAAGTATGGGCTTAAACTCTAATCCGGGTTAAGCCTCATCAAATGGGTCGGATCCAGCCCAGCCCAACCCAACTCTACTATCCACTCCAACTCTATCTCTAACCATCTTCTCCATTTTGGACCCTTTTTTGTGGTTCATAGGAGGCGCTAAGCGGCGCGTGAAGCACAAAAAAGGTGTTGTAGAGGCTAAAGGCTTCCCGGGTCGGCCACGTGCCACAGCCGCGACGGCGCGTGAGTTCTGTGTGAAGCGCGTGATCAGCGTCAGACAGAGTGTAAGCTACTGTGTTCGTGTGTGTGCTCCGTGTTCAGGTGAGCAAAAATGGCAGCATGCATGCATGTACGTGTATGCAAAACTAATAGATCGGTGGTGGTGGTGGTGGGTTTACTGATCGGTGGTTTTTTGTTTTTTGTTTTTTTCAATTTTTGAGTGATTTTGATGATTGGAGGTAGTGGGTTGATGATGGTGGTTTTGGTTGTGTTGACGGTGGTGTGGGTTTAATGGGTTTTGTGGGTTTGTGTGTTGGAGGTGGTGGTGGTGGTGGTGTGTGTATGGTGCAGCAGTGGTGGGGACAGTGAGGTTGCTGGTATTTTTTTTTTTTCGGTGGTTGCTGGGGTGTGTGTGTGGTGGTGGGATGGTGGTTGTTTGGGTGGGTTTGGGTGATGCTTTTTTTGGTTTCATCTCTTTGCTAGAAGTAAAATGATCTCTTTTGGCTGTGTTTGTTGTGATGTTCTATTGCCCCATTTTCTTCTAAGCTCTGGAGCTGATATTGCAGAAAATTTGGTGGTAGTCAAATTGGTGTTTGTGGCTGAGTGGCTAAGTTTTGGTTGTGTGGGTTTGCTGGAGAGAGGCAATAAGTAGGGAGGAAAGAGAGATGGGAAATAAGAGAGAGAAAAGGGAAATTATTTTATATTAGTTGATGTTATAGTTTATACTGTATTATTTTAAAGAGTAATATGGAAAAATAGAGTCTGATACCTGAGCGGAGTTGTAAAATAAAAGAGTTTGGTTAATGTGCATGCATTAACTTATCTATTTTTATAAAAAAATTTCAAAAATTGTTAAAAAATTTTAAATTTTCAAGAAATGTTTTAAAAAGTAATAAATTATTATGTGTTTTAACGCGCACATTAGCAAAATTCAATAGGAAATTCAAAAGCCAAAGATCTTTTTTTTCTAAATAGTACACACTCTTTAAAGTAACAGTACAAGAGTTGGGAAGCTGGTTTACTCTACCATGTATAAAAGTACGTTTCTTTCTTTTCAGTACATTAACTAGGTCTGTACAAAAGTTTGGAAGCTAGTTTACTATGCAATGTATGTTTCTTTTTGTTTTGATAACTATACATGTACGTTTCTTTTTGGGTTTTCACTTTCTGTACATTAAAACTAGCTGTACCTGAAAAAGGAAACACCAAAATTAAGGAAAAAGCATGTATCATTCACGTGATGCTGGTCTTCCCAAGCCCAAGCCAGAGACTCCGATCGAGGAGATCAATGTAGTCTTACTTACATCTTTAAGGAAAGATATTACTGCATCTTTAAAACTTCAAAAAATAAACTTTCCCCTTTAGTGAAAGAGCTAAGACGTGCTCCTCTGAAGATGTGCAGCACAACACTTCGGTGAAAGCTCTTCAATTTCAAGACGTTCCTCAAGTTTTGACCTTGTAAAACCTTCCTTTTTATTATCCAAGACACCTGAACCAATTCATGCTCATCGATGCCAATATTAAGCTGCTACTAGAGACAAAACTAGATTTTAACTTAAGGTGCCAAAGCATGAACCAGCAATACTTTTTTACATTTGATTTTTTTTTTTTTTTTGAGAAACTACATTTTAACTTAAAAGTTCATGCATTTACAATTTTTTCCTGTTATGTTAATTTATATATTCAAAAAAAGAATTATTCGATTTTGTATAATATTCCACAAAAATTCATAAAATTGTCACGGTACACACTAATAAGGCTCACATGTAGGGATGGCAATGGGGCGGGCCGAAGGATGGGGTCTTCGTCCCCGCCCTGCATGGTTTTGTCTTGCCCCATCTCCTGCCCTTTAAGGCCCCGCGAAGTCCCGCCCCACCCCGTAAAACTCTTTTTTTTGTTAATTTGCTCTATAACTAGTACAATTTTTTTTTAATGAAATTTATTTCATTAATAAAAATAGACTTGAAATTACAATTAAATTTATATTATCAAATCAAATTAATTTACAAAAAAAATTAAATAATATATCCAAGTGTTTAACAAGACAATCATAAAAAAATGGGTAATTACACATAACCCACCTATGGTTTAGGCGAATATCACTTTGCCTACCCGTGATTTGAAAAGTGTCACATAATCTACCTGTGGTATGTTTCTATCAATCTCCGTACCCCACCTCAAGCCCAGCCATTACAAAAACACATCTTAACCCCAAAACACAACATAACGCGAATCAAAACACCAAAAACTCAAAAACTTTTTTAGAGAGAAACTTGTGGTGAGATCAACGTGTTCTTTGTGGTTTGGAGTGTCTGGAGGGGGAGAAAACACAAATTTCTCGCCATCAATGGATTGTGGCTCTCCAATTGGTAGTTGTGTGTCACCATTTTGTGGGTTTTGTTGGTTTTTGCATTTAGGTTTGCTTCTTTTTTCTTTTCTTTTTTTTGCAGAAATTACGGTGGCCAGTGGTTATTGGTGGATTTGGTTATGGGTTCACAATAGAGAGAAAAGAAAGATAGAGGTTTTGGGTTTTAGAGAATTTGGTTATGGGTTCACAATCTCAATCTCACCATAGCCATATCAAACACTTGACTTCTCTAAATTCTTCTCCAAATCGTCTTGTATGTTGGTAAGCTTTTTTTTTTTTTTCTTTTTTTTCTTTTTTTAGGTTGAACACATACCCATTATTCAATTTTCTCTCTTTGTTTGGCTTCCAAAAAAATAGAGGGAAAAATATATTGGGTATTGTAGTTTGTGCTGTTTGAGCTTTATATTGTTGTGTAAAGGTTGAAACATTTGATTTGTTTTCAATTGGGAATGAGAAAGAAATTATGCGTTTTGTGATTTATGTTGTTAAGGTCTTGTAAAGATGAGAGACTTACTGAAAGTTGAGCCAAATGAATGTTTAAGACTGAGATTGAAGAGTTTGATTTCTTTTATAGTTATATGGTTGCTGAGAAAATTTGAGACAACTTGGGAATGTGGAAAAAAAAATATGGGTTTAATGATTTATGTTCTTCATGTTTAAGATTTATATGAATTGAGAGAGAGACCAATACCACTTTTTGATCTTGTTTCTCTTGGATTTTTGTGCTATTTATTGTTTAGGGAGGAAAGAGATATAAAATTTGATCAAAAATACATAATTACCCCTATTTTAATAAAGGTGGGTTACGAAAAATAAACGGAACATACCACAAGTGGGTTAAGTAATACTTTTCGAACCACAGGTAGGCAAAGTGACTTTTGCCTAAACCACAGGTAAGTTTAGTGTAATTACCCCTAAAAGATATAATAATAATAATTAAAAATTTTATCATATTACACATAACAAAATAAAGGTAGAGAATCACATTGAGTAGAATAAAATAAGCTAATATTGCTATATTTGTTTAAATAGTAGGGTTTTAGGGTATGAAAAATTTACAATTATATCCCTTAGCAACGAGGGGCAGGGACGGGCAGGGAGGGTCTAAAAAGTCCAAACCCATCCCTACCTTGCCCTATGGTGCGGGACTAAAATCTTGCCCCATCCCCTCCCAAAACCTTTGCGGGGCGAGGAAAAGTCGCACGGGGCGAAGTGAGGAAGGAGCGGGTTAAGCGGGGCGGGAAAAAATTACCATCCCTACTCACATACTGTGAGATGCTAAATGTATAGTTGTATACACCTCTAACATGATTGGTAGAAACCTTCATCTATAGTAGTCTAACATTCTTATATGTGGTGTATTCTTAAAATGATATATATATATGTGTGTGTGTGTGGTGTGTGTGTGTGTGTGTGTGTGTGTGTTTTCATATCATGTAGGACTTTAAAAAGTCTTGTAAACATATGCCATAAATAATCTATGTACATTATGTATATTGACAAAGTTTTCCTCTAACATATAACATGACAACTCATAAAATTATCTATGTATTATTCAAATAAGTCACATGATTATCAAGAGTCTTATAACTTAGTCAGCAACTCTCATTCTCATACACAAATTGTTTGGAAGTCTAGGGAGAAATGATTCAAAAAATAAACTTTTTAAAGTTCAAGATGAAAAACAAACTTTTTTTTAATATTTAAGGACAAAAATAATATTTACCATATATTTATGTTCTTATTTTGAGATCTTTTTAATTGTAAAATTAAATTATTTTGAGACCATATAATTTCAAAAATCACATATCATGTGCTTAATGAGATGTAACTTGTTAAAGAAGATTATATAAGTAAATATATTTTCAAAAATTAGATACCGTGATTGAATGTGTTAGAGATATATTAGATATATTAGCTCAATTTAATAGGCTCAAACCTATTCTTCCATATCCACTCTAACATATATAACATGGAATAACACATCATGTTACTAATATATTTAACAAAATGAATCCTAAACCTCATAGACTAAATAATAAGAAATGAATAACACTAATTGGATACTCATTATTACATTTTATACAAAAAAACTTCATAATAAATTTGTAGTATTATCTCTCTCTCTCTCTCTCTCTCTCTCTCTCTCTCTCTCTCTCTCTCTCTCTATATATATATATATATATATATAATATATATATATATGTATGTATGTATGTATATGGTTGTCTTAACGGGCACCTACGGTGCCCCTTAACAATAACTTTTGCAGCATCTTTTTTACTTTTTACAGCTTTTTATCCTTTTTGACAAATTTTTAGCATTTTTTTTTTGGCAAATGTTAACCATGTGGTGCTGGTTAAGGATGTACTTATCATTTAAAAAGCTGCAAAAAATTGTAAAAATGTGTAAAAAAATAGTATAAAGCTGCAAAAAGTTACAAAAGAGGACCAAAAAATGTACAAAAAAAAAAAAGTAAAAAAAAGTTGTTGTTATACAGTGCTGCTAACACAACCTTTCTTTTTTAATCCTTTTTGCCAACTCTTTTAAAAAAAATTTGTCCTTTTTATTAATACAACCCATTAAGGAAAATCTTAACAAGCACCACATGGTTGCTTGTTAACATTTCCTTATATATATATATATATATACATATATACAAAATTATAGAATAGGGAAAAAGTTGTTTTGTGTCATTAAATTTTTTATTTTTTATAAAAGATAGGTTGACTATATATGAGTGTATGGAATTAAATTTTCTATTTTCATACCAAACTATTTAATTTTCGCATATTCTTAAAATTATATTTTTCTCCAAACAAATTTTTTGCCATCTCATTAGTGCAACCTGCTGGTGGAATATGGGACAACAGTTCTAGTCCAGAGGATATCAAGTGAAGTCCATTGATTGGAGGAAAACAAGAAGGAGCCAAAAGCCAAAGCTGGACCTGCAAATGGAAACACCAAAAACCAAGGGAAAAGCATCAAACATCTTGTTCAAACTTCATTCCTTGCCCATTCAGCAAAAAAAAATAAAAAAAATCATTCCTTGCCCAGTAAGTACAGCCCTCACGACTCCCGTGATTCTGTCTTACATCTTAAAGGAAACCTGTTGCTGCACCTTCAAAACGTAAAATGAAGACTTCCTCTTTGGCAGGTATAAACGAGCTGAGTTTTGTCGAATAGTGCATGTTTAAGTTTGGCTTGTTAGGAAAAATTAAAAGTTTAAACTTGGTTTGAGTTTGTGACAAGTTTAAAAATAATGTTTGAACTTGAATTCGTGGGAAAGCCAAAAAGCTTGAACTTGGCTTGGCTTAATTAATTAGTCAAACCAACTCAAGCTTAATATCAAGTTCAAACTTGAGCTTAGGTCAAGTTTTTGAACTTGAGATCTAAAAAAAATTACATTATTAAATGCTTAAGAGCCTGTTTGGATTATTTTTTTTTGTCATCACTCATGACTCTTCATTCATTACTCATCACTTAAAATACCCCAATTTCTCCAACCCCACCCGTTTGGCATTCACCACTCAGTGACTTTGTTTCCAAAACCAAAAAAGTCAAACATTGCTGCTGAGTTGTGGGTTTAATTACGAAAATGCAATTGAAAACAGAGTTTTGGAAATTGAAAACATCTAAAATGTGTTTTCAGTTTCCATAACTCATCACTCAAAAATTAGAGAATTAAGTGATGGAAACCAAAACCAAACAAGTTTCTTAGCCATGGGATCCACATATTTTGAGTTATAAGTGATGGAAACAGAGTTATGGACGATGGAAACACAAAATCCAAACAGCCCTAAATCTCTAAAATTAAGAAAAAAGAAAAAGAAAATAGTATATTAATTTTATCATACATCTAGTCTTACTTATGATTAGTTATTATTCAAATTAATAATTTACATAATTAAATTCATTCATTCATCATTCTTTGTCAGCAGCTTCAGCAATTGTTCAAAATACAATTTTTATATTCACGTTAAATGATAAAGGACTAAAAAATACCTGTTTGTAACTATTATGAATGAGAAAATACTAACATGTTTCATAACTTTACTTTAGATGATTGATAAGAACGGATCATATGTGACTTACTTAATTATTTATTTATTTTTAAATGTAACTATAGTCTAAAGTGATGCTTGATTAGTTTAAAGGGAAGGAAAAAATTATGGTAATATAGGTAATGGTTTCATGTTAGCCATGTTATTATTAAGATATGTGTAATGAGTATATTTAACTAACACATATAAACTTATATATAAGTTTATGCTTAAATTGTTGTGTATCAAGCCTAATACCTCACAAACTTGTTCATGAACAAATTTTTTTGCTTGGGCTCGGCTTGTTTATTAAATGAGCCTAAAACTAAGGCTTAAGCTTGACTTATTTATAAACAAACAAATATGAACAAGCTTTTTATCAAGTCAAACCCGAGTTGTTCATGATCGGCTTGATTCATTTACAGTCCTACTCTTTGGTGAAAGAGATAGGATTTGCTCCACTCAACACAACGTTTTGGTGAATGTTCTTCAAGACAAGGCCCAAGTTTTGTCCTTGGAAAACCAAAAAGGTGTCTAGGATGTAACCCTTTTTTATATAATCTTTGGGGGAGATTCTAGCCTTTTACCTCTATTGAACAAAATATTTGGCATTATGCCCCTGTTTTGAAACTCAATTTTAATAAAATCGAGTTTCAATCAAAAAACTCGATTGCATGGAACTAGAGTTATGCCAAATGAAACTTAAAAAAAAAAAAAAAAACTTGCACGAAACTCGAGTTCAAGGAGCTCGAGTTTCATAAAAAACGCTGCTATAGACTCCGTGAACGCAGCTATATGTATACTTAAAAAAAAAAAAATTGCATGGAGCTCGAGTCGAGTTTAAGGAGCTTGAATTCCATAAAAAAACGCCGCTATAGACTCCCTAAATGCAGCTATATGTAAAAAAAAAAAAATAATAATTACACTACTTGCATGGAACTTGAGTTCAAGGAGTTCGAGTTCCATAAAAAACACCGCTATAGCACTAAAAAACGCCACTATAGGTATGAAACTCGAGCTTGTTGAACTTGAGTTCCATGCAAGTTTTTTTTTTTTTTTTAAATTTTTTTTATAAGTTTCATTTGGCATAACTCAATTTTAAGCCAATTGAGTTTCAAAAAATAAGCACAAACTTAAATAATTTCAAAACAGGGGCATATTGTCAATTTTTTTAAAAAATGAAGGTAAAATGCTAGAATCCCCAATCTTTGGGCCATGGAACTCACTCTAAGAAGTGCCTTCTTTTGAGTCATGATCCATGAACATTGGGGGAAATGGAATGATGACAAAAATTGATCTAGGCTACGTGTTGGTGATGGGGACAAGAACAAGTAGTGGTGGAGGTGGAGTAGAAGATGGAGGACAAAGTAGGTAGGTGAAAGACAAATATAATTGTTCACTCTCCAAATAGTACAAGAATTTGGAAAAAATCCCGAAAACGCTCTTATTATCAATCATTTTGAGATCTACATAATGACATAATTTCTTTTTTTCCAAATTCCAAAACTCACTTTTTAAGTTTCACTATTTTTTATTTTAGTCCCCAAAGTTTCAAAACCCCTTAGTTTTGTTCTCCATTAACATGGTTGATTCCCCCCAAAATGACCCTGTTTTGCCCTTAAATTAATATTTAATTTTTATTTTTTTATTTATTTCTTAATTTTTATATAAACCAAAAAAAAAAAAAAAAACGCAAACAAATCCCCAAACGGTGTCGTCCCCTACCCCAACCGTAAAATCGAAAAAAGAACCCAGAGAGAGAGAGAGAGTGTCACTGTCAGGTATGAGAATGTGGTTAGGGGAAAGCTGAAGCTGAAGGGAAAAGCTCTGGATGTGAAGGCTGGTGGAGTGAGAAGAAAAAGAAAAACAAGAAACGTCAGGATCAGATTTCAGAGGTTACAGAAAATGAGCTTCCACGAGGTTGGCATTTTCTGTTCGTCTCCAATTCAGTCTTGTATTGCATGTACCTAGGGTCATAGTTATTAAGATGATAGTTTGTGTTTTTTTCCAATTAATCAGCTTTAAATTTTAATTCACTCTGAATGTGTTTTTTGTGCTTAAGATAATAGTAAAGAATAAATAAATTCAGATTATTGTCGAACCGATATTTATATTAATGGGCAGCACTTTGTTACTTGTAGCATGGGCATATAGTTTTTATATTAATGGGCAGCACTTTGTTACTTTTAGCATGGGCATATAGTTCTAGGTTAGAAAACATGAACACTTCATTTAGGGTATCGTGCCGGTGTTGTATATGTGTCGTACCCATGTCATACTGATGTCATACTTGTCATTTTATGTTATAATTTTTTAAAAATTACCTGTGTCACTGTATCGAACTGTGTTTGTGTCCGTGTTTCCAAGGTTCCAATGCTAAGTGGCATTGAACCAAATTATTGGAACTATAAAACTATAGTTTAAGCAATGGAGGCTACTTATCAAAAAAAGAAAAAGGTTGAGCTGTGTAAGCTGCTCTTAAATTTTTTTTTTTTTTTTTGGATAGGCAATAAAAGTAATATTATTCATAACAAAAAAAGAAACAGAGAATGAAAGTACAAGATGTTAACAACAGCAAAGAGCTAAGGGACTCAAGGGACTAGTCTAAGAGAAAAAAGGAAACTCTAGGATAGAAGAGCAATTTGAAGAACCCCAACACCTTGGCCAATCGAAAAGAGTTCTCTGGCATAAATCTTTTAATTGGACCAGTGATTTCTCAGTAGCCTCAATGGACTGCCAAGTTTGTTTCGTTCCGATTTGTTAGAAATATTTTTTGGTTCATCTGTATTCTGTATGGAGATAGCCAGTGAAAGTTCAGAGTTGCAAAGAATTAGACCAATGCAGTGTTCATTTTCAATAGGCTGGATAAGCCAGTTACAGCAAATCTTAGTCATGACCATGTTTGCAAAGTAACCATGTGCACAGTTACTACCTCTGGTTCTTGTGCTGAAAGCAGCTTTCTTCGTACTGTGTACATGGCAATGGTAATGGTCAACTACTTGGTATTCCTGCACTGAAGTCTTGAAATGGCAGACTTGAAATTTGCTGCAAATTTGATTTCTATATATTTCCAAGAAAGGTTGTTCTTATCTTGTTCTGAGATCTGGAAACTCTCACTATTAACTTGATTTGAATGAAAATATTAAAATTTGCTAAGAATTGGACTATATATGTTATCTAAAGAAGACAGAGTGAAAAGTATGGAGTAGAAGCTGCTGCTAAATCTAGAGATTGTTTGAACACTGCAACCATTTTGTTTGGTCCATATCTTTTCCACTTTCCATTCTAATTGTTGAACATCATGACTTTATATTTGTCATTCATTTTTCTTATTATATGGTGCAGGTGGAAGTGCAGAGCTATCCACTGATCCTAACGAGGAAGATGTAGATGATGCCAAAAAAATGAGTGGCGATGGGAAGACTGTTCATTGTGATGATCATCTCACTCTTGCAGAAAGGCGATATATTGAACAGAGGAAGCAAATTGATGTTCATAGATTAGCTAAGGTAGCTAATAAATCTCACCGTGACAAGATTCAGGATTTCAACCAGTATCTGGCAAACATGAGTGAGCATTATGACATTCCTAGAGTTGGTCCAGGATGATTCAGGCAAGTTTATGAGTATGAAGAAGGATCAACCTTTCATGTCATTGCTATGCATACAATGTGGTTCTTGTCAACAGTATTTTTTATTTGGACATATTGTGCTATATGGTAGATGATTTTCTGTTTGGTGGTTCCTTTCTGTTCTGGAACTTGATTACAAGTTGCTCTCTATGAAATTTGCATTTGCAAGAAAAACTCGTATATATAGCCATCTTAATATGCTAATTAGTGCTTGACTGTCATCTGTTCCTACTCTAGGTTTCCCACTAGTCCCTCTCACTTCTTAGATGGTATTGGTGAATTGACACTCTTAGAAGTAGATAGCATTTATCAGCTTTTTATGCATGTAAAAGCATTGGTTTGTTAGAATTTTTTCCGCTTGAAAACTCTCTTTCTTTGTATGTTCTTTTGTTATTGTATTGAAGGTTGGTCTCGTATTTATGATTAGAAGACCCTCTTAATTATCATTGTCAAGATATTCATGAACAATTATGATCAAAGTTGGAGCAGAAGTAATGGAAAAATTGAGAAGTGGCTGAAGTGTATGTGAGAAGTGTGCATTATGAGATATACAATGTACAAGAAGATGATAATGGAGATGTGAGGAGCTGATGTCTTATGTTCAAACTCTATTTTATCTATAAATAAAGTAGTATGTTAATGGAACAAGAGTATGTTAATGGGTTCCCTGTGCACTCGTTGAGGAGGATAAAAACAAGTCCCACTTGCATTGGTAAGTAACAAAAGCTAATAAAAAAATACCCTTTAAATTTTAAGAAACTTGACCACTAAACCAAAAAGGAAAAAAAGTCAATATTATCTTAATAGGAATGTATAATTCTAAATTATTGATATTCTGGCGTCTTTATAATAATAGGTATGTATAGTTCTAAATTATGATGTAGAGTTCTTTAAATTTCATTTCATCATTTCAAATACTTGAAATTTCATACTCTAGTAATCGATAAGCAAACATAAGAAAGCATGTTTAACTCACTTAGGAAATTTGATTGAAGGAAAAGAAAATTTGTATTGTCGTCATCTCCATTATTCATCAAGTGTCAGGATATGAACTAAACAAAATAATAATATAATAATAATAATAATAATTTACAAAATTACTTGAATTGAAATGGATAAATTTTAAGTGATACTCTCAGGCAAATCCTAAGATAATTCATGATGTAGAGTTCTTGAAGGCCAGTTTTTGTGAAATGAATGCTTGAAATTACATCGCCTCTATCAGTCACTTAGCAAACATCATAAAGCATGTTTAAGTTTAACACAATTTAGAAATTTTGTCATCATCTTTCCTACCAAAGACTCTAGTTGCATAATCTACAATCTTTGTTTTAAATAGTCTGTTAAGTTATTTGGGTGAATTATTATTTTGGTCATTAAATTTATTGTCATTTTAGTCCTTAAATGTAACATTTCTATCAAATTAGTCCTTCCATCCATTAATATTTATAAAATTGTTGAAGTATAGTAAAACAGAGTTGCATCATATATGTAATTTAAGGAGTAAAATGGCAATGGATGGAATGCCCAACTTGACAAGAAAATCAGAGTTTCAAGGACAAAACAAAAAAGTAAATTAGGGAAGAAGAGGACAATTCACTCTAATTTAGAATTTTGCCAATCATATACTTTTTGTGCTGACCAAAAGGAGACGTCATTTTTGATTTTATAATATTCTGCTTGTGTTGCTGCTAACTTCAACCTTGGCTGCTTGCTGTCTTTCAAGCTGGTCATGTCCATGTCTTTCCCTGCAAGTAATTTGACAATACCTTGAAGTCCAAAGAAGCTTCTCTCATTGATTTCCTTGTCAAAAGAGAATAAAGGACAATATGAGACCAAATTACTTTTCAAAATAAGAATTTAAAAGTCAGCTTAGAAATGTCAGGATCAGTTCTATGAAAACATATTCATCAAAATAATAATAATAATAATAAAAGTCTATGTAGAGGAATAGTAATACAAATTTTTTCTAGACTCCACATTATAAATTCATTGAGGCATCCCACAAAAATTGTAGGAGAGTTTTTAGTGTCCCTCAAGAGCATAAATCTTGTAAAAGCCTTTTTCTCAAAAAAAATTTCAAAATTACGTATTGCCAACAAGATTGTGCTCTGTGAAAATGTCCCTAAACCAAAGAATTCCCAATGTTCAAAAACTTCTGTCAACAGCAGCCACTGTTGCTGCAACAGCAATGCTGGTTAGGAGCATTGCCTATGATTACATACCAAATGATATCCACCTCTACCTATCCTCTCATTTACATAACCTTTCCAGACTTTTCTCTTCTCGATTCATCATTGTTATAGAAGAATTCCAAGGTCTCTCAAAGAATCAAATGTTTGATGCGGCAGAGGTCTACTTAGGTACCATAACTAGCTCCTCAGTTCAAAGAGTTAGAGTGGGCAAAGACGAGAATGAAAAAGGTTTAGTAGTTACCTTGGATTGAAATGAAGAGATAGTTGATGATTTTGAAAATATACAGATGAATTGGAGCTTGGTTTGTACACAAGTTGAGCCATCAAATTGCAGAAATCAAAACATGAGTGATCTTAATGCCACTCTGAGGTCAGAGGTCGATCCTATGAGCTAAGTTTTCACAAGCGATATAAAGACAAGGTATTAAGTTCCTACTTGCCATATATTTTAAGAAGAGCAAAGTCCATTAGAGATGAGTGCAAAACAGTGAAGCTACACATGGTTATAGAATATAGATCATGTTGGGACACGAATGTAGTCAATCTCAATCACCCAATGACGTTCAAGACCCTTGCCATGGATTCCGAGCTTAAGAAGGAACTGATGGAAGATTTGAACGACTTTTTGAATGGGAAGGAGTACTGCAAAGAATTGGGAAAGCTTGGAAACGAGGGTACTTATTATATGGTCCCCCGGTACAGGAAAATCAAGTTTGATTGCAGCAATGGCAAATTATTTGAATTTTGACATCTATGACTTGGATCTATCTGAGGTCAGGTCCATACTGAACTCAGGCTTTTGTTGTTCAGCATGCCTAGCAGATCAATACTTGCCATAGAGGATATTGATTGCTCTATCAAGCTAGAAAACCGGGAAAATGAGAATGATCGCAATACTGGAAACAATAAGGTAATCGTCATTATATACTGCAGTTGTCTGTGTTTCACCTATAAGACTAGAAACAAATTATAGTGTTAATTATTTAAGACTCCCACAAATTTTGACTAATACTTCTTAAACTATGCCTTTTAGATTTTAAGCAATCTTACATGGATATAAAAGAGAGAAATTGGTAACAGCTAGTTTCTAGATAATAAGGGAGGTATAGCATGGCTAAAATGAAAATGGGTACTTATTATATGGTCCCCCGGGTACAGGAAAATCAAGTTTGATTGCAGCAATGGCAAATTATTTGAATTTTGACATCTATGACTTGGATCTATCTGAGGTCAGGTCCAATACTGAACTCAGGCTTTTGTTGTTCAGCATGCCTAGCAGATCAATACTTTCCATAGAGGATATTGATTGCTCTATCAAGCTAGAAAATCGGGAAAATGAGAATGATTGCAATACTGGAAACAATAAGGCAATCGTCATTATATACTACAGTTGTCTGTGTTTCACCTATAAGACTAGAAACAAATTATAATGTTAATTATTTAAGACTCCCACAAATTTTGACTAATACTTCTTAAACTATGCCTTTTAGATTTTAAGCAATCTTAGATGGATATAAAAGAGAGAAATTGGTAACAGCTAGTTTCTAGTTTCTAGATAATAAGGGAGGTATAGCATGGCTAAAATGAAAATGGGTACTACAAATTAGGCAAATTGATGTTTCTTACATAGGTGCATTATAGCCTTGAAGTAAAATTCTCTCTAACATTTGCTTTGATTTATAAACAGATGACTCTCTCAGGACTGCTCAATTTCATCGATGGTCTTTGGTCATGTTGTGGTGATGAGCGTGTCATCATTTTCACGACCAATTACAAAGAAAAACTCGATCCTGCTTTGTTGAGACCGGGTTGTATGGATGTGCATATTTGCATGTCATATTGCACCCCTTCTGTATTCAAGCACCTTGCTTTGAACCATTTGGGGCTTTGCCATCACGGTCTCTTTCAACAGATTGAAAGGCTTATAGAGGATGTAAAGGTCACTCCTGCAGAAGTTGCAGGGGAGCTGATGAGAAACAAAGACATTGAAGCTTCCCTTCAAGGACTACTGAACTTCCTCCAGAACAAGATGAATGAAGAAGATAAAGTTATTAGTAACAACATCTGAGTAAATAAAAAATAATTAGATCAAGAAAGCATATTTTAGGCTAATAGAGAAGGGCTTCTTTTCACTGTTATCCAGGATTTATGTGATAAACCAGATGAATTTTTGTCCACAAGTTTCTTCAATTCAAAAATGCCAAGCATGCCACATGCCATATCCATTACTTCTTAATAAAGTGATTATTTGCATTGGTATCAACAGAGTATGCTAATTCATTTAGAAGATTATAAATGTGCTAGCAAATTGTCAAATGCCTCACATTAATAAACCAGTGTTTCACACATCCATATGATTCATACAATGAGTTGAAAAGGTCACAATGACATTCAAAACGACCCTTCTAATGGGGTGTTTCAGAATTTCACATACTTTTTAATTTGGGTAAAGAGAGTGTTTTTCTGGATATATGTTGGGATACATACATTCTACAGATTTTGAGGAAACCAAAAGCCAAATTGTTTCTCAAAAGAGAACCAAATTAGTAAATCCATCTTGGTTCATGAAAAAACCAGATATGCTTATTGACAATGTTCATGAGTTCAATCCTATTTGCAACACCTGCCTTTGCTCTTAAAGTCCTTAATATTCTATCACTGTCAAATACTGCTTGCCATATTTATCTAAAGATGAAATAGAATTTTCAACTATGAAGCACGGGTGCGTTTCGGGATTCGGGCGCGGGTGCGGGAGTGAGTGCGGGACTCGGCAATTTTTGAAAAAGTAGGGTGCGGGTGCGGCGGGGTGCGGCGATTAAAAAATTATTAAAAATATTTTTATTTATATTTTTAATATATTGCTAAACATACTTTTTTCACATTATATAAACATATACCAAATTTAAGAACAATAGTAAATAATAATTAGAATACAACTTCATTATATAAACATTCCATGATGTTCGAAAATTAAAATACAACTCACAAGTTTGAAACTAAAACAAAATAAAAGATACATCAACAAGACAATCAACAAGACAATCAAACACCAATCTCATCATCTTCAAGATCAATAGCTTCACTTCGAACTTCACTTTCACTAGTAGTAACACTAGTGCTAACATTCCCAATAACCATGGCCTCCAACTCTGGCTCATCAAGTGTAAGAGCTGCATTCTCAAGAATTCCATCTCCTCCATGTATGTCGCTCTCATTCCAAGAGTCTCCTGCAATATCCCACATCTTTGTATCTCTATTTATGTACTCCGCATTGCGTCTTGATAAGAGTCGAAGATTAGAATGCACATATACCAAATCCTCAGCACGTGCAGGAGCCATTTTGTTTCTTTTTAAAGAATGAATAAATTTGTATGTGCTCCAATTCCTCTCAGCACATGAAGATGAACAAGGTTGTCCAAGAAGTTTAAAGGCAAGGGTTTGAAGAGTTGGAAATGTGGAGCCATGGTATTGCCACCAAACCAAAGGTTGTAAGACCCACCTATCTGTCAAGATAGCTGGTGAAGGAAACCTCCCTCCTGAAAATGCAGCAAACTTAGACTTCACCATATTTAATTCATTCACATCTTCAAAGAATCAATCCAAACACTTGCTCCTTTCCATAGAAATTTCATGATCTCGATGTGGTGGGATGCGTTTTGAATTCTCCAAAAGCCATTCAGTAGAGTAATACCTAGAGTTAAAGATTAAAAAACAAATATAAATGAAACGTGTGTTTTACTAGAAAGGGGAACTAAAGAAAATAGAAAATAGAAAATAAATGTACTTACCTAGGATTTAAGGAATGAGCCAAGCAGTGTAGTGGAGTACAATTTTTAGTCCAACGATCAATAAGTATATCATACACTACACTCCAAAATGAGCTATACTCATTATCTTCCAAGCCTTCATGTCGATATATTGCTACCTTTACCTTCTCTATCATTGAATCCCACATCTCATACACAAGATGAAGACAAGGCTTATCTGTGTCAGCTACTCGTATCATATCATAATAGGTGCTGTGAATTCAAGGTATAATCAACCTTATCCCACCAAAGATCACTTAGAATCATCTCTTTCACCTTTTGAGCTTTTGCAACATCATCCTCCCTATAAGAAGCCCATTGCTCACTAATAGCCATGGCTTGAAGGCATCTTTTTATCAACTTCAACCTTTTTAGCATTATAACAACCGAAGCAAATCTAGTATCAGCAACTTGGAGCAATTTTAATGGACAAAATTCATTAACATTGCCAACCTCATTGAATGGTTCATGATAAAAACACGTATGAAGGATGCATCATCAGCAATACGTGTAATCCAACTACATTCCTCATATGTAACTTCATTCTTTTCAGTGTTTTTTGCTGCACAAATATTCTTCAAAGCTAGATTGAGAGTGTGGACAACACAGGGTGTCCAAAATATTTTAGGATACTCACCCTCAATAAGAGCTCCAGCAGATTTCATCACATTAGCATTATCAGTGATGACTTGGACAACTTTCTCATGTCCAATCTCTTTTATAGCATCCCTCAACACCCTAGCAATATAATGTTTGTCTTTGAACTCACCTGACCCATCAATTGCCTTAATAAACACTGGACCTCCATCTGATACAGCCATAATATTAATAAGAGGCCTCCTTTGTGGATCTGACCATCCATCAGAAACTATACTTACACCATTTTCAACCCAAAAGTCCTTAATTGGTTTCAAAAGTCTATCAACATGAGCCTTTTCTCTTTGCAAAAGTGTTGTTCTCAAAGCATTGTATCCAGGAGGAATATAACCTGGAATGCTATGAGTGGCAGCATATGAATAGGAACTACGATAATATGGGTTCCTTGCAAAGTTAAATGAAATCCCACCGGTGTAAAACATCCTAGCAATTTGACTATCCAATTCATGTCTAGCATTATTCTGGAATAATTTCTCCACCGTAGGATTCACAACCTTCCTCCTCTTATTACCATCAAAAGGATTTGTACTATCACTCTCTTCTTGTGTACGAAATGGGGGAATACTCCCAATAGGCCCACGGCTTAGGGGAGGTGGGGGTAAGGGAATTTGTTTTCTCCGTTCTCTTTCTAACTTATCATTCTCAACTTGATCATGCATTTGTTGCATTTCCAACCTATGGCTCGATGTCACACTAGGGCATACTTTAATACCTTTATTAACAATTCTAAATAAATGAGCCTTAACCCTAGAATAGGATCCCAAATAAATATTACCACAATAGTTGCACTTAAAGTGTGTGTTTCCACCTGATTTAACAGTAGAACCAGATGGTTTTTCTATTTTAGTCACATACTGCCAAAGAGGAGCTTCATCATTTGGCACTCCTTCATTAGATGAAGGTGAACTTTTTGTGCTAGTAGCTTCATCCATTTCAAATTCAACAGATTCAATTTAACCTACAAATAATTTCCAATATATAATAACTATTAATTAAATAAAAAATCAAACCCAATATCACGTACTCACAAAAAAAAAAAAAAATCAGATCATCACATATTCACATTCACAACACAATCACAAATCTAAGTAATAATAACTATTAAGTATTAACTAAATAAAAAATTAAACGTCACAAGACTCACAAAAAATAAAATAAAAAATAGAAAAAAAATCAGTTCATCACAGTCCACACACAATCACAATCATAATAACTAATAGTTGCAAATTTAGCTATTAACTAACTAAAAAATCATATATTAACAATAAACTAAGAGTGTGAGTTTGAGAGCCTATGATACCTGCCAGTGAGGACTGAGGGGAGACGGAGAGCAATGGAGACGGAGAGCAATGGAGACGAAGTGTGAAGGACTGAAGGTAGAGAGTGGGAGAGACTTGAGAGTTGAGAGCGGGAGAGACTTAAGAGAGCTTGAAGAGGCAGGGGCTGGGCAGTGGGGCGGCTGAGAGTACAGAAAAAAAATGAAGAGAGGTTGGCTGCTGTGCTGGACGAGTGATCTGTGAGGGTTTGAGAAAAATGAAGAGAGCTTAAAGGGTTTCAACAAGTTTTTTACAAAACGCAGCCGTTTGGCTTTTTTTTTTTTTTTTTTGAATTTCGGCCGATTTCGGCCGGTATCAACCGAAACCGCCGGAATCGGCCGATACGGACCGATTCAGGCCGAATCGGCGCGCGTCGGCCCGAATCGGCTCCGTATCGGCGCGAATCGCGCCGAAGAAAATATTATTTTATTGTCGGACGCGGCATGGACGCGCAGGCAGCGGCGTCGCCTGCGCGTCGCCGCGTCCGACGCGGGTGCGGCGGCTGAAACGCCGCACCCGTGCTTCATAGATTTTCAATTACTCGTTGACAGATAATGGCACCATTACTTTAGACTTCACTAGTAGAATAGAACAAGAGTACAGTACAAAATAAGAGAAATTGAGTTTCAAATTGGGGAAAAATGGGAATGGATTAGGGTTTTGGAGAGTGTTTCTTTCACATTTGGGTTTTCTATTTACATAGCTACCTATTACAACGAGCATTGTCACCACCATACATTTGGGTTTTCTATTTACCTAGCTACCTATTGCAACGAGCATTGTCACCACCATACAGGTATTCTTCTTGTTTTGAATTTTGAATTTTGAATGATTCCATTTCATTTTTAGAGATAAGAGAGTTTTTGTCCCTTTGGACAGTTTTTGCTAACAATTTTGTTATGTGGCTAGTGGCCGAAAAAAATCAAACATCTTAGTTAAGTAGCATCTCGGCTTTTAGAGACTCAAGTTCATTTAAGGAACCAAAGGGCCACAAAAAATCCAAGATCTTAGTAAAAGTCAATGCTTAGTCTTCTAGGAGATTATCCTATTCAGGTTGGCCTCAATTATTGCAACCCTCAATTATTGCAACCCATTTTTTAAAGCATTCAGAGATTTATCTACAGCATCTTCATACTCCCAAAGGTCATAGCCACCATTGAACATAGTTTCAATCAATTTTTGGGGAATGGCAGAGGTGAAGGCAGAGGAGGAGTCAGGGTGTCTTGGGAAAAAGATTGTCTCCCAAAGAAAGAAGGCGGGCTTGGCTTGAAGAGAATTAAAGACTGGAAGAAAGGAGCTATTATGAAGCTTATTTGGAAGCTTTTCACTCAAGTTGGCTCACTATGGGTTGCATGGGTGCAGCAGTGCCTTCTTAAAGGAAGATGCTTTTGGACAATCAAAGTTCCCCAAGATTGTACTTTGGGGGATGGAGGCTATCTGATGCCGGGCATTTCAAGTAGCTACACCCTAATCCTTTAGTAACTAAATAATTAGTTAGATGATTGTTTAAAGCATTGGCCAATATGTTTTAGACACTTGTCAATCATCTAGAAAGCTGTTAATGCCAAACAACTAGTATAAGTACCAAAATGTAAGCACTTGTAAATCAGTTTTTGTATGTGAATGAAATAAGCCTTTTAGAGCTTTTTTTGAGAACTTTGTGTTCATTGCAAAGGTGCCTAACCACCTTTCAATTTGTTCAAAGCAACACACATCCCATTTAGATCTAATTCATATCACAGTCCATCACTTTCCCTGCATCACTATCCTTAAACTAAGACCAACAGCTAGGAAATTCCTGAGTTTTGAGGTTGGAGACTGAAAAAAATCTTCCTTTGGCATGAATTTATGGCATCTTGATGGTGTTTTGTTCCAAAAATATAGGTATAGGGTTAAATAAGATGTGGCTAGTCAGTTGAGGCAAAGGTAGAGTCTGTGTTCAAGGAGAAGCAATGGATTTGGAAGGCTGCCAGGTCTGACCAGCTTATTGATATTCAAAGCATGTTTAGTCTAGTTTAGTTACATGATGCAGACAGCTCTTTGGGCCTCTTCACACAAGTTTACTTGTGCCGGTACTTGGGAGGAAATCAGAGTGAAAGGACAGGTTGGTCCTTGGTGGAAGCTGGTCTGGTCTGGTCTGAGATTAACATACGTAGGAACTCTTTTATTGGCTGGTTAACTATGAGAAATAAATTGCCTAACAAGGAGAGAATGATCAAATGGGGTTATAATGAGAAATAGTCTGAGATTATTGATTTGCAACCTAGCTTGGTAGGCTACTGTGTATCACATCTGGCAGCAAAGAAATGATGTAATCCATTCAAGCAGGATTAGGAGTGATAAACAAATTGTCAAAGATATCATGAGAGATGTGAGGGCATATTGGAAAGTAAATTGCAAAGCTAATAACTCTATTTTGAACAGGATCTTGTGTTGTAGATGGGGCTTAAATCCTAGTTTGCTCTTTTAAGAAGACATAATCTGGTTTTGATGATGGCTGCTGTTTCTAGGCTTATGCAGGATGGTGTATTCTGGTGCCTTAATGTAGTTACATCAGTTGGCTTCGTTCACAAGGGGTCATGATGTTTTCCTTGGTTATATTGCTCTGTTGGTTTGTTATTTTGTAAGTTACATTTGCACCCATTATGCTTACTTTTGGACCACGTCAGGCATAGTTTATGAATGCCTTCCTTGAGATGCAAGTTGTTGGGAAAGCTGGTCAATTGAAAATAGCAAATGAGTTTCAAGGTCTGGAGATGGAAGATATTAATAATCAATCCACTCAAGGTTTGGATAGGATTATAAGAGAGGTCCAGGTGTCTCAAATGTATTAACTCCCAAACATAAGAAGGGAGCATTTTGAGGCCAACATGAGATAAATCAAGTACAAGCAAATACCTTGTACTGAGAAACAAATATCCTGGTACATAATTGAGTTCGGAGTTAGAGTGACAGTGAGGCTGTTCCTTCCTCAGGAGAATTGTGCATAAACCCCTTGAATGCATGAGGCATCCTTCAGATATGGAACTGCAAATCACATAAGCATGGCGCACCTTCTCTGAGACTAGACCATCAAAACCGTAATGTTGAATGTATTCATGGCGCACCTTCTCTGAGACCAGACCATCAATGGTTCTCCAATCAAGTCTCAATTTATAATATAGAGGGTCTGAGTCAAATGATTTAAGGCCTGGTCCTGGGTGATGTATGCAAGCTCAAGTACTTGGAAGCTTCAATCTTCCAAGATACATCCAGGAGCAGGTTCAACGAGTCCCTCAGTCACCCATAATAAGATAAATATTGTTTTCAGAATTTGAAATCAGCGGGGAATAAGAAAGCAAAATTCCAGGCATCTTCTCAAATACCAAGGAAGATTTTCATATCTGGGTCTTTTTGGTCCTCAACTAAAATACGAAGACCAAGGCCGCCAGCTTTCCCATTATGCTTAATTATCTGTGAGCTGCTCTTCATGGGGACAGGAGTAATGAGTCACTAAATGAGAGCATTTCCCGTAAAAGATTATCAAGAGATTGCAAAATGAGAAACATTCTCTCCTCCAAGGAAGGGTCTGGTACTTGTAAATAAGTTTTGAGAAACAGAAAGTGATTTGCTCTCTGTTGCCTTTGATACATTAAGGACCAAAATGTTGTTAATGTTGGTGAAGGAGGAGGAGAATAATAAGAAGAGGGAGTCGAAGAGGGAGCAGAAGTAGAAATAAAATAAGATGAATACAAGAGTCCAAGCCGTCATCTTTAAGTAACTCTTCAAACTTGTCTTTAGATAAAGAGGAAGAGTCATATGACTCAGCCATAACTTGGAGTTCAATGTCTTCAAACAGATCTTCAAGTTGGTAAACAATGTCTTTCACCTTGAAATACCATTCACGGATTCTACTGCTGTATTTTGGAATCTCTCTTTGAGCAACTTGCAAGCCAGGCTCTAACTTCCGTAAACCCTCCTTCACCCTCTCCACACCAAAGAAGAAGCGTTCACCACATTCATATTCTTTCAATAAAATACTTATTCTGAAATTCAGTGATGAAACTCACAAACCAAACAATACTGCTACCGAACGAATGCAATGGTACTGGTATTCCTTCTTCATTCAATTTCTGTGTCATGAATAACCAACTTTCCTCAATTAATATAAACAATCACTGTTTATATATATATATATTATATATATATATATATATAAATAGGAATAGGATACAAAATGGTTGCGGCTTACGTCTAGTGGCCAGTGACATTGGATCCGCACCGATTGTGACACATGTCTAAAAATGAACATGTATCACAATCACAACGTGTCCAGTGCAGTAGAACATTAGACTTAAGCTGCACCTATATGAAACAACCTAGCTAATATCTTAAACCTTATCCTCCTATGCAGTAGGTTATTTTAATAAATTCTATCTAAGTTAACTTTTGTCAAACTCAAACAAACAACAATAATAATTTATATATTACTAAAACCTTAAGCGTAGTATTTAATGTTATTGCGATCCAGTTGAGCCATATCAGCGTCCATGTTATTATTTATTTTTTTTCCAATTTTTTTATAATTGCTTTTAACATTTTTTTTTAAAAATATTTATATAAATTTGACTCATCATGTGCCTTCTCTTCTAAGTTCTTGGTAAAGGGTGAGGCTATGGGCTCAAGACCCATTGGATGTGTGTGTACCTTAACAAAAAAAAATAAAAATCTTGACTTCTTGTTATGAGTTTAGTTTGTACCTGCCAAAGAACTCTAAACTCAAATGTAATTTCCTTCCTTCATAATAATTAGGTTGAATCTGAGATTATGTGCCCAAAACTGACTTTAACCTACCAATGGAAAATAAAAACTTGATTTGTAACCTGAAGGCTGAAGTTCAACTTGTATGCGGTGTCCTATTGTCAATTCTAGCTTCTTTTCTTCTTTTTTCCCCTGAAGTTTCTTGGCCTCTTGTGTCAGCTTTGTGATTTATAGGACATAAATCATATATGAATGATAAAGGGTGCACCCTATCCCACAAGAAGTATACAAGATAAATGTTAATTTTCATTTTGAAATATTTGGAAGAATCAGTATGCCTTGCATTTCCGTGGGTGTTTACTCTTGCATTCTTCTTTGGTTGTGCCCATTTGGCATGATTGGTAATATTTTGAAACTAAAAAACAAATGATGTCCTAAATACTAAGCTGGTGAGAACTTCCAAAACAAGAAAGATTCTGGTTGCATGGAACTAGCTAATTTTCCAAGATTAGGAGTGATCTTCAAAACATATTAAGGTAAACATACTAAAAGATGAATCTCAATGAGTTATTAAAGCTACTTTGTGTTTCCTTTTTTAGCTTGCTTTTTCACATGGATTACAATTCAGGTGATATATCAACCCCTACTAGTTCTCCTGGATGACATAATACACGGTTTTGACTGGTGGGGTAATATATCAGTGGTTTACCCCTTAGGATGGGTCCAAAGGACCCAAAAAAAGAAAAACAAATTCAGGTGATATATGATTATTTTGCATTCGTGAGTGCTTGCTCCAGACCATGGTTCTGCTTGAAGATATGATGAACAAAAGTGGACTGAAATATTTCAATCATTTGTGACAAGCACCTGTTGAAGCATTACTGCAAAAGACAGATTGATTTAGTTCTAAAGAGATAAAAAGGACTGAAGGAGAATCAAAGATAACAGTTAGGTAGACTATAATCATAGACGTAACCTAAAGCATATATTTAGGAAGAAGAATTGACTGGTGGACCCATTAGATGGGATTTAATCTTTTAGACTAGCTACTGCCAACTTGATCATGTCATATTATGCATTTAGTTGAATTAAAATGCATTACTAGCTAAGAAGTTCTTCCTTTATTTTCCTTTGTCACTGCATTTCTTTTCAATGTCTTTTTTCCCCCGTTTTACTTCTTTGTCTTAACTTTGGATTTAACTATTGAGACTCAATATTTTTTTCTCTTTTTCTAAAGTATGTAGTTATTCTTCCTTCTCTGCAGGACAGTAGGAGATCAAAATGTTAATAAACAATTTAAAGGGCTCTGGAATGGGTAAAAATGCAGATGGCGTGAATGTTGGCAAGTATTAGTGGAGATAGTGGTTAAATTTGCTAGTTAGAGTTGTTAAATAGTAATATTTCATATTGATTTTCTGCAACTTGGAATGACTCAGTTATTGGCTCTTAGCCTCTGACCATGTTCTTTTTTGCTCCGATGATATTCGCTCTTTCTCCTGATTTAGTAGAAGCTACTATACTCTTTTCCTCTCACAAAATGGACAATGGTAGGCTTGTTTTCTGCAATGAATTTTGCCAATGAAGGGTAAAGGATAATTTTCCCAACGAAGCAATTCTTTTATTTTGTCCAAAACCAATAGTTTAGGGAATATTTGGCAGTGGAGATAAGGCTTTTATTATGAAATTATAAGATGGATATTCATTGACAGAAAATGCCAATGAATATAGGAAAATGTGATAATTTTTCAATTTATTTTAAGGTTGCTACTAAATATAGGAAAATGTGATAATTTTTTAGAAAATGTTTTGTGAAAAGTAATTAATTTTTCAGAAAATATTAATGTGGAAACAAACAGAGTGGTAGTATACATAATCTCGGTGACTAAATGCAAAAGTTTATGCTTGCTTTTTTCATAGATACCCTATGTCGTTTGTTCCATAATAATTGCTTTTTATCATTATACTAAGACACCAGTCGGTTTGGATTAACTAAAAATAGAGGAAATACAGCTTGTTATAATTAAGACTATGATCCTATTGCATCTATAAAAAAAAAAAAATGATCATATTATTTGAGTGAATTGACAAATATTTAATTTTTTCACTAGTTAATTTAAACGCAAACTTTATTTTAATATTCTTGATTAAGTGTTATGAATTTAATCTTCCATTCTACAATTGTTGTTAAAAAAACTAAAATTAAGAATTCCATATTCCAAATAAATCTCATATATCCTTATTATTAGGGAGACTCGCTAAATCCACTCCATTACCATCCTTAATTGTGCTATAATCCATATGCTGTGAAAAGTTGCATATATGTGATACATGTGATACATTGTCTTACTTGTGTTATTGCAATATCTAAGGAAACAATTTAATTAATTAATTAATTTTTTACCTTGTTATAATATTTTATGATTTCAACTTACATAAGCATCTGAGATTCTTATACATAGTTTTGTCACACACAAAAGGTAATCTCTCTCTCTCTCTCTCTCTATATATATATATATATATATTATATATATATAATATATATATATATTTTTTTTTTCATTTTTTGGTGGATTTTTTATCTTGCATCTCTACTCTAGGTTTATGGATATATATATATATATATATATATATATATATATATATATATTGAAATTTGGAACTAAGTTGTATTTTTAAATTGTTATATTTTGCTTCTCTTTGATTTTATAGATGTTATCCTATTGAATTATATATAAAGATAGTATAGAAGAATATAATTTTATTTTATTACATAACATGACTTAGATAATTTGGTGTTTATTACAATTTTTTTTTTTACTTTTATTTTTTTTCTCATATTATTTTCTATAAATTTCTTATTATTTTCTCTCACGTTCTTTCTTAAAAAGTGGTTGCTCTCTCTCTCTCTCCATTTATGATTCTTTCTTGCAACTCTACTTTATATTGATGAATTATTGTGATTTTTATAACTCTATTTTTGGTTCATACATTTTGGTGCTATCTTTTTTAGTTCCCCATTACAAGTAGTGTATATCTCTCTCTTATAGTATTGGTTGATTTGATTTTGTTTGAGTTAATACTTGATTATTTTCGAAGTAAGAATTTGAATTTATTTCAAAACAAAATCTTTGCTATGATAATAACATATTGCATTCGATCCATTTCGGTCCACTTCATCAATTCAGTCTACTTCAATCCGCTTCATTCAATTTTGGTCCAATTCAATCTATTTCAGTCTGCTTCAATTCAATTAGGTCTATTCGGTCTACTTTGGTCAATTTAGTCCTATTCGGTCTATTAGGTCCATTAAAGTCCATTTAGTCTATTCATTCTACTTCAGTCTAATTTGGCCCATTCGGTCAATTCATTCCACTTCGATCTATGCCCACTTCAATCTATTCAATCCATTTGGTCTATTTTAGATCACTTCGGTCCAATTTGGTATACGTACTTAAAAATGACAAAATACAAGTTTAGGTTGAGAGTACTATTAATTATTTGAGTAATATCAATTGTAATTATATGATAACTTTTGGTTATCATAATAATATTCTTAAGAGAATAACAATTTGAATAATAACTTTGAAACTTAAAAATTTTAATTGTACCAATATAAATTAGAAACATATAATGCATAAAAAAATAGTTAAGAGGAATATGACCATTTCAGAAAATAATAATATCAATCAAAAATTAGAAAATTATATATTTGTAAAAAAAGAGTGATGGAAATTACTTTATGAAATTGTTTATTTTTTAAGGAGAACAAATTATCTACAACAAAATTTAGAAAATAAATTATACATATTCATTATAAGTTTGTTATGAGTTTTTATTATCACAATAATCTCTTTTAACAGATTGAAGAATTTGAATAATTTTTTTTGATAGGGAAGAATTTGAATAATTGATTTAAATAAAATTTATACGTATATACATACATACATACATATACATATATATATATATATATTTGTTTGTTTATTTATTTATTTATTTTGCTTGAAATTATAATCAACTTCATGCAATTATTTAAAAGTAATGATGTTAAAACAAATGAGTAAATGCCCTAAAGATTAGATTTGTATATTTGTAACCTTAAAGTTTTGAAAGACTATCACTTAAATTTAGCTAGATCGAAATGGACTAGAATGCTACTTTAATGTAGCTTAACAAAAGTGTTGCAAAAATAAATGTTATGCTTTAGATTTTAGATATTGCGAGTTTAAGATCTATATATATATAATAAATTTGGATTTAGAATAGGTACTGTCAACCCAATGATATCTTTTCCTTATATACAAGTGCATAAAAATGGACATAAGTGGACCAAAATGGATTGAAGTAGACCAAAATGAACCGAGGTGTAAATAAATGGACCAAATGGAACGAAATGGATACAAATGGACTAAATAGACCGAAGTACACTGAATGGACAAGATAGGACTGAATAGAAACAAGATGGACTGAATAAGACCGAAGTGGACTGAATAAGAACGAATGGAAAAATTAGGACCAAAGTGGATATATGGACTGAATAGGAACAGATAGGATCATAGTGGACTGAATAGGACTGATATTGACTAAATAGGACCGAAGTGAATAGAGTAGACCGAATAGGACCAATATGGACCAAATAGAACCAAGGTGGACTGAATGGATTGAATATGACCAATGTGGACCGAATAAGACTTAAGTGGATAGCATAGGATCAATGTGGACCTAATGCACCCAATAGGACCAACGTAGACCAAACAGATCCAATGTGGATCAAAGAGGACAAAATGGACCGAATAAGATTTTTGAATTTTTTTATCATTTTTATTGCTTTTTTAGGGATCATATTTCTAAATTATAATGTCTATTTTGTATGTTTTTTTTAAACTCAAAACTAAATAGTTTAGCCCAAATATAATAAAATTTCATACTTTAAAATTAAGAAAAAAAAAAGGATTTTTTGAGCTAAAATTTAGAAGGTAACCTACGAAAAGATTTAATTTATGGCCCAACTAGTCAAAAATGGACCAAAGGGGACCAAAATTGACTGAGTGGACCAAATTGGACTAAATATGATCGTAGTGGATTGAAGTAGACCAAATTAGATTGAATGGGACCAAAGTAGACTCAATTGGACTGAATGAGACCGAATAACAATTGTTTAATTTTTAGGGAGAATAAATTATGTATTATATTACAATTACAAAATAATTATTTATTCTCATGCATCACATGATTCTGTGATTAGTTTAATATAATTATTAGCTCCACTTAATTAATTAAGGTAAGAAAGGGAGTTGAGTATTACTACTAGTTTCATTAATTGACATCAAGTGTATCATAACTTTTTTGTTTTTCTTTTTAAGATAAGATATGAAGTGAGTATTGCTAATAGTTTTATTAACTGGAATATCAATCCTTCAAATCAATTTAGTTGTTTGACATCTTTTTCTACATGAATATTTTTACAATCAGAACTTTTGTCAAAACTTATTAAGGTAGTGCGTTGTAAGTGTTGAACAATTACTTTCACATGAACTCCTCACTTTTCTCCATTACTTAATCAACCACTATCACTTCTATCTTTCTACATTTATACAATGATGAGTATTGGAACCATCTCTTGGTTTTTTGAATTGGGAAATTTGATGAGCTGACCATGTACAAAAGGTTTTTCAAAAAATTATAATAGTTAATCCCATAAATAAGTCAACGGCAAAACAGTTTTTCTTGTATAGATAAAGGGTCATACATATCAATACCTATTAGCAATGAATATCAAACTCTCATTAATTTGTGGCCAAAACAGAAAAGGGCCGGGATTTATTCGCACCCCTAAGAACATGTTTGTGTCATCATTACTCCATTTCCCCCAATGTTCATGAATCATGACTCAAAAGAAGGCACTTCTTAGAATGAATTCTATAGCCCAAAGACTATATAACAAAATATATATATATATATATTTGATAGTGAATCCATTACAACTGTCCAAGGCGATTACATCCAAATTAACTTGGTGAGCTATTACAATGGGGGTATCTTCCACCCAGATTACATAGTCATGCGTATTGATAGCCTCTCTAGCCATTACATGGGCTGCCATATTACTCTGCCTACGAACGTGGGACACACTCTAGGAACTAAATGCATTCAGCCAAAGTTTTGCACCTTCCGCCACCTTTAGGATCGAGTTTGGGCCCGGGTCAGGCCCTGCGAAAGCAAGCACCACCGTCTGCACATCACTCTCTAAGTCGATGTCCCTTAGGCCTAGATCCCTCGCCAACTGAATCCCCTCTTCCATTGCCTTTGCTTCAACTTCCATGGCTCCTAGAGGAAGAGGCGGTTTTTCGCTCATTGCTCCCATGATCAGGCCCTCCTCATTTCTGATTACCACACTAACTCTGCAGCACCCCAGGTTTGTAAATACCGCCCCATCCATATTCACTTTATACCTCCCCTGCCTAGGTGGTCTCCACTGATTTCTGGCCAGGGCCATGCCACGCAAAAGGGTCACTGGTATTTCGCGTAATTCCAACCCATACTTACGTGCCTCTTTAGCAACCCTCTTCGCTTCTTTGCACCTACCCTCATGCTTAAAGGCATTTTTGTTATTCTAGATGTGCCACGCCCTAATGGCAAACAGCTCCCAATCCGTGCTACCTTTCCTATCCTTCAAAAACCATACCACATCAATGAAGTCCCTTGTGGGGTGATCCAATGTAAGGAGACCAAGGTCCATCTCTTTCCAAACCTTTGAAGCCACTTTGCAATCCTATAAGACATGCCCAAAGGATTCACATTCACTGATAAGCCAAAATTGTATTGACCCCTTGTGATGAATTAATTAATTAATTACCTAAGTTTATTAATCAATTTAACATGCAATGTACGTGGCTGCACAAACAAATCACCAACTAAACTATAATGCAGCAGATAAATAAAAGTTGACATGGTGATTTGTTTACGAATGAGGAAAACTTCAGAGGCAAAAACCCCACCAAGTGATTTTAAGATCACCACTTCCGAGAATTTACTATTATCACAATAAGCGATTACAAGTAAATGAATCCTAATACCTTATATCAACCTATAGTTGAACCCTTACCCCAATACACAATTGGACTTGTTTTGTAGTGACAATCTCTTCTTGTATTGCATGGCTCCCAGTATGTGACTAACCAAAAGATATGCGAATCTCAGTACGCGACTTGACCACCAACTTAAGATGAATGTTGGCTACAAAGTTCTTCTATTCATTACACGATGAAGATCATGAAGTTACTTGGTCACAAAACCCTGTGGTGCATAAACACAGTAGCTTCTTCAAGAGAAAGAAGAACTAGGGTAAACTAGGTTTTCGGTCACACTTTTTTTCACACTTGTGCAATTGTGTTCTTGTGCAACTGTGCAACTTGTGAAGGCCTTTAAAATAATCTTTATATATGTTTAGGGTTGTGAGGAAAGAAAGCCCAAACATACATTCACGGATTGGATGAAAATCAGCTCTGAAAAACTAAACTTCATAAATCTCGACAGATACCCTATCTATCGAACAGCTGTCAAGCCTTGGGCTAAAACAACTCTTTTAAACCTCGATAGCTACTAGCTGTCGAGCTTTAAAATCCTGCACTTCAATACTTGAATCTTGGACAGATTTGCATGGCTTCAATACTTAGACTTGAACCTTTGTTCCTTGAAGTATTAAACACATCCTAGATCTACCCAATTACAAGTAATGTGAGTTTTGTCAAAGGATTAGCCAATTACATAAAATGTTAACATATGTTTCTAACATGAATAACATATGTCCTAACATTCTCCACAAAACCCACAACTAGCATCAACAATTACCTTCCTCGAGGCCAGGCGATAGTTTATTGGAAGAATGTCTCTACATGCCCTCTATAGGAAGTGTTTTTTTTTTTTTTTTTGGGCAATTGAGCTTCCATAAGGATTTCCAAAACTGAGATACTTTCGCTTTGTCAGAACATTCACCACTTTCTCTGTTCGTGCTAGCCTTCTTTAACAGCTTAAGGGAAACCCCATATGCACTCCTAACCATGAATAAGATATTTTTTGACCAAGCCCAAACTAGTGAATCATCTGGGAGTCTAGGGCTTATTGGAATGCTCAAAATGGTTTATGCCTCATGGGTGATGAACATCTCCTTGATCAGCTCCACCTTCCAAAGGCCAGTCTCACTGTTAATGGGTTGAGCTACCTTTTCCAAGTTCTGGCTTGGTCTTTGGGGCTAATGACCTTCAAAGAATCTGGAGAGGGAAGCCATCTATCACACCAAATGTTCACTTTTCTCCCATTCCCAGCGAACCACTTTGTACCCATCTCAATGGTCTCCCTAGCTGCCAAGAGACTTCTCCACACGTAAGAAGGCTTTTTTTTTTTTCCTAACTGCGCTTCCATAAATGTGCACCCTGCAAAATACTTAGCTTTAAACACTCTATGAAGGAGGGAATCTGGGTTTTGGATGATCCGCCAACCTTGCTTTGCAAGGAGTGCCAGGTTAAAAGCTTTTAAATCCTTAAAGCCCATTCCGTCTTCAGATTTGGGCAGGTAAAGGTTCTCCTAAGTAGTCCATGCCATCTTCCTTTCCTTGTTTTTTTGACCCCACTAAAATTGGCTCACCATGGAGTTTAGATCTTTATAGAGGGAGTATGGGATTTTAAAACAGCTTATGGTGTATGTTGTAGGCGCTTGGGCCACTACTTTAATGAGAATTTCTCTACTAGCATTTGATAGTAATATACCCTTCCATTCCGTGATCTTCCTCCCAACTAGGTCTTTAATTCAGTTAAAAGCCTTCTTTTTTCCTTTCCCCACTAAAGTGGGAAGCCCCAAGTAGATTTCATGCTTGTGTATGATTTGAGCTTCGAACATGTTTTTGATTTCCTCTTGAATATCCCGATCCGTGTTTTTACTGAAAAAGAGCGAAGTCTTTTCTTTGTTCAGCTTTTGTCCTAACTGATTTTCATAGTCTGCAAGAACCTTAAGCACCCTATTCCCTTCCATGACGCTTGCCCCACAAAAAATAATACAATCGTCGACAAACATGAGATGAGAGATCCTTGGCACCCCTCTACAGACTGAAATCCCACTAATCAAACCATCCCTTTCATCCTTTCGAAGCATGGATGTCAAGCCTTCTACACACATCAAGAAGAGATAGGGAGAAATAGGATCACCTTGGCGCAACCCCTTTGTTGGAATGGTTTTACCTTTTGGTTCCCCATTTATTAGCATTGAGTAGGAGAATGTTGTCACACATATCATAATCAGCCTGACCCATCTCTCTTGAAAGCCCAACTTCCTCATCATCGCCTCCAAAAAAGCCCACTTCACCCTATCATAGGCTTTGCTCATGCCAAGCTTTATAGCCATCAAAGCTTTTTGTCCTTTCCGTTGTTGGTCTATGCAATGCATTGTCTCGAATGCCACTAGCACATTATTAGTGATTTGCCTCGTTGGGACAAAGGCACTTTGAGACTCATTTATCACCACTGGTAGTATCTTCTTCCACTTGTTTGCGAGGACTTTGGACACTATTTTATCAGCAATGTTACACAAGCTAATCGGTCTAAATTCAGTAATCTTTTGTGGACAACTAATCTTTGGGATTAAGCATATGTATGTGTCATTTAAACCATTTGGCATCACCCTTGTATTGAGAATTTGAATAACACAGTTTATAACATACTGACCTACCGCATCCCAATACTTCTAAAAGAAAATAGGAGACATACCGTCGGGGCCAGGGGCTTTGGTGGGATGCATTTGATTCAATGCCACCCTAATCTCTTCCTCCCCAAAGATGCTCATTAACTTGTCATTCATTTTAGGGGTGACCTGCAGACTCATTGCACTTAGGCTTGCATCAAAAGAGTTGGGATGGTCAGAGGTATAAATGCTTGAAAAATAACTTAGAACAATCTTCTTGATGTCATCTTGGTTTTCATACCAAACCCCATCGTCATCAAGCCCTTCTATCTTATTTCTCCTTTGTCTTTGTGATGCTGTTGCATGAAAGAATTTGGTGTTCTTGTCCCCACACTTAAGCCATAGGGCCCTCGATCTTTAATTCCACATCACCTCCTCTCTGATTAAAGTTTCATTGATTTCCTTCTTCAATTCTTGGATTTCTCCTACTGTCTCATGGAATAGGTTTTAGGCCTCTAGGTGTTGGAGGTGCTCCCTTAGATGCTTCAGCCCTATATTCACATTCCCAAATACCTTCTTGTTCCACCTTTGAAGATGGAATTGGCAGCTTTTGATTTTTTCGACAATGCTGCAATTCATGCTTGCTTGAAGGGGATCCTATGCCAATTCAATGACCTCCCTGCACCTCTCGTCCCTTGCCTACATCACCTCAAAAACAAATCTCCTTCTCGCTGGTTTTGTGGGTTTCTTTCTCCCAAGAAAAGGGATAGCAAGTAGTGATTCGAAGCGGACATCGAAATATGATGAACTTGGGCTTCGCGAAATTGCTCTATCCACCTCTTATTAGCCACCATCCTATCCAACTTGATCAACGTCCTCTATTCCCCTAATCTCTCATTACACCAAGTAAACCTTTGGCTCATGGAACCTAGATCAAATAGTCCATACATACTTAAACACTCTCTAAAGCTCCTCATTTGATTAGCCTCCCGCTCCATCCATCCCAACTTTTCCTCAGAGTGTGTGATTTCATTGAAATCACCAAACACAACCTATGGCATTTCACATTGATTTTTCAAAGACACAAGAAGCTTCCAAGAAATATACCTCTTGCTTGCATCAGAGTGACCATAAAAGCCCGTCACCCTCCACGGATTTGACCCTCCTTCGTCGTGAACCACCACATCGACGTGAGAGTTTGAGCAACTCTTAAATCTTACATCCACACCTTCACGCCAGATTATTGCCAACCTGCAACTTCTCCCATCACTCGGCACCGAAATACCTTGGTTAAACTCCAACTTCCTTTGAAAACCTTTCATTCGACTCACACTTGCTTTGGTTTCCACAAGGAAAACCAAAACTAGGTTTTTTGATTTCACCTCGTCGGTGAGGGTCCTGACTGCCGGGGGTGACCCTAAACTCAGATAGTTCCACACCAACACTCTCATTGGGGTCGACGGTGCCGCTCTGCAACTACTTCCTCACCGCCATCCATAAAGTTGCTTTTCCTATGGGACTTGTTTTGGTCAAGGGGTTTTCTTCTCTTCTAATCAAGATTTTTTTGGTTCGAGCTCTTGGAGTGGTATTGGACCTGCCCTTTTCTTCTTTATTGGTTCTTTTTCCTCAGCTGGGCCTTCTACAATGGCCGCTCTAGCTAAACGTTACCAATGGCTGCTTTTTGGGCCCAAACTCTTCACGACCCAACCCAGTTTCTCCTTATAACACAAAGCCATTAGGCCAAGTCCACTTATAGTACCCCTTGGGTCTCTTATATCCCGTTCCCCTTCCAGATTGGGCGCCACACGAAACTCATATTGTGGCTCTTCCCCTTGTTGTGTCCTTATCTCCCATTGCATCACGTCCACCGATACTTTTAAAGCCCTAGACCTTTCAAAATTTTCCTTACCTGAGAAAGGAAGGATTCCTTTTGGCTGCTCACCGAGACAACTTTCCTTACCTTTTCCGTAATTGCCTCCTGAAGTCTGGCTCCTCTGTTCCCCCCTGTTTGTCTCTTTCTTGGTGACACTAACCCCTACGTAAGGTACCGTTGACTCAGATTCCCTCACCGCCACACTTTTTCCTACCGACGCATGCTTTAGCTTCTCTTGGCCACCTTCCGATTTGCTCGCCGTCCATCCCCTGTTGATACTTCCTTCCTTTTGTCCGACCTTCATAGTCTTTCCCCCACCTTTCCTTGGAACCTCACCCCTTAGCCATGCGCCATTCTAGAGGGTTGTAAGCTTTGTTTTCCTTTCCATGCACTCTTGTAGCCCATGATTGAGAAGACCACACATGTAGCAAAAGTTGGCAACCGCTCATATTTGAAGGCTATCCATTATTGTTCCCACCCCCCCCCCCCCCCTGAAAACAATCCTTTTTTTCCCCCGCACCAGCTTCTTGGTGAGGTCGATTTGCACCTTTACCCTTAAAAATTTCCCCCAGTGTACTCCGAATTCCGTTATGTCTCCCCCAACTTTGACCCTATCGCACAGCCTATCTCTAGTTCTACTTTTTAGAGGGAGTTTGTGTATTTGCCACAGGGAAATATCCTTTAGGGCCTGCTCACCCTCAAATTCCTACAGCAAAATCAGTTGCTTCTCATAGGACCAGGGACACATCTCCATTACCTTCTTTTTGTTCCTTCCATCACCAAACTCCACTAGGTAGAGCTCATCATCTATCTCATTTATTTGGATGTTCTTATTTGGTTTCCAAATCATTCTCAAATTCTTCCTTAGAGCCTCGATGTTCATGCTTTTGTGTGAAAGGACCTTCATCACAAGGCAGTTTTTACCTATCACCCTTGCCGCCTCTGTTGTGCTACTCCCCTAAGATATACTTTCATCTTCCTTCTTAGTAAATGAGAGTTTCTTCCAAAGTTCTTCTAATTCCTCCACCATCTCAACCCCTCTCAACCGGTCTTACTATAAGAAGACCACTTCACTCGTACAAGGGAACTTGCAAGACACTCCACTGCTTCCACATGCGCTAGGGCATGAGAGCACTATATGTGTGCCCTAAGGGTATACAATAATTATTCATTTTTGGAAAAAAATTTCCCGGGAATTGAAAAAGTATTAATAACTTTTTCAATTCCTGAGAAAATTTTACCATAAATGGATGGTTTAATGTGTGCCCTAAGAGCACACATTAACCGAACCCAAATAAAAATATAAGGTAGCATCCTAGACACATCTTTTGCTTTTACAAGGACAAAACTTTGGGCTTGTCTTGAAGAGCCTTCATCAAAATGTTGTGCTAGCATATCTTGAGAAGAGCAAAACTAATCTCTTTCACAAAAGAGGAAGCCTTCTTTTTACATTTTGAACGTGCAGGTTTCCTTAAATATGTAAGACAGATTACATTGGTCTCTCAATAAGAGTTCGGCTGGGGCTTGGGAAGAGCAGAATCTTTTGAGTGGTGAGGGTGTACTTATTTGGCAAGCAATGAAAGTTGAACAAGTTGCTTGATGCTTTTCCCTTAATTTTTGGTGTTTCCATTTGCAGGTCCAGCTTTGGCTTTCAGCCTCTTCTTGTTTTTTCTCCATGGGCTTCACTTGATTATCCTCTGGACTAAGACTGTTGTCCCATATTCCACCAGCAGGTTGCACTAATGAGATGGCAAAAAAATCTATTAGAGAAAAATATAATTTTAAGAAGATGCGAAAATTAAAAAATTTGATAATAGAAAATTTAATTCCGCACACATATCATCCTATATAAAAGATTTTAATGACACAAAACAACTTTTTCACTATTTTATAATCTTGTTGGTGTGTGGTGTGTGTATATATATATATATATATATATAAAGAGAGTGAGAGAGAGAATACAATTTATGATAAAGTTCTGTTGTATAAAATGTAATAATGAGTATCCAATTAGTGTTATTCATTTCTTATTATTCCAGTTAGTTTTCAATTTTTTTTTATCAGTCTATGGGATTTAGGATTCATTGAATCACGATTTTTGCCAATTTTTTCCTCACTAAATTTTTAAATAAAGTGCTCTATGCAATGTTCATATTACTTATATGTCATGTGCTTTATGTAATCCACTATATTTATATATCATTAAGCACATGATATGTGATTTTTGAAATTATATTTACTTTTAACTTTTTTTACAATTAAATGATCTCAAAATAAGAACATAAAATATAGGGTAAATACTATTATGGTCCTTAACATTTGAAAAAAGTTTGTTTTTCATCCCTGAACTTTAAAAATTTATTTTTGAATCATTTTTTTCCCGACTACCAAACACTTTTTGCATGGGAGGGGACAACTAAGCTACAAATAATTAGGTAACATATTTAAATAATACATAGATAATTTTATGAGTTAGTGTTATATGTTAGAGGAAAACTTTGTGAATATACATATGTACATACGTATATTTATAGCATATTTTTACAAGATTATTTAAAGTCTTACATGATATGAAAAACATACCTACACAAATATATATCATTTAAAGAATGCACCACATATCAAAATGTTAGACTATTATAGTCGAAGGTTGCTACCGGGGGAAAAGCTATGTTATGCTGGAGGTGTATACAACTATACATTTAACTTCTTAGAGCATGTGAGCCTTAATAGTGAGTACGTACAGTGACATTTTTATGAATTTTTTTAGAATAATTATTAAGAAACTTAAATTAAATAAATTTTTATTAAATATATATATATTAACATCACAAGAAAAAAAAAATGTAAATAAAGATAAAATGTAGTTTCTCAAAAAATAAAAATCAAATGTAAAAAAATATGGCTGGTTCATGCTTTGGCACCTATTAAGTTAAAATCTAGTTTTGTCAATAGTAGCAGCTTGATCTTGGCATCGATGAGCATGAATTGGTTCAGGTGTCTTGTATATTAAAAAGGAAGAGTTTATTTACAAGAGGTCTAAACTTAGGGCTACGCTTTGTCTTGAAGGGCTTTCACCAAAATGTTTTTTGAGCATGTCTTAGTTCTTTCACCTTGAAAGTGCAGTAATATCTTTCCTTAAAGATGTAAGTAAGACTACATTGATCCCTCACTCAGAATCTGGGAAGACCATTATCATGTGAGTGCAAGTTGCTTGATGCCTAGGAAGCACGGGTGAGGTGTTTGGGCCGCTACACCCGCGTCCGACGCGGGGACGCGCAGGCGATACCGCTGCCTGCGCGTCTGTGCCGCGTCCCCCTTTAAAAAAATATTTTTTTCGGCACGATACGCGCCGATTCGTGCTGACACGACGCCGATTCGGCCTGACTCACTACAATTCGGTCCGTATCGGCCGAAAGACACCGTGCCAGCATCGAACAAGAAAATGAAGAAAGAAAGAAAGTTGGAGAAGAAGGTGTGGTTTTGGTAAGACAAAGTTGAGCTTTCTACAACCATTCTATCTCTGTGTGTGATTGTGATACCGGTGGCCTTAGCCCCTTTCTTCTTCGTTTTCTTCTTCCTTTATTTTCGTCAGATCCCCTGCCTTCTGTTCTAGTGTTTTGTTTCTTTTTTTTTTTTTTTTGACAGTAGAACGATGGGATAACTGAAGCCAGCCACATCTTTAAATACCTTTGTTAACTTTATTTTGATTTTTGTGCTCTGTGACCAAACACGTGGGCCAGGCTGCTAGCCACATCTTCCTCTTTCTTTCTTTTTTTTTTCTTTTTTTTTTCTTCTTTAGTTTTTTGGTAATGGGAAGACACTACACTTATTTTAATACCTGTCACATATATTATTATTTTGTTTTTGGGCTGACCAAATACGTGAACTACTAAACTACATTCTTTTATTTTTTTTTATTTTTGGGCTGACCAAATAGTGTACTTATTATTATTATTATTATATTATTATTATTATTATATTATTATATGAGTTTTCTATTATTATTATATAAAAAAGTATGCTTAGCAATATATTGAAAATATAAATAAAATATTTTTATAATTTTTTAATCGCCACACCCCGCCGCACCCGCACCCTACTTTTTCAAAAATTGCTGAATCCTGCACCCGCACCCGAATCCGAAAACGCACCCATACTTCATAGCTTAATGCATGCTTTTCCATTTGCAGGAATAGCTAGCTTTGGCTTTTGGCTTCTTCTTTTTTTGGTGACTAAACATAGCTAGTCACCGCACTTCTTCCATAGATCGTTCTTTGGCTTTTGTACTTACCATTGTAAAGCACTAAAGAGTTTGAAAACAAGTCAACAAATCAATTTGAAGAAAAAAAAAGCTACATCGGACGGAGAGAGATAGAGAAAGACTGAGAAATTCATGGGAAAGAAGAGATAGAGGAGAAGAAGGAGAGAAACTGATAAAAGGAGTCAAAGATTCACACAGAAACACAACCTCATTCGGTCGTTGTTGCCAATTAAGCTTGAGAAGTTTCTTTTTGAATGAGGACGAGACAATATTTGAAACCCTTTTTTGTCTAATTTTTGTGAAATTTTCCATTTTTCCTCTTTTTTTTTTTTTTTTTTTTTTTGTCTGCTTTATTTTTGATAAATAGTGAATCTAATACTTTTCATTTTTTTTAAAAAAAATTGGTTGATTGTCCTGTGGACTTTCGGTTGTTTTGCCAAGTAAATGTAGGGGTTTTACCCTATTCCACCAGCCGATGCACTAATGAGATGGCAAAAAAATCTATTAGAAAAAAAAAAATCTCATTTAAGAAGATGCAGAAATTAAATAATTTGATATGAAAGTAGCAAATTTAATTCAACACACACATATAAGTGACCATACTTATCTTGTTTTTCCTCCAAGGGCTACTTGACTTGAGTCCAAATCTTCTGTTCCACTTTTCTTGCTCCACTCTATTTTCCACCAATAAAAACTTGCCACGTATTTACCTAATTAATTAAATACTATCATTATTGACTTATTAATGCTACCGTTATAAATTAATAGTAGTATTTAATTAATTAGGTGAACACGTGGCAAGTTTTTATTAGTGGAGTATAGACTATAAAGTAGAGCAGGAAAAGTGACTATCCTCTAGACTTTGATTGTTTTCACAAGTAAATCTAGGGGCGTTTCTCAATTCCATCAGCAGGTTGCACTAATGAGATGGCAAAAATACCGGTTAGAAATAATTTGGTAAAAAAATAGCAAATTTAATTAAAAAAAAAAAAAAACACACACACACACACACATATATATATATTAGATTTTAATGATACAAAAACAATTTTTTCACTATTTTATATTTTTGTTAGAATATATGTGTAGAGAAATAGAAAAATATAATACAAATTTATTATAAAGGTCTCTTGTATAAAATGTAATAATGAGTATCCAATTAGTGTTATTCATTTCTTACTATGCCAATTAGCTTTGAATTATTTTTATCACATCCATGGTATTTAGGATTGATTTAATCCTGATTTTTGTCAAACATGTCTGTCACCAAATTTTTAAATAAAGTGCTTTATGCAATATTCATATTACTTATATGTCATGTGCTTTATGAAATCCACTATAAATTTATCTCATTAAGCACATGATATGTTATTTATGAAATTATATTTACATATATAATTTTCTTTTACAATTAAAAATATCTTAAAATAAGAACATAAATAAACAGAAATTTCTTAAAAAATTATTCTAAATCTAAAATATAACAACACGTACTTTTTCATTAAAGTAATTTTATTAGACAATTTTATAGACGTGTCACAAATTTTATAAAAGTAATTTTAATATATTTTTTTTATTATGATCTCTAATATTTATCAATAACATTCATCATTACTCATTTAATTTAGTAAATTTCTTTTTCATTAAAAAAAAAAAAAATCTTTTTCATTACTACTCATTTAAGTTAGCATTTCCATGCGACCGACTCTTTCTCTCTTTTGCATTTCTTTCCCAGCATCTCTACATTGATTAACTCAACTCGAATATCTATGGTAAGTGAATATTCCAACTTAATAATTACTCGTGGCTTATTGAAATAATGAGATGTTTATTATTGTTTTGGTAGATTTGAGTATTTTGTCGTCTTAGAACATATTGGAATTTTTATTGGGTGTTTTTGTTTTGAGTTTTGACTATTACAATATGCTTGAGCAGTGTGAAGTTTTGTTGCATTGATTGCTAATCACGTGGTTTCAGTGGGAGAGAGATTGAGAGGGATTGTTCTGCACTTTTGCACTATGGAAGAGAGACTATTTGTTTTGCTTCTGCTTCTGCACTTCTACACTATGGAAGAGAGACTGACTGAGGAGCAGGAAGAATTTGTGAGGGAAAGCTAAAGACCACACTTTTTTTCTTTTAAAGACGTAAAGACTAAATTTAAAAGTGATGACTTGGGGAAACTTAAATAGGGTTGGGTGCTTTTCATGATATATTTTAAAACTAAATATTGTTGTGAAATATTTTAAAACTTTGTTGTTTCTCTCCTTGCATTACGTTCCGATAAAACTCTTAGTTTGCTTAAGTCTATACTATCAATTTATAAGATTTCAATTTTCATTCTTTGGTGTACAATGAATATATTATATGTTGGATAAGGAATAGACTTTTTTTCCACTCTAAACAATAACCTTTTCTTTCCTACTGTCACTAAGGAAACCCTAAAAATAACTAAACTAATTTTTTCTTTTTTTAATTAAAAAAAATTCAATAAAGTTTTCAAGTCACAATAGGAATTTAAGACAAATCCCCAGCAAAATAGACGTGGTAAAACTTAGAGAATTCTTAGCCCTATAATGATTAAGTCAATTCATCTGACTTGGGTTTTTTTTTTTTTTTTTTGTGCAATCAATTATGTTTTCAAAATTTTCTTATAGGGATTTGTTTTCAATTTTTTCTTATAGGGATTGAAAATCGGTGGGGCAGTAGGATAGGCCCCGCTCTCTAAATAGTATAAGTTAATAAAAGGTGATGTTATGGAAGCTTTTGAATATAGTCCAATTGTGCGTACTAACAACTGCGAAAATTGGTTTTCACTTGAAATTAAAATAAGAATTCAATTCTAAAATTCATTATAGGATATAGGTCAATCATGTGGATCCGTTTCTATTCCTCTTCAATTTTACTAATAATAATAGTTAAATTATTGATTAAATTCTATAAAAATTTTCTAGCTATAAATAATACAATTCATGTTGATTATTGATATAATGGTTTTAATTTGGTGTTTTGAATTGCGCTAAGAGTCATGTAACTTAATCCGTTGGTATTTTTTTGTGTTAATTTTCAAGTCATTCACAAGGTTCAAATCCTCCCTCCCCAATGTAGTTATACAAAATTTGGTGTTCTTTAATTGTTTATCAAGACTAGTGTTGATTATTTCCTCAATTATGACAACCATTAAAATGATAATTTATTTGGTTTCTTTTACATTTATATTGCAATAAAATTCACAATTTCTCTTTGCGTCCATTGATTTATATATCTTTAATCTTTGAAATATAGTGGTACTGGTGGTTATTAACCCTAAAAGTTAAAGAAAATCAAAGAATTATTGGATTTTACATGCTTTTGCTAACAAGATATTTAAAATTGAATAATAAATAAAAGTAGCACATGTATTGGATAGGTTAAAATGCTGGTTAAAAATTTTATAGACCAAATTGTGCTTCTTCTTTTTTGTTGCAATTCTTGCCTTAATTAATGATATTGTATTATATATATATATAATATATATATATATATATATATATATATATATATATATATATATAGTAAGTGCACAATTGCATCTGGCCCCAAGAACAGTTATGGGCTCAGGCCCAATGAGCCTTAAACAATATGAATTTGTAGAGTGCGGGTTTTAAACCCAGGTTAGAAGAGTTTAAGGGTTATATGGCAAGTCAAAGATTGTCAGCACTCAAAAATAACAAGGAATATTGTAACTCAACCTCCTCGGACGTAAGCCGAGGACTGTTCTTATATTATCTTTCTTTTTCTTTCTTCTTCTTTTGATTACAAAGAGAGAGAGAGATCCCCTTTTTCTGTTCCGGGTCCTCCCTTAAATACTAAGCCCCTTAATACTTTATACACGTGTTACCCCCTCTACCCCTTAGCCTAGATATTTCTACTCTCAGGGCCCTGGAATAGTAACCAGAAGTCTCCCTTCCACTGTTCAGGTGTCACTTCCCCATTAATGCGGCTAAGGTGGTAGGTGAAGGGTCTTTAATGTGGAGGCAGCAGCCTTTAGTACTTTTCAAACACCGGAGCTTCTAGGACATCCAGGGGTTCACCCCTCTTAACCGTTGGTCTCCGTTGTGTCGTTTATGAGTTTTTGTGATAACGTTGCTGATTCTTCTATGCCCATCTGAGAGTAAACTCAACCTCGGACTAGTCCTCGGGTCCTCAGCGCATGAGTAGGCCCGAGGTACTACAAGGTTTCAAACTAAAGGGTAGGTCGGCCTTACTTAGTATGGCCCAAAGACCCATATACCTATCAGGACCCTTTTACTCCCCACAATATATATATATATATATATATAGATCAGAAATACCTGTACAAATCACAATAATTAGGAACACACTATTAGTTATAGATTAGATGCTTTCCTGTTGAATATTTTACACGGGAGTTCCGACTTCTATATAAAGCTTCATCAATTCTTGATAATAATCTAATTTATGGAATTAAGAAGATTAGGAGTAGTTATTCAAGGAAACTAGTCCTCTTAGAGATTTAGAACACAGAGAGAAGAGGAAGAACTCATGCCCTTGAAATCACTCAAGTCAAGTGTTGATGCAGCAATAGCAATTGGTACAACAGTTTTCAAGAATATCAAGGGTGATCTTCCTATTGCCCAATACTTTAAGGACCATTTGATTACCTTGTATCTGCCTCAATTTTGGTGCCTTCCCAATAAAATTCCATATTAGTTCTAGGTAAGGACCCTTGAGACTCATTATATTTTTCATTTCACAACATTAATTCACATCTCATAAATTTTTCTTGATTTTGTGCACTCCACAAAATATTTTGTTGAGAAAATGAAAACTTTGTTGTTTTTCTCCTTGCGTTACCTTCTTATAAAACTCTTGGTTCCTTACTAAAGTCTATAGTTCTACTCCTCTCCCCATCGAGAAAGTCCCCTAGACCTCAACCACTAAATTATTTGCAACAATATCAATGTATAAGGCTTCAATTTCTATTCTTTTTGTGGACAATGAATATATTATATTTTTTTTTACAAGGAATACACTTTCCTTTCATTCTAAAGAATAAAATTTTCTTTCACACTAAGGGTTCGTTTGGATATCGCTTATTTTACTGAAAACTGAAAACAATAAAAATAATAATAAAAAGTTATTGTTCACACATTTGACACTGTTCATAAGCCTAAAATTACTATTCATAGACAATGAACAGTGCTAGACGTGCGTCTAGGAAAAAAAAACGCAGAAAACGCAACGCAAGAAACGCAATACCCAAACGCCACCTAAGAAAACCAAAAAAAAAAAAACAAACTATTTTTTTCTTTCTTTAATAAAAAAATCCAATAAGTTTTTCAAACAAATCCCCAAATAAATTGATGCGTTAAAACTAAGAGAAATCTTAGTCCTATAATAATCAAGTCATTTCATCTGACTTTGGGTTTTGTTTTTGTCCAATCAAATTTACTCATTTTTCTTATAGGGGTTGAAAATTAGTGGGATACTAGGATAGGCCCCACACTCTAAATCCTATAAAATAAGTTAATAAAAGGTGAAGTTATGGAATGTGGAAATTATAGGATATAGGTCAGTCAGTTTTGTGGATCTTTTTTGTTTTATTGAGTTTCTATTCTTCTTCAATTTTACTACTAATAATAGTTCAATTATTGCTTAAATTTTATGAAAATTTTCAAGCTTTAAATAGTGCAATTCATCTTGATTATTGATATTGTGGTTTTAATTTGGTGTTCTTGAATTGTGTTAAGAGCCTTATAGTTCAATTGGTTGATATATTTAGGTGTTTCCAAGTGATTTAGAGTTTAAATCTCTCCTCCCCATTTCAACTATAAAAAACTTGGTGTTCTTGAATTGTATATCAAGACCAGTGTTGATTAATTCCTCAATTATGACAACAATTAAGATGACAATGATGATTCTCAAAAAAGAATTTTAAAAAAAAGTTAACAATGAATGATATTTTATTTGGTTTCTTTTACATTTATATTGCAATAAAATTTTATGATTTCTCATTGCATCCATTGATTTATATATCTTTAAAATATGGTGGCAACTGGTTGGTCTATATACTAATTACAGAAAATAGTATCATCTTAAAAATAGGATTCTATCATGGTTATTAACCCTAAAAATCAAAGAATTATTGGATTTACATGTTTTGCTAACATGATATTTAAAATTGAATAATAAATAAAGTGGAGCATGTATTGTGCATTTTTTGCAATTCTTGTCTCAATTAAATTAAATTATATTGTATATATTGATCGGAATTACATGTACAAAGCACAACAAAACATCAATCTAAGCCTTTCTCAAAAAAATAAAAAATAAAAAATCAATCCAAACACAATTGTATTTAAACTACGCCTAGACACCCTATTACTAAGAGATACCATTATAGTTGTATGGGCCTATACAATCAATGTATTTACAATTCCGAGATACACTATAAGCCAGAACCCACTGTTACTAGGAGATTAGGATGCTTTCCTGTTGAATATTCTACTGTTCCCAACTTCTACATAAACCTTCATTTCTCCACTGATTTAGTGTAGTTGCCTCTTTCACTATAGAGTTTCGAATTGGGGAAAAATGGGAATGGATTAGGGTTTTGGAAATTGACGAGGGACGCCACAAACATAGCGAAGACGGTTACGCATCTGATTCGGAATTCAGGTTTTGATTTTTGAACGATTCCATTTAATTTATTTTTTAATATAGAGATGAGTATTTTATTATCTATTAGGATAAGGATAAGTATAGAAAAATTAGGAATTAGTTTTGGTTTTTCAAAAATTGCTGATGATGATGAGAACAGTTGTTCTTGGTGACAGGGAAGTTTGAAGTTTGAATTGGAAATAGAAAGATTAAAGGGGAGCGATGGAGGGCGATATCTCGCCACCATCAACATCAACATCAACAAGAAGCCTATTACCAGTACGCTCTCATCCATTCACTAGCACCATCGTTTGGTTGGTGAATTTCATTACCGAGTTTCAGAACACATATTTGTTGAAAAAAAAAGATGTTGAACGCTTCTTCTATGTGGAAAGGCTGAAGGAGTGTTTATTGATGTTAAGGCCTGGGTTGATAACTGCGCACAGGGAAATTGGCAGAGGCGCAAGCAAAAACAAACATCCATTCTGTGATTGGTACCACAATGTGAAGGATTTGGTATATGAAGTAGAAGATTTATTTGAAGACATTGAACTAGAGATTAGAGCCGAGTCTTACGTGTCTCCTCCATTATCGTGTGAGCTCTTTGAAGAGTTACTTGAAGATGAAGACGGCATGGATTTGGAACTTAAGATTAAGTACCTTTGGTCTCTCAAAAAACATTCACATTCTCCGGCCAAAATGGGCAATTAGCCATAGATGTTGAAGAATATAGTTAGTAGGCATTGGTTTGAAAGTATATATAATAGTAACATCTCGACTCTTAGAGAGTCGATTTTGGGGCTATAAATCGAGTTTTTAATGCTCGATTTTTATGGTCTGATTCTGTCCGATGTGGCATTTTTTCCATGTGGCGACTACTTGGAAATCGAGTTTCTAAGACTCGATTTACAAGCCAAAAAAATTTTCCTCTACGTCCATCCATTCCCAGAGCAAAACCCACCACCAAAAAAAAAAACCCACCTGGGTCGCGCTGCACCTAGGGCGCGCGACCTGGGTCGCGCTGCCAGGTCGCGACCCTGCCTGGTTGCGCTGCACCCAAGGCGCTCGACTTGGGTCGTGCTGCACCCAGGGCGCGCGACCTAGGTCGCGCTGCCAGGTCGTGACCCTGCCTGGGCACGCGACCTGGTCGTGCTGCACCCAGGCAGCGCAAGCCAGGTGGGCTTTTTTTTTTTTTTTTTTTTGGTAGTGGGTTTTGCTCTGGGAATGGATGGACTTAGAGAAAAAAAATTTTGGCTTGTAAATCGAGTCTCTAAGACTCGATTTCCAAGTAGTCGCCATGTGGAAAAAATGCCACATCGGACAGAATCAGACCATAAAAATCGAGCATTAAAGACTCGATTTATAGCCCAAAATCAACTCTCTAAGACTCGAGATGCTAGTAAAAAATACAGTTTGTAAACCTTAACTACTAACTATATTCTTCAGCATCTATGGCTAATTGCCCATTTTGGCCACATTCTCCACTTCCTCCTCCTCTTCCTTCACAAGCATTAACATTGTGGTCTTTATTGCTTCAAAGGCAGCGGAGGGCAAATGAGTTTCTCTATCTAAAAAATTATCTACCTGCAAATATGCTTTCTACGGTAAAAAAAAATGTCCCTCATTATGGAACATCTAGAAAATCCTATAGCGGAAATGCTCTCTTTACCCTCATCCTCACTGCCCCCATACTCCTTCTCGAGTAGTGACAAAGAAGACCCAAGATATGATTTACTTCCTTGGTATTTGAGAAGATGCCTGGAATTCTGCTTCATATTCACCCCCGGTTTCACCTTTTACAAGAAAGATTTGGTCTCATTATGGGTAGCGGGGGGACTTATTCACCCTGTTGTTGGACGTAGCTTGGAGGAGGAAGCAGGCCATTACTTCGATCGATCTAATGGTGTCTTGGAACCTAGACCCTCCTCTGTACAAACTAAGATTTGACTGGATAAACATCGATCCCTTTACCATGGATCATGAATTCGTGCGGTCTGATGGTCTTGTCTCAAAGAGGGCACGCCATGCTTCTGTTTCCGTGTGCATCTCTTCCATATCTGAAGGATGGCTAGAATCTTCAAGGGGTTTACGCACAATCTTACTTATAAGGAGCTCTCAGTTAGGTGTTAGGGATTTGTTCCTCAAGGCTAGATACTTGCGCATACTTGATTTGTCACATGCCGGGCTCTTCCGGATTTTGTTTGTGATTTGCTGCATCTTAGTTCTCTAAATTTCTCTTATAGTCCAGTTGAGACATTGAGTAGATCAATCATCAACCTCTTCCATCTTCAAACCTTGAATCTCTTTCGTTGTCATGAATTGAACAGCATTCCTGACAACTTTTACTTGTTGTCTAACCTGGGCTACTTTGTTATTAGTCTTGTTAAATTAAATTTGATGCCTACATTTATTAGAAAATTGACCTCTCTTCAAACACTACTTGAATTCACCGTCCGAAAGATGGATGTCAAATTGGGGAGCTAAGAAACCTAAATAACCTTTGTGGGCAGCTTAGCAATGTGGCAACTTTGGATGATGCTATTGCATCTCATGACTGGTATTCACAAATTATCCTTGGTTTGGTCCAAAAACGAAATTTTGACATTGTCCAAGGTCTTTGACCTCATTGAAACCTTATGGTTTTGAAGATTTTCAACTATAATTCCAAGTTTCCGTCTTGGATGTCAAATCCTTCATTCACACATCTTATATTTATCACCCTGACCAACTGTTAAGTGAAGAACTCTCACCACTTGGTCCATTGCCTCTCTTGGAATCGGGGTTAAACATATTGGCTCCAAGTTCTACGAATGGGGAATTGTCAAAATTGCTTTCCCATCTTTACTTACACTGGAAATTTGGCATATGAATGATTTGAAAACTTGGGCTCGCTGCAAATCCAGTGACTTCCCCGTGCTAAAAAAAATTATTTGAGTTGCTGCAAAAAGCTGAAGAATCTCCCTAAGATGCGGCCACATGTCAAAATAAAGACTTTCAAGTGCCCAAAATTTTCACATGTCAGTGGTTCAGATTGGCCTTTCGGAGATATAGTAATCCTTTATCAGGTACAATAGTCATATGTTATTTTCCTTTTCTCAAGTAATATGATTACTTTGTGTAAACTAGTTTCTTTGACCTTGTTTAGAATATATTTTATTAACTTCCTTTTTTTTTTGTGTGCAGAATTTCACAATTTTATGGCTGTTATACGTGGACATTGTAAAATTTGAAGTTACATTTACAAATGAAGGGGAACAATGAAAGTTATTCTTTTGTATGTTGTCTTTGTGCTTTTTATTCTGATTAATAAAATTCTTACCTACTAATAATAATATTCATTGATTATATTGCATAAATGAAGACGTGGAATCGTGGATATTGCTTTGGGTGATTTGGGTAATATATACTTGGTGAAGAGTGAGGTTGTGTGTGTAACTTATCAAAAACTAAAAATCTTGACTTCTTGTTATGAGTTTAGATTGTACCTGCAAAACTCAAATGTGATTTCCTTCCTTGATAATAATTAGGTTGAAGTTTCTTAGCTTCTTGTGTCAGCTTTGCGATTTATAGGAAATAAATTATATGTGAATGATAAAGGGTGCACCCTATCCCACAAGATAAATATTAATTTTCATATTGAAATATTTGGAAATCTCAGGATGCCTTGCATTTCAGTGGGTGTATACTCTTGCATACTTCTTTGGTTGTGCCCATTTGGCATGATTGGTAATATTTTAAAACTAAAATCCAAATGAGGTCCTAAATACTAAGCTGGTGAGAACTTCCAAAACAAGAAAGATTCTGGTTGCATGTAACTAGCTAATTTTCCAAGATTAGGAGTGATCTTCAAAATAGGTTAAGGTTTTCATACTAAGAAATGAATCTAAATGAGTTATTAAAGCTACTTTGTGTTTTCTTTTTTAACTTGCTTTTTTACATTGATTACAATTCAGGTGATATATATATATCAATCGCTACTAATTCTCCTGGATGATATGATACATGGTTTTGATCGGTGGGGTCATGTTTCTGTAGTTTACTCCCTAGGATAGGTCCAAAGGCCCTACCTTGCTGCAGTTCCACTCTATAAATAAAAAATAAAAAACAAAATTATTTGCATTCATGAGTGCTCGCTCCAGACCATGGTTTTTGTCTTCTTGAAGATATATGAGCAAAAGTGGACTGAAATATTTCAATCGTTTGTGACAAGCACCTGTTAAAGCATTACTTCAAAAGACAGATTAATTTAGTTCTAAAAAGAGAAAAAGGACTGAAGGGGAATCAAAGATAAACATTTAGGTAGACTATGATCATAGATGCAACCTAAAGCTTATATTTAGGAATAATTTACTGGTGGAACCATTAGATAGGATTTAATCTTTTAGACTAGCTGCATCCAACTTGATCATGCATGTCATATTATGCATTTAGTTTAATTCAATTGCATTACTAGCTAAGAAGTTCTTCCTTTATTTTCCTTTTGTCACTGCATTTCTTTTCAATGCCTTTTCCCCCCAGTTTTACTTCTTTGTCTTATCTTTGGATATAACTATTGAGACTCAATATTTTTTTTTCTTCCAAAGTAAGTTGTTATTCTTCCTTCTCTGCAGGGCAGTAAGAGATCAAACTGCTAATAAAGAATTTAAAGAGCTGTGGAATGGGTAAAAATGCAGATGGCCTGAATGTTGGCAAGTACTACTAGGGATAGTGGTTAAATTTGCTAGTTGGAGTTGTTAAATAGTAATATTTCTCACTGATTTTCAGCAACTTGGAATTATTTCTTACTGATTTTCTGCAACTTGGAATGACTCAGTTATTGCCTTATTGGAGTTCTTTTTTGCTCCATTGATATTCGTTCTTTCTCCTAATTTAGTAGAACTGTAGAACGTACAATGGTAGGCTTGTTTTCTGCAAAGTGACTAATAAGATGGAATATTCACTTCACCTAATCAAGTTTGGCAGAGAGTAATACAAGAAGATATTTCAGCTGATTTGAATTTCACTGCTGAGAGAAGATGAGAGCTGGGAAATAAATTAATGAGTCACTTAAATAAAATCAAAATTTTCACCAACAGTGGAAGAGAGAAACGAGCATTTGTGTGTAGCATTTATCTATACACATTTTGGGGGCAATGTTACTATTTGTGTCTCACTCAATTCAAGAAAACCATAACAACAATAATTCCTTGAACTTTTACGTCACTTTTAGTTACTTTAGCATATACCTAACGCCAACTTAAAATTTTCATTTTTGCTGTTGATGGATACTCGTGGTTTTATCTTTTACCTAAAAAAAATTGCAGACCCAAACAATTCGTGGAAATAGATAATCATTTTACAATTGTAATATAATGTATAATTTATTATCTAAAATTTGTTGAAGATAATTTTGCTCTCCTTAAAAATTAAAAAATTTCTAAAATTATTTTTCATCTTTCTATCTCTACCAATTGATCATTCAATTATTTTAGGTGTGTGTTTAGATACGGATGAAAAAACTAATTTATTTTACTATTCAGCTTATTTTTGCTACTATTCATGAGTCTCACTGCACTTTTTGGTATTATTCATAAGTTATTATACTATTTCAGCTGACTTTTACTTTTATTTGCAGTATTTTCTACAAAAAAAATTTAGTTTTAGTAAAATAAGTGGTTCCCAAACAGACCCTAAGTGTGTTTGATTGATATTATTCTTGTATAAGGCGGTCTGTATTCTTCAAAATTATGTTATAGTATGCAATTTTTTTTTTTTACTATAACTAAACTTTTTTAATTTCCAATAAATTATTCAAATTCTGCATTCTCTTAAAGAAGATTATCATGATAATAAAAAATCATAAGAAACTTATATTGAATATGTATAATTTATTATCTAAATTTTATTGTACATAATTTGTTCTTCCTAAAAATTAAACAATTTCAAAAGTAGTTTCTCTATCACTTTATTTTTACAAATACATGATTTTATATGTTTTTTATTGATATATATATATATATATATATATATATATATATATATATATATATATATATTGAAATGGTCAATATTCTTCTAACTATTGTTATTATGCATTATATATTCCTAATTTTTTGATACAGCTAAAATTTTAAGTTTTTTAGGAGATTCTTATGATAACCAAATTGGACAAATAGACCAAAATGAATTGAAATTGACTAAATATACTAAATTGGACAAATGTGGACCAAATGGATCAAATAAACCAAACTGGACTAAATTCGACAAAAAATTCCCGAAGTGAATGAAGTATATTGAATGGACTGAATTGAACTGAGTTAGACCAAAATGGACCAAAGTAGACAGGATGAATTGAAGTGGACCAAACAGGACCGATTTGATATGTTTCCTTCTTCTTCTTTTTTCTTTTTTTACAACTAAATTTTAAGTTTTAAATTTCTTATTCAAATTCAATTATCACTTCCAAATAACTAAGTATTAACTCAAACAAAAATAAAACAAAAGCTATAAAAGGGAGAGAGACTACTTGTGATGAGGAACTCAAAAATATAACACCAATACATATTTACCCAAAATAGAGTTTTAAAAAACACAATAATTCATCAAACTAAAGTAGAGTTGCAAGGAAGAAAATCAAGAGAGAGAGAATAATCATTTTTTCAAGAGAGAATGAGAAGGAAAAAAAAAAAGTAAAAATAGAAGCTATAGTAATAAATACCAAATTATCCAAGTCATGCTAGGTGATAGAATAACATTATATTTCTTATATACTATCTTTATAATTCAATAAGATAACATCTATGAAATCAAAGAAAAATAAAAGAAAATTATAACAACTTAAAAATACAAAACTAAATCAAATTAACCTAAGGTAGAGTTATAAAAAAAAAAAAAAAAAAATCATCAACCTAAAATGGAAATGCAGAAAAATAATAAAATCCACCAAAAAATGAGAGAGAGAAAGAGAGAAATAACCTTTTTTTTTTTGTGGGAAAACTATGCATAGAATGAGAGTGAATTGCAAATTTATAGTAAAAGGATTGGAATGAGAAGAGCCAAAAATAAAAGTAAGATAAAGGGATAGAAGAAGAGTGATATTAAAGTAGATAATAGTGGGGATATGATAAGGTAAAAGTGAGGAAAAAGGTTGGAGAATATGTAAAAATAAGTTGGGAAATTAATGATGAGAAGTTGATGAGTTGAGAAAGAGAAAAGATGATTAATTATAGAGAATGTGTGAAGTGGAAACCTAAAAACAATTTTTGTAACATGGCTATGATGTGGTTTAACTAGAGTGTAGCAATAATAAATGCTATGCTTTAACACACACACACACATATATATAAACTATCTTTCTTCATGCTTCTTTCATTAGGAAAAAATAACAAATGCCCTAAGAATGAACCATAACATTCATTCTTCTATTATATTTGTGTCCTACTCAACATAACATTCATTAATCCTCTACGTAGTTTTTAGTTAATTTAAGCAAATAATAATGTCAAACTAAATATAATTCTTTGCTATTGGTTACTTGTGGCTTCACCTATAATTATCATTCTTCACACTTTAAGCATACTCTAAACTTGTTGTTTAATTTATGATCTGCAAGTAGGTTTATATATGGAGATAGAAATTCAGGAGTTTCTGGAGGCTAAATCCTAAGAGAGCCTAATAAACAATGTTTGTTGAGAGATAAAGGCAAAAATTTTAGCAAAAAAGAGGATTCAAAGATAAAGCACAGAATAGACAGATTTGCTTCAATTAGGAAATTCTTTTACTAGCAAATAAAGCCAAAGTGCCTCTTATATGTTCTTGTATTATTGTCTGCATTAAAGTGTCAAGTCACCAATTTGTTTGTAGTTTTGGTGGGTGTGTTCTGTTGGTATCTTTTTCTCATTTTGGGTTGTATTTGGTTTTTCTTTTCAATTGAGAATTTGTTTCTCTCTTGGGTTGTTTTGGTTCTTTCTATGAACTACATTATTGATGTGTTGTGTATTCTTCTCTTGTGTTTAATGAAGGTAATCTTTTTCATCAAAAATAAATAAATAAACATGTTGCAAACACATGCACATTCCAATATTGATTTTGAGCTATATTTTTTATATAAACCAGTATTTCCCTTCAAAATCATATATATATATATATATATATATTTAATAGCAATATTCATGAATTTATGGAACCAATTTCCAATATTGATTTCTTTTGTTGATTTGGGTTGTGATTTAGTTTTTCTTTTCTATTACAGATTTGTTTATTCTTTGGGCTATTTTGGTTTTTTCTTATGAGTTGTATTTCTAATATGTTGTGTGTTCTTCAGTTGTATTTGATATACAAAATATATAATAGCAATATTCATAAATTTATGAAAGCCAATTTCCAATATTGATGTCTTTTGTTGATTTGGGTTGTGATTTTAGTTTTTCTTTTCTATTACAGATTTGTTTATTCTTTGGGCTATTTTGGTTCTTTCTATGAGTTGCATTTCTAATATGTTGTATGTTCTTCAGTTGTGTTTGATGAAAGTAATCTTCTTCATTAAAAAAAAAAAAGAAATTAACACATTGCAAACACATGCACATTCCAATATTTTTTTTGAGCTATATATTTTATATAAACCAACATTCCCTTCAAAATTATAAATATAATATAATTGTATTACACAAGAATTTATGGAAGCCAAATTCTTTGTGAGCAGAAGGTTATTCAAAATATTAAATAGAGAGTGTAAACTTGAATATAAGAGAGGCTGCTACAAAGTAGATTGTTACCTATAATACTTAACTTCCCTATCAATATGTAAGAAATTAATGACCATGTAGATAGTTCTATCACCTAACTATGACTTCCATCTCTATGTATGTAGTCACCCGAAATATCTCACCCATTCTCTTCCTTTAAGGGATTCTTAAGTTATCATCACATTCTTCTAAGTGTTAAATCAATTATTCAAAACATTGTAGAACTATATATGCATGTTTAGCAATCAATGCAACAAAACTTCACACTACTGGAGAATATTGTAGTCGTCAAAACTCAAAACAAAAACACTCAATTATTCCAATATATTATATGAAGACAAAATACTCCAATATATCAAAATAATAATAAACATCTTATTATTTCAATAACCCATGAGTAATTTCTAAGTTAGAATATTCACTTACAAAAGATATTGGAGTTGAGTTGATCAATGGAGAGAAGTTAGGAAAGAAAAATATTCATGTAAATTACTCATTCAATCACATAGAAACAAAGTCTTCAAGATATGCAGAAGAGAGACTCACTAGCTCAGTCACATAGAAATGTGGAAGAGAAGACGATCGAGGATTGTCTCAATTGATTTTTTTTTTTTTTTTGTTCATGCTTCTTGTTTTGGTTTCGTAATCCTCTTATGCATTTTGTTTTTTACTCTTTTAATCAAATTTATTGCAACTATTTTACTAGTTTACAACTTTTGTCTCTGCTTAATCTTTTGCTAATGTGAAACATTGTAGAATGATATGCACATGTTTAGCAATGTAACAAAACATTGTAGAATTATACGCATATGTTTAGCAAGGTAACAAAAGTACCCAAACCTATTTACGTTTCCCCAAGCACTATGATCACATAAAATCCCATCTCCCCTATGACCCTATGTTTTCCCTGCCCATCACTTTTAAGTTTAGTCTTTACCTTTTCTTTTTTAGCTTTCTCTCACAGATTCTTCCTCTCTCCCTCATCCTGAGTCAGTCTCTCTTCCACAATTAACAGTTTTAAACAAACAATGCAGAAGGAGTTGTGCAGTGTGCAAAACAATCCCTCTCAATCTCTCTCCCACTGACACCATGAATGCATGTTTAGCAATCAATTCAACAAAACTTCACACTACTCAACCATATTGTAGTAGTCAAAACTCAAAAAAAAAAAAAAAAAACCAATTATTTTTGTATATTCTAAGTAGAAAAAAAAAAACTCTAATTAGTCAAAACAATATTAAACATACCATTATTTCAATAAGACATGAGTGATTACTAAGTTGGAATATTCACTTACCAAAGATATTGGAGTTGAGTTGATCAATGGAGAGAAACTGGGAAAGAAATGCAAAATATAAAGAGATTCACTAGCTCATGTGGAAGAGAATACGAATGATCTTTTGCTAAAAAGTTAAAAGTTAAAACTAACTCACTGTAGGCACTCTTACGATCCTAACCCATCCCCAACATTTACACAATTTTTTTAGTGATAAAAATTTTCTAAGTAAAATGAATAGTGATGAATGTTATTGATAAATATTGGAAAGCATAATGAATAAATATCAAAATCACTTTCGAAAAATTGGTGACACATTTACTTGTAAAAATTGCCTAATAAAATTTGTAATATCTATAATATCATTCTTTTATTACTGTATGGATATGTATGTGTTTCATATCATGGAAGATTTGATTTTTTTTTAAATCTTGTTAAAATATGCCATAAATATATGTATGTACATGTATATTGACAAAGTTTTCCTCTAACCTATTATGACAACTCCTAAAATTTTAAAATATATAATTAGTATGAAAAATAAAGATAAAACCTAACCAAAAAAAATCAGATGTCTTGGGACATGGCTCTTTAATTTTAAAATATATAATCAAAAGCACCAAACCCTATTTATGTTTCCCCAAGCATTATGATTACATCAAATCTCATCTCCTCAATGACCCTACGTTTTCCCAAGCAGAATTTTAATCATCTTCTCAAATACCAAGGAAGTAAATTATATCCTAGGTCTTCTCAATTACTACACGAGATGGAGGAGGACAAGAACGAGGACAGTGAGGGTGAGGGTAAAGGGAGCATTTCTGCTAAAGATTTTCTCGATGTTCCATAATGATGGACATTCTTTTTACCGGACAAAGCATATGGAATGTAGGAGGCTATATTCATTATAAAAGCTACAAGAGATACTAGTACATTGTAGATGAGCTACTCAAGATTAAGAGATTATTAGATAAGTTACGAACAACAATTGATGACTTGGAGAAATATACATTTCCTGACACGACATTATTTAGTTTTGTAAAGTCCTTGTTTTCAATTTTAATATATATATATATATATATATATATATATATATATATATAGGGTTAATTGTATTTAGGATAGAAATTACTTGAGTCCTATGATTTTTGTAAAAGCTACACTTTGGGCAAGTCGCGACCTCAGGCAACCTGCACAACTCATAAGTGACACATGACAAAAGAATCAAAATAGACTGCCAACTAGGCAAGTCGATCGTGACCAGCCAGTTGAAAGCAAAGTAATCATCAACAAAGAAGTATATTTATTTTGATATTATTATATGCTAAAGTAACTAAAAGCGACACAGATGAATGAATGTTATGGTGACTAAGACACAAATACAATACCCCAAATATTTGATTTTCTAGACAAATACCCATCACAATCCTCGTTTCCCTCTTCCACATTTTTTGAAGAATTTGTTCCTTCGTGAGTATGTGACTGAATGAGTAGTTCACACCGTAGTAGTAAGAGCAGCAAGCTAGGCATTGATTAATATTTGCATTCCCAACTTCTCTTATCTTCTCTCCATTCAACTAAACTCAACTCCAATATATTTGAAACTCGATTAGGTAAGTGAACATTCCATCTTATTAATTAATCCTGACTTATTGGAAAAATTGGATGTTTATTATTGTTTTGATAGTTTGGAGTGTTTTTTTCTTTTCTTCTTAGAACATATTGGTATAATTGGATGTTATTGTTTTGAGTTTTGACTACTACAATATCCATGAGCAGTGTGAAGTTTCTTGAAAGTGAGGCAACTTTTACAAGTAGATGTGTCACCAATTTTTTGAAAGTGATTTTGATATTATTCATTATACTTTCTAATATTTATTAATAACATTCATTGCTACTCATTTTACTTAGCAAATTTTTATCACTAAAAAAAAATAGTGTAGACATTGGGGGTGGGTTAGGACCGTAGGAGTGCCTGCAGTGGGTAACTTTTAAGTTTTAACTTTTTAGCAAAGGATCATTTCTTTCCCAGCTTCTCTCCATTAATCAACTCAACTCCAATATCTTTGGTAAGTGAATATTCCAACTTAGTAATTACTCATGGCTTATTGAAATAATGGGATGCTTATTATTGTTTTGATAGATTGGAGTATATATTTTTTTCTTCTTAGAACATATTACAAAAATGGTGTGCCACGTATCTTTAGAGGAAATCTTATTTTTTACTTTTTGAATGTGCAATAACTTGTTTCCTTAAAGATGTAAGAAAAGGACTTTATGTGTTCTAGTTAAGTAATTGAATAAAAGAATATATTATACATCAGACAACTTGCATAGCCTATGAGTGACAAGAAGAATAAAAACACGTTGCCAACTAGGCAAGTCGCAACAATTTTGCGACAAGGTTGCGAATTGCAAGAATATATTGCTTGTTTTCTAATATTTTTATATCCAGTGTAAATATGCCAACACACCCATTCACACACATTCTATGACTAGGCAAGTCGCAACCATTTCATGACTAGCTAGCTTGTGAACTGCATGATTAGATTGCTCTATTTTTTGATATTTTTTTTATCTTCTATAAATATGCTAAACACACATTTTGTATATGTTGAATTTGGTAATAAGGAATGATTTCAGTAGATGCTTTGAAATAATGTTATTAGTGGGTACAATTGGAATTGGAAAACAACTTTTACCCAAATTATCTATAAGAATTACAAGATTGTAAAACATTTTGCTAACAATTTTAGTTATCCATACCCACATATTTTGGTTTGAGACTTTTAAAAAAAGTTATACTTGAAACTCTTAGTAATAGAGGTGTCGATGTTGTGGAATTGGATACACATCAGAAGCAACTTGAATATGAGGTTTTTGAAAAACTTTTACTTATAATTGATGGCGCATGGAATGTAACTCATTGTGATTGGGAGCACCTAAGAGCTGAAAGTAGAGCTAACAAAATTTTATCTACCGAACAAAGTTAAACAATTTTTACTATTATGGGTGCTAGTAAAATTGTTTAACTTTGTTCGGTAGATAAAATTTTGTTAGCTCTACTTTCAGCTCTTAGGTGCTCCCAATCACAATGAGTTACATTCCATGCGCCATCAATTATAGTAAAATTTTTCAAAACCTCATATTCAAGTTGCTTCTGATGTGTATCCAATTCCACAACATCGACACCTCTATTACTAAGAGTTTCAAGTATAACTTTTTTAAAAAGCCTCAAACCAAAATATGTGGGTATGGGATAACCAAAATTGTTAGCAAAATGTTTTACAATCTTGTAATTCTTATAGATAATTTGGGTAAAAGTTGTTTTCCAATTCCAATTGTACCCACTAATAACATTATTTCAAAGCATCTACTGAAATCATTCCTTCTTACCAAATTTAACATACACAAAATGTGTGTTTAGCATATTTATAGAGGATAAAAATATATCAAAAAATAGAGCAGTCTAATCATGTAGTTCACAACCTAGCTAGTCATGAAATGGTTGCGACTTGCCTAGTCATAGAATGTGTGTGTTGCATATTTACACTGGATATAAAAATATTAGAAAACAAGCAATATATTCTTGCAATTCGCAACCTTGTTACAAAATTGTTGCGACTTGCCTAGTTAGCAACGTGTTTTTATTCTTCTTGTCACTCATAGGCTATGCAAGATATTCTTGCAATTCACAACCTTGTTACAAAATTGTTGCGACTTGCCTAGTTAGCAACGTGTTTTTATTCTTCTTGTCACTCATAGGCTATGCAAGATGTTTGATGTATAATATATTCTTTTATTTAATTACTTAACTAGAACACATACAATCCTTTTCTTACATCTTTAAGGAAACAAGTTATTGCACCTTCAAAAAGTAAAAAAGAAGATTTCCTCTTTTGCGAAAGAGACAATCTATTCCTTTAAAGATACATCGCACACCATTTTTGTAATATGTTCTAAGAAGAAAAAAATATATACTCCAATCTATCAAAACAATAATAACCATCCCATTATTTCAATAAGCCATGAGTAATTACTAAGTTGAAATATTCACTTACCAAAGATATTGGAGTTTAGTTGATCAATGGAGAGAAGCTGAGAAAGAAATGCAAAAGATAGAGACTCACTAGCTCATGCGGAAGAGAAGATGAGTTAGATTAGTGATCCTTTGCTAAAAAGTTAAAATTAAAAGTGACCCACTGCAGGCACTCCTACGGTCCTAAAGTGATCCATATTTTTTAGTGATAAAAATTTGCTAAGTATGAGTAGCAATGAATGTTATTAATAAATATTAGAAAGTATAATGAATAATATCAAAATCACTTTCAAAAAATTGGTGACACATCTACTTATAAAAGTTGCCTCATACAATCCCTCTTCATCTCTCTCCCATCGAAACCACATGTTTAACAATCAATGCAAGAAACTTCACAATGCTCATGGATATTGTAGTAGTCAAAACTCAAAACAATAACTTCCAATTACACCAATAAGTTCTAAGAAGGAAAAAAAAAACACTCCAATCTATCAAAACAATAATAAACATCCAATTTTTCCAATAAGCCAGGATTAATTAATATGATGGAAAGTTCACTTACCTAATCAAGTTCCAAATATATTGGAGTTGAGTTTAGTTGAATGGAGAGAAGATAAGAGAAGTTGGGAGTGCAAATATAAATCGATGTCCAAAGTGTAACTTTTACAAAAATCATAGGACTCAAGTACTTTCTATACTAAATACAATTAACCCTATATATATATATATATATATATATATATATAATATATATATATATAATATATATATATATATAAAATCGGGAAAAATATATGATATATTCATTGTCTACCAAAGAATAGGAATTGAAGCCTTATATATATAATTAGTGGTTCAAATAATTTAATAGTTAAGGTCTAGGGGTCTATCTGGATGGGGAAGGAGAAGAACTATAGACTTAAGGGAGGAGCCAAGAGTTTTTTCGGAAGGTAATGCAAGGAGAGACACAACGAAGTTTGCATTTTCTCAACAAAATTTTTTGTGGGGTGCACAAAATCAAGAAACATTTATGATGCTTAAATTAGAGTTGTGAAATGAAAAAAATAAAAATTAATGAGTGTGTTTTAGATCAATATATATATATAATCAAGAGACATACACAAACGAGGAAAAATTAGCAGTTTTCTTTATTGTTGAGTACCAGAATCAAGTAAAGTTTTTGCATTCAATACTTGAGCACCTATATGTGGAGGCAAAAGAAAGCAAATTGTTACCTACAATACTTAACTTCTATGTCAACATGTTACAGATAAATGAGAATGTAGACAGTTCTATCATCTCAAATAACCAAAGTCTAGACGATAGTCAAGTGAAGGCTGTGAACGCCCCAAAAAAGGAGAAAAAAAAGAAGAAGCTAGTTTAGGGCTTTTTCTTTATTTCTTTTGGTTTATCACACATTACGTCCTTAGCGACATGGCTCTTTGTGTGCATGTATTTCTAGGGTGAGGTGTGTGTTTATGAATCCCTTTTTCTAATTTTTATTTTAGGAATTGCCGCCAACCATTGATTTTGTATTAGGTGTGATTGGTCATCTATGAGTCTAATTCATTTTAAGTTACCAAATTAACTATACCAATTTTAAAGGGTTTGTTAATTAAGTTAAACAAAAAGTCTTGAACGAAAGATTGTAGACTTGGAAGTTTGGTTACGCGTGAGGAAGGTGTTAGAAACCCCACAACGTGTATCCAAAGGATAGTACCTAATTTTAATTTAATTCAAATATTATCTTTTGGTGAAGAAATAAGATAGTTGACATTTTGATTCTTTTTGAAAAAAAGTTTTGCATACATACATACATACATATATACACACACACACATGTGAGTACTTATATACTTATAATATACCATGTGAATATTTAAGTCCGAAAATATTTACAATCAAAGCATGTGAAATATATACATACATAACATGTGAAGTCTAAATTTAAATACATATGACTAGCATGTGAGTAGAATATAGAGGGTAAGGCAAATAGTACCTTGCTGTTATCCACCACGTCTTTCTCATTTCACATGCATAAACACAACAGACCAAAACATTAATGCAAAATGGGGAGGGGCAAGCATATTAGCTAGATTGGGACCCGAATAAAACATGTGAATTTCAAAGAGACTATCAGACAATTTTAATCTATCAACATGCGAATTTGTTGACCAACAAGACACTTTGTTCATTTAAAGAAATTAAAAAGGGAATTTGGTGACCGTAGGGGCCAAAATGTAATTTTGGAAATGTTTTGGGGTCAAAACACAATATTGGAAAAGTTTTGGGGTCAAAGTGCAGTTTTGGGTCAAAATACAATTTTAGAAAAGTTTTGAGTTTAAAATGCAATTTTGAGGAGAATTTTTATGATTAAAACATTATTTCAGGAAAAATGAGGATTAAAACATGATTTGGAAAAACTTATGCTTAAAACATGATTTTGGAGATTTTTGAGATTAAAACATGACATTGGGAAACATTATGGGAATTAAAATGTAAATATGCAAGGTTTATGGTCCAAAATGCAAATATGAAAAAATCACATAGCATGCAAATATGAGGAAATATGGATCAAAATGCGAGCATAAAAAATATGAATGACATGTAAATATGCAAAATATAGGAAATATGATGGCATTTTATTAATTTATGGAAAAACTTGCATGTGGACCTTTATTAAAAAGTGGCTGAATATGTGTATGTGGGGTTTAATCCAAAGTGTGGGCTTAAGAGCTGCTACTGGGCCAAGGTCTCGGACTTGAGGGTTGGATTGTGAAAGGCCACTCACGGATTGTGAAATCCACAAAGAGAGCCGGACTTTTTTTTGTTTGACATAAATGAAAGAAAGAGAGTGCAGGACTTGTGAGAGAGCAGAGAAGAGTGGAGAGAGCCAGACTACCATGAGAGAGGAACTGTAATGTTGGAGAGAGGAGATGTTGATTTATAATGATACAACCTTGCTACGGTATGTTATATAAATAAAACTTTACTGTAGCAGGTTGCAAAATTGTTTTAAGTTTCCATACCCAGTTACAAATACAATGTATGTTTATTTTTGTTTTGATAGCTATACATGTACGTTTCTTTTTGGGTTTTAACTTTCTGTACATTAAAACTAGCTGTACCTGAAAATGGAAACACCAAAATTAAGGGAAAAGCATGTATCATTCACGTGATGCTGGTCTTCCCAAGCCCAAGCCAGAGACTCTGATTGAGGAGATCAATGTAGTCTTACTTACATCTTTAAGGAAAGATATTACTGCACCTTCAAAACTTCAAAAAATAAATCTTCCCCTTTAGTGAAAGAGATAAGACGTGCTCCTCTGAAGATATGCAGCACAACACTTTGGTGAAAGCTCTTCAACTTCAAGACGTTCCTCAAGTTTTCACCTTGTAAAACCTTCCTTTTTATTATCCAAGGCACCTGAACCATTTCATGCTTATCGATGCCAAGATTAAGCTGCTACTAGAGAGTAGAGACAAAACTAGATTTTAATTTAAAATTAAGGTGCCAAAGCATGAACCAGCAATACTTATTTACATTTTTTTTTTTTGAGAAACTACATTTTAACTTAAAAGTTCATGTATATACATTTTTTTTTTCCTGTGATGATAGTTTAAATATTCAAAAAAAAAAATTATTTGATTTTGTATAATATTCCAAAAAAAATTCATAAAACTGCCACTGTACATACCAATAAGGCTCATGCTGTGAGAAGCTAAATGCATAGTGTATACACCTCTGGATTGATTGTATAAAGGTTTTTTTTTTTTTTGGTAACAAACTATTCATTACACAAACTAAACATATTGCATAGAGTTTTTCGACTTGTAGAAACCTTCAACTATAGTAGTCTAACATTCTTATATCTGGTGCATTCTTAAAATGAAATATATATATATATATATATATATATATATATGTGTGTGTGTGTGTGTGTGTGTTTTAATATCATGTAAGACTTTAAAAAATCTTGTAAAACTATGCCATAAATATACCAATGTACATATGTATATTGACAAAGTTTTCCCTAATATATAACATGACAACTCATAAAATTAGCTATGTATTATTTAAATAAGTCATATGATTATCAAGAGTCTTGTAACTTAGTTGATAGTTCTCATTTACAAAGTGTTTTGGAGTTTATGGGGAAATGATTCGAAAAATAAACTTTTAAAAGTTTAGTATGAAAAACAAACTTTTTTTTAATATTTAAGAACCAAAATAATATTTACCATATATTTTTTATTTTGAGATCTTTTTAATTGTAAAATTAAATTATATAAGTAAATATAATTTCGAAAATCACATATCATGTGCTTAATGAGATGTAACTTGTTAAAGAAAATTATATAAGTAAATATATTTTCAAAAATCAAATATCATGATTGAATGCGTTAGAGTTAATAAGCTCAAACTCACTATTATTTGTACTAATAGTCTAGGGCTTAGTTGTTTATATATAGTCATGTTATGGTTCATTGTAATACAGGTTTTGTACTTCACTTTTATACAATAAAAATATAATTTTTAAGGGTTTCCTTCATGAACATAGACCAACAAGGCTAAATCATATAATTCTCGTTTTCTCATGTTTCTATTTTATGTTTCTTCTTCCACATCTACTCTAACATATATATGTGTTAACATGGGATAACACACTAATATATTTAATAAAATGAATCCCAAACCTCATAAACTGAATAACAAGAAATGAACAACACTAATTGGATATTCATTAAAACATTTTATACGAATGAACTTTATAATAAATCCGTAGTATTCTCTCTCTCTCTCTCTCTCTCTCTCTCTCTCTATATATATATATATATATATATACACACACACACACACACCAACAAAATTATAAAATAGTGGAAAAGTTGTTTTGTGTCATTAATTTTTTTTTTTTATAAAAGATAGGTTGACTATATATGTGTGTGTATGGAATTAAATTTTCTATTTTCGCATCTTCTTAAAACTATATTTTTGTCTAATAGATTTTTTGGCCATCTCATTAGTGCAACCTGCAGGTGGAATATGGGACAACAATCTTAGTCCAGAGGATAATCAAATGAAGTCCATGGATTGGAGGAAAACAAGAAGAAGCCAAAAGCCAAAGTCGGACCTGCAAATGGAAACACCAAAAACCAAGGGAAAAGCATCAAGCAACTTGTTCAAACTTCATTCCTTGCCCAATAAGTACAGCCCTCACGACTCACGTGATTCTGCTCTTCCCAGCCCAAGCCAAACTCTTATTGAGAGACCAATGTAGTCTGTCTTACATCTTAAAGGAAACCTGTTGCTGCAGCTTCAAAACGTAAAAAGAAGACTTCTTCTTTGGTGAAAGAGATAAGATTTGCTCCTCTCAACACAACATTTTGGTGAAAGGACAGGGACCAAGTTTTGTCCTTGTAAAACCTTACAAGAAAGTTAATACCGTACCAAAAACTGTATCGATTTAGCCATCTGTACGATATATTTTAGGTACCGATCAATACCGGTATACCGTTTCGAGTTTACCGTTATTTTATATATATATATAAAACTAACAATAAATGTGAATTTCAGGATTACCTACTTAAAAAATATATTTATATAGTCTTTGGGCCTACTGGCGGCTCCACGTAGAGTGCAGGGTGGTCACAGCACCCACCCTCACCTAGAAAAAAAAATTATTATTACGTGTAAATTTTAAAACATTTGTGATTTTTTTATCTTTAAAAAATATTTTGAACCACAAATTTTTTTAGACTCAACATAATTATACTTTAGACAAAATTTAACAAAGAACTTGGTTGTAGATTAAGACTACAACTCTACTCAATATTTTTTTATTGAATGTGAATTTTGATAAATCTACCATTGAATTAAAAAATTTTCTTAGATCCTCCAGACTTTCAAAATTTCAAATATCAATAGCTATGTCATCACTCAAATCTTTAAATTTCAAATTTTTGTTGTCTAAAATTATACACATAAAAATAAGACTAAATAGTAAATAACTTCTAATTGACATGAAATTTGGCATGTGTTTTAAGAACATAAAAAATATACAATTTAACATTTAAATTTTCAAAATATGTAACCATGTTAATTTTATTAGTGAGACCTGTAGCCAAAGCCAAAGAAAATTTTTATGAAACTAAAATTTTGAAAAAGATATAATTTGTAGCATTAATAATGTGATTATCATGCAAAGATTTCGAAATAAGAAAATTCAAAAAGAAAATTGTAAGCCTTATGTCTTTGTGTGCGTATGTGTATGTGTTTTTTTTTTTTTTTTTTTATGGTCAATATATGAAGTTCTATTTTTATTAAATTTTATATAATTTAAGTTTCTTAATGATCACTCTAAAAATATTCCTGAAACCGCCCCTGTTTGGGCCTTGGAATTCACTCTAAAAAGTGCCTTCTTTTGAGTCATGATCCATGAACATTGGGGGAAATGGAATGATGACACAAACATGTTTATTGGGGGTGCAAAGAAATCCCCTTTCAGTTTTGGCCACAAATTAATGAGAGTTTTGATAGTCATTGCCAATTACTAGATATGTGATATATATATATATATATATATTATATATATATATATATCTATATATATATATATATATCGCTTTATTACAAATGCAAAACTGTTTTGCCGTTGACTTCTTTATGGGCTTAACTTTTATAATTCTTTGTAAAACTTGGTGAAAATACATTTTTTGTTCTTATATTTTAGGTCAATTTTTATTTTGATTCCTAAATTTATTTTACTATTAATATAGTCCTTAAAAGAAGAAAATTGATTTTATTTTGGTCTCTGTTGTCAATTGATTAACGAAAACTTCATTCGTGGCCGACGAAGTGCTATGGATGCCGACACAGCGCTGATGTGACCATTAAAATATTATTAAAAAAAATTATAATTTTTTTAAATGTCACGTTAGTATTTCAATTGATAAAAAATTTAGACAAAAAAATTTTAACTCCTCAATTTTAATTTTACTTTTAAAAAATAAAAAACAAACAAAAAATTTACTTTTTTAGTTTTAAGCGATTTTTTTTATTAATCTAATTAAATTAATTAGAAAATTCAAAAAAATTACCATTAGACCATTTTAGTTTTAAGTGTATTTACTTTTTTTTAGGTGTGTTGGTCAAAAATGTATTTACTTTAAAAATCATCAAATTTTTTTATTTATTTTTATGATTAGACCATTTTAAGCCATGATTTGATTGTGTGTGTGTGTGTATATATTATTATATATATATATATATATAGATAGAGAGAGAGAGAGAGAGAGAGAGAGAGAGAGAGAGAGAGATGAGGCCGGCGGTTTGGAGCAAATCCAAAGGAAAGGGCCGGCGGTGGTTTAAAGAGTATAGTTTAGAGAGAGCAGATCCAGTTTGGAAGCTTGTTTACCATACAATGTATAAAAAGTACGTTTCTTTCTTTTCAGTATATTAACTAGGTCTGTACAAAAGTTTGGAAGCTAGCAGTTTACTATACAATGTACGTTTCTTTTTGTTTTGATAACTATTCATGTACAATTCTTTTTGGGTTTTCACTTTCTGGACATTAAAACTAGCTGTACCTGAAGATGGAAACGCCAAAATTAAGGGAAAAGCATGTATCATTCACGTGATGCTGGTCTTCCCAAGCCCAAGCCAGAGACTCTGATTGAGGAGATTAATGTAATCTTACTTACATCTATAAGGAAAGATATTACTGCACCTTCAAAACTAAAAAATAAATAAACCTTCCCCTTTAGTGAAAGAGATATATATTAATATGACATGCTCCTCTGAAGATATGCGCACAACACTTTGGTGAAAGCTCCTCAACCTCAAGACGTTCCTCAAGTTTTGACCTTGTAAAAGCTTCCTTTTTATTATCCAAGACACCTGAACCAATTCATGCTCATCGATGCCAATAAGATTAAGCTGCTAAAAAAATTCATGCTCATCGATGCTCACGTGATTCTGCTCTTCCTAGGCCCAAGCCAAACTCTTATTGAGAGACCAATGTAATCTGTCTTACATCTTAAAGGAAACCTGTTGCTGCACCTTCAAAACGTAAAAAGAAGACTTCCTCTTTGGTGAAAGAGAAGATTGAATGCTCTTCAAGACAAGGCCCAAGTTTTGTCCTTGTAAAACCACAAAAGGTGTCTAGGATGTTACCGTTTTTTATGTAGTCTTTGGGCCATGGAATTCACTCTAAGAAGTGCCTTGTTTTGAGTCATGATCCATGAACATTGGGGGAAATGGAATGATGAAACAAACATGTTTATTGGGAGTGCAAAGAAACCCCTTTTCAGTTTTGGCCACAAATTAATGAGAGTTTGATAGTCATTGCCAATAGATATGTGATGTATATGTCCCTTTATCTACAAATGCAAAACTGTTATGGGCTTAAGTTTTATAATTCATTGTAAAACCTTTGGCCAAAATGGCTTATGCCCTTTTTTTTTTCTTTTTCTTTTTCTTTTTTTATCTTGCAAAATGCCCAATGTTTGAAATTAATTAAGGAAAATGCTCCTGTTTTGAAACACGATTTTCTAAAAATCGAGTTTTAAATGTATAACTCGATTTTTGGAACATCGAGTTATAATGAACTTGGACTTAGAATTTTTTTTTGGAACTTGAGTTCCATGTAAAGTACTCGAGTTCTACTTGAATCATGAAACTCGAGTTCCTAAAAAAAAAAAAAAGATTCAGTTCGCTATAACTCAATTGTCCAAAAATCGAGTTTTAAATTGAAATTCGATTATTATAAAATCGAGTTTCAAAACAGGAGTATTTCCCTAAATAGTTTCAGATATGGGACATTTTGCTAAAAAGTTTTGGCAAAAGCGGTAAATGTCCATTTTCTCCTAAAACCTTTTGTACATGGTTAGGTCATCACATTTCCCAATTCAAGAAAACAAGAGATGGTTTCAACATACTCATCTGTGCACTAATGTAGAAAGATAAAAGTGATGGTGATTGATTAAGGTTGTGTTTGATATTGACTAAAAAATGTAGTTTTTTTACTATTTAGCTTATTTTTTCTATTATTTATGGGTCCCATTACACTTTCTGATATTATTTATAGGTCTCATTACACTATTTCAATTACCTTTTAGCTTTATTTACAGTACTTTCTGCAAAAAATTTTCAATTTCAACTAAATAAGTTGTTCTCAAACAGACTCTAAGTCGACGTGGACAATGTTGGCGTGGGTGGGTTAGTGGTATGGTTTCAAAATGGTGTGAAGAGATGAAGGGAAAAAAAAGAAAGAAAGAGAAAGAAAAGAAGAAGAAGAAGAAGCAGCTATGAAGAAACAAAGACAAAAAAATGAGAGAAAAAAAGAATTGCGCATGAAAAAAGAAGAAGAAGAAAGAACTAGGCATGTGACCTGAAGAAGAAAGGAAGAAATAAAAAAATAAATAAATAAAAAAAGAAAAAAGAAAGAGAATAGAAAGAAAAGAAGAAAGTAAGGTGGGAAAGTGTTGATTCGATCAGCAAGTTTTTTTTTTCCTAGGACATTCACAAGAAAGCTCTTAAAAGATAAAAACTCAATTTTTAGCAACTCATTCCAAAAAACACACTACAACAATGCTGTCATTTCTATAAATTTTGGCAAATGAGTTAGAGCGCATTCTCATCATTGTAAATTTTTTAGCATTTAGCATCTAGAAAACCACTTTATAACATTTAACACATCACTTTACAATACAACCTACATCAAAACTTCTATTTTTTTTACTACATCATAATATATTATATATATATAATATATATATATATATATTCTTTCTTTATTATTTTTATTCCTCCTTTCTTTCCCTGTCTCTCCTCTCTCTCTCTCCTTTGTTTTCTCTCATTCACAACCCAACTATTCTCAGCACCGCCGACCACCACACTACCAACAATCACCACAAAACCCACCACCCATACCACAACCACCACAACCTACCACTCATGCCACAACTAACAAAAAAAAAAAAAAAAAAGCCTCCACCATCGCTACCACCACCCAGATCCATCTACAACACAAACCATAGTAGGAAAAAAAAAAAAAAAAAAAAAAAAAAAACCCTCCACCATCACCGCTGCCAGCCAAAACCACAACCATCAAACCGTTGGACACACGACCCACAACCCATGACAGTTTTTTTTTCTAAATAACCAAGTCCCTAAAACAATTTCATTAGTTAGCAAGGTTTCGAAACTATTTAAAAAACTAACAAATTGAGTCCATTGGACTTGATTTTGCTCTTTGAAATCAAGTGAATTGGGGTCAATTTCCCATTTGAAATCAATTGTTTCATGCTCAAGTTCCATGACAACACCAGACCAAGTCAAAGAAACCCAGAAAACCAAAGAATGAAACCTAGAAGAATACCCAGAAACAGAAATTGAAGAAGTAGACGAAGAAGGAAAAACCAAAGAAGAAACTCAAACCAGCAAAGAAGAAACACAAACCAGCGGTTCCAAGAGGCAGCGACGGCAGTGGTGACGAAGCTCTGTGAAGGTTATTCATTGATTTTCTTGTTTGGGTCTTTCAATTTGATGATGCTTCGTTGTGCTTTCTTGTTCTGGTCTGATGCAGGGAAATCGAGCTGTGTAGAGTCGAGTTCCATGGAAATCGACGCTCAACGACTCGATTTAGCATAGCGAAATCGAGTTTACTGCCCTCAATTTGTTAGATTGTTAAATAGTTTAAAAACCTTGCTAACTAATGAAATTGTTTGAAAGATTTGGTTATTTTGAAAAAAAATCCCCCATGTCCATCAGATTGTCAGACCCACGACCCATAGGAACCAAAACCATGACCATCAAACCGTTGGACACATGACCCATGCCCATCAAACCACAATCGCTGACCATCAGACCATCGCCGCCACCACCCACGACCATTGGATCATGAGACCACGACCCACAACCCAAAATCAAAACCCATAGTCATTGGACCCACGATGGCCTGTAATTGCAGAGAATAGATAATAGAGAATTGAGAGAGGAAAGAGAGACAAAATGAGAAAAAAAGTCGCTGGCTAGATAATAAATAAATAAATAAATTTACAATCTAGCTACAGTGAGTTGTTATTGATAACAGCTCATTGTAGCTCAATGTTAAAATATTTAAGATTTAGCATATTTGATGTAGATGTGTTTTTATCATTTGAGGTACTAAAAATGCTAAAATATAGCATTTAGCATTTTTAGCACCTTTGATAAGAATGCTCTTATAGTGGACTGCCATGGATGTTATGGTGTTCCAAGATAATTTTGGCCATCTACTATAGCTCAAAACTTACCAATTCTGTGTTCTATAATCTACACAAACTAGTACTTTTATTTTTGTTTAAATTGATGCTAAGATACTCTTTTATTCCTATATAGTTATCATTTGCTAATTATCATTTTTATGCGCTTTTGGGGCTCTATAAAGTGATATAGGCATATAATAAGATGCTCTTTTATGTCATTTTTTATTTGCTAATTATGATTATTATCAAGTCCTCTTAATAGATTAAACTTGTCAAATTTTAGTTTTTTTTGGGGTAAATTTTAAGCTTAAAATTTATGGGGATTTTCTAATTACTTCTGTCTAACTCTTTATGGTACAGCATCTTTCTACTTTTTGTTTTATAGATATAAAACTTTCAAAACTCATCAATGTATTCCTCAATATGTGGAGAAGAATCTATCATTTCAACCTCAATAGAATGAGCATAACTGTTATTTTCTTGGTCCTTTTCCCTTTTGGCTTTTCAAGTTAGTATAGGTGTTAAGACAACGCTTCATTTTCATTATACATAATTTGACTCAAAACCATGATGAATGATTTCATGGTCCATAGCAAATTGATCAAACGTTCTCCAATCAAGACTCAATTTATAATATGGAGGATCCAAGTCAAATGACTTAAGACCTGTTCTGGATGATGTGAATATGCGAGCTCAAAGTATGACCAAGACACCAAAGTATTAAAGTAATTAGCAGCTTCATCCTCCAAGATACATCCAGGAGTAGGGTCAACAAGTCCCTCAACAACTCATAATAAGAATAAATATTGCTTTCTGAATTTGAAATCAGCTAGGAATAGGAAGCAAAATTCCAGGCATTTTCTCAAATACCAAGGAGGATTTTCATATCTGGGTCTTTTTGGTCTCCAACTAAAATACCAAGACCAAGGCCGCCAGTCTTCCATTGTGCTTAATTATCTGGGAGCTACTCCTCCATGGGGACAGGGATAGTGAGTCACCAAATGAGAGCATCTCCCCTAAAAGATTATCAAGTCACTGCAAAATGAGAAATATCCTCTCCTCCAAGGAAGGTTTTGGGACTTGTAAATTAGTTTTGAGAAACAGAAAGTAATTTGCCCTTTGTTGCCTTCGATGCAATGAGGACCAAAATGTTGTTGATATTGGTGAGGGAGGAGGAGAATAATAAGAAGAAGGATTAGAAGGAGGAGGAAAAGAAGAAGAAAAATTATCAGAATAAGAAGCTAGTTTACAAGACTGGAGATACTGAATACAATAGTCCAAGTCGACATCTTTTTAAGTAACTCTTCAAATTTGTGTATTGATAAAGAATTATCAAAAATAGTTTGTTTGATTTTTTTTAATTTTTTTATTTTGCAGGTTTGCTAGAAACACAATCGAGCAGGTAAGAGAAATAGTAGTTGTATTTATCTAATTTTTCTTTTAGGTGCAATAATGTTTTATGGTATTCCTCACTTAATTTCACATATAATCTGCTATACAAAAAGTAGATAATTGAAGGAACCGTCAACATCTAAACCTTCCAAAGGTGGTGTTTTACAACCATCATAATCTAAATCTACAACCACAAACCTTGATCTTGGTACGCTTTTTTTTTTGTGGCTGTATAAATCGAATTTTTCTTTAAGCTGCAAGAATGTTTTATAGTATACTTCACTTAATGTCACATATTATCTACCATACAAAGAGTAGATAATTGAATTGTAGGCGTTCTATAACCTTCAAAATCTAAACATGGTTCCAAAGGTGGTGTTTTAAAGGATAGGTTTTGGTTTGCTATTTATGTTAGAATCTAGGAAGCACCTGCACGAATATAAGTGCAGGTGTAGTATGGTGCAGCGACATGACAATTTTTGAAAAAGTAAGACACAAGTACGATAGGATATATTTATTAAGCCAAATTATATCAATTAATTAATGTAATATCATTTAATGAAGGTAATATATATTTTAAAAGAAATAGCATAATAATGAATAGGGTGAGTAGATTTGTTATTTTAAAAATCAAGCTTGGGTCTTTTTATAAATAAACGAACATTGTTGGGACTAGGAAGCTCCCTTTTCACCTAAACTCCAATCCACCACCTGCCTCGTGCAATGACTTCTCTACTTGTATTTCTACTTTATTTAAAAATCTCATCAGTTTTACAACTTACAATTCTAAATTGAATTCCATACTAATTTGTATCGAAGTAGATTTACAAATCTTCCTACAATCCTTCTTTGAGAGTTATTGAGAAAATTAAAACTAAATAAGAAAAAATAAATATAGTTTATGTTTACGTATGACAATTATAGTTGTTTATATTTTTTTTATTGATTATTCTGTTATAATATTGATATTTTTTAAGGTTACTTTTTGAAATATTGTCTTTACAACTTCTCTCGTGATAATTTGAAATCTTGGCTCTGTCACTATTTCATGGGAGAATATAAGAAAATGTACAAATAAAAAAATTTCAGAAAATGTCCTTTCTATGATTTATAAATATTTTTTGACCAGCTCCTTTTGTAATTTTTTTAAATATGTTTTCACCCATAATATTCCAACCAATAACCATTATTACCCCCCATCCCCCCCCCCCCCCCCCCCAAATTTTCTTTTTTGGGTGTTTCTGCTTTAAGCTTTCTTGTATTTTCTAAACTCTAGTTGTAGTTCATGATTCTGCTTTTTTCGCTTTCTACTCTATAAGATAAGGTAAAGTATAAAAAAGAGGATGCATTAATCACAAAAGCTGGAATAGCTCAGTTGGTTAGAGCGTGTGGCTGTTAACCACAAGGTCGGAGGTTCAAGCCCTCCTTCTAGCGGATTTTAAATATTTTTCCTTCCATAAAAACTGGGCTCTTTAAACCCAAAGCGAAGTCCAAAATTCTTTTATGTTTTCAAAAGTTGGGCTCAAGTTTCTTTCACCACATGGGGTAGGATGAAAAACTGACATCGGTTTGGTTGAGTTGAGTAGATTTTTAACCAAACCCACTATGATGGGTAAAAAAAAAAAATTCTAACCCATCACAAATGTCTAATCCAACCCATGTGGATTGGGTTGGGTCAGGTTGAATCCATGGGTTTGACAGTTTTTTTTTTTTAATAATTATTATTATTAAATTGAGCATTAAAATAATACTACCACAAATAAGAGCAAATTTATAATTAAATAATTATGAACATATCACTAAACAAACACAAATTATCTGAGGAGAACTTAGAGTTTTGGTTTTATTTAGGAAGAGTGGCAAAAAAGTAAATACCAAAATTATATAATATATATTTCAAATTTTAAATATGTATTAACTATAGATGGATTAGGTTGGGTTAGGCGGATTTGTGAATTTTATGACCCGAACTCAACCTGATCCACTGTAAAAAAAAATTTCATAGTCCAACCCAACTCACCAATGAACGTGATCAATCTCAATCACCCAATGACCTTTGAGACCCTTGCTATGGACTCAAAGCTCAAGAAGACATTGATTGAGGATTTTAACAAATTTTCGAGTGGGAAGGAGTATTACAAAAGAATTGGGAAGGCTTGGAAACGAGGGAGGGTACTTGTTGGCCCTCCTGGCAAAGGCAAGTCAAGCTTGATTGCAGCCATGGCTAATCACCTAACCTTTGACATCTATGACTCGGATCTAACTGACATCCACTTCAACTCTCAGCTCAAGTCTTTGTTACTCAGCATGTCTGGCAGATCAAAACTTGTCATAGAAGATATTGATTGCTCTACTGAGCTGGAAAATCGGGATTCCAAGTCTCAGCCATGGAATCATGGCAACAGTAGGCTTAGTGCGATTATAATATCTACCATTTCTTAAAAATGTCATTATAAGGTCAGTATGTAACAATGCCCTCTAGTTAACAAAACTCATTGAGATTAAGAGAGAAAATGGTAAGAGAGTACTTGGTGGTTTAAGCTTTAGGAGAACATCATGGCTAAAACGAGTTAAAATTTGGGGCATTTGTTGCTACTTGCTAATACTTGTTGTATCATAGTCTGAAATGATATGTCTTGGTGGTTTAACCTATAGGGGAACATCATGGCTAAACCAAGTAAAATTTAGGCATATTTGTTCCTACGAGTTATATCATAGTCTGAAGAAATATGTTTTCTAACAAGTGTTCTTTTCAACATATGACACTCTCAGGACTGCTCAATTTAATTGATGGTCTTTGGTCATGTTGTGGTGATGAACGCATCATTATCTTCGCAACTAATCATAGAGAACGATTTGACCCTGCTTTGTTAAGACCTGGACGTATGGGCATGCAAATTTGCTTTTACTATTGCACCATTTCTGCGTTCAAGCAACTTGCATTTAACTATCTGGAGCTTCACCATCATTGTCTCTTTGAACAGATTGAAAGGCTTATAGAGAAGGTGGAGGTTACTCCTGCAGAAGTGGCAGAGGAGCTGATGAAAATAAACGACCCTGAAGGCTCCCTTCAAGGCCTTTTTGAACTTTCTTCAAGACAAGATAGTTAACGAGATGAAGATAAGGGAAACAGAAACTGAGTTCTAAAAGGGCAAGAAACAAAATTTTTGGTAGTTTTTCATTTGACCTGAGTTTTGGTTCCTGAGGTTCTTCATTAAAAATACATGGCATAGTCCTACCATCCAAGCATGCTCTGAACAAATTCAGGGAAACTGTCTTTCAGAGGACACTTAAACCCCTATCCATGTCCATTCAGACTCTCACACAAATATCATCGTTATTTCGACATATGACTTCCTCCAGACTCATCTAAGTTGGAAATTGGCATCCAATGGCTCCTTAAGAAGCATTGGTATTATGGTACCATAACTTTAGGCTTCATAACTATGGAAAGGTATAGAAACCCTCTCCTAGTTACTGCTGGTTAAGTAAAGAGAAGTTCATAAGGAGTCATAACTACTTCCAAGGCCAAGTCTAACAGAATTAAAAAATTTGTAATGAGCAACTTCACAAGCACTTTAATACTGAAACTACAGCTCTTATTGCTCAACACAATAACAACAAAACGGTGTATCTTTTCTTATTTATCAATAAATAACACAAGGTAATTATTGGAATACATAACAAAAATTATAGCTATAAACCCCACCTAAAACAAATGCCATACAAGCAGAAAATTTGCTAGAGATATACCTAACAACAGAGCAGTTCTCCATACAAAAGTGAAAAACAGAAACTCAATCCAAGGATATAACTGCCATTTTAACAATCGATAATAAATCACACATTTAAGACATTTAATCACCGAGTTTCATCCTCGAGGTTGCGGAAACCATTGGTCAGGTCATCATATAACTTATTGAATTTGGCCACAAGAGCTGCTTCTCCTTCAGCCGGATCCTCAAATTTCTGAGACCTGTGATGCCAATAAATCAGTAGATTACAACCTGCTTCACGTACATTATGAATAAACCATGGTCACTTATTCTAGCACCATTATTACTTACACTAAACGGTAAAAGAGATCTCCCAATCGATGTTTGATAAGGGTATAAGAAATCTTTTGACCATCCATACCAGCTCCTCTCTCCACCGCCTGCATATTTCAAGCAGCATTACATTAGAGCTCATTTTGCACTCGTGCTCCAATTAGTTGTTATAAGAAAATAATAAATAAAAATAAAAAGGGGAGAGAGAGAGAGAGAGCATAATGATTAAACAAAACAGAGGAAAAAGGAATGTTAAATCCATTCACTTTCAATTTGTTTCCTACATCCTCCCAAGGGCCCAATGAAGCACTAAGGAGTAAGAGAACCTTTAGCTCTTATGAATTACGATAGTTTCGGATCTCAAATCAGGATATCAAATATGAAAAAGAGGGGAGTACATAATGAACTCTTTGCCCTGCCCTTAATTTTCCAAGAACGAAACTCGAAATTAATTAAGCGATTAAGGGAGCCAATTTAAAAATTCTCTCTCTCTCTCTCTCTAGAAACAAAAGAGACCCTTAGGTAAAACAGGCGAGAAAAAACTTCAGTCAATGATGAAGACATGATGGAAGTGGTAGATCAGTAGTAAAAGGGAATTGAAAAGAAATGAAACAAACAAAAAATCTACCTGATTGGCCAAATTAAAAAAATGGATAATGTTGCGCATCATCCAAACAGACTTGTAGAAAGGGCAGAATTTGTCGTATCTGTCATAGACATACAAAATTCATGTATCAGATTAGATGGAGGCTACTCTGTCATATTAAACTAATTTTTACAGGATGGATTTTAGACAGATTGACTAATAAGCAGCAACTTACGGAGTAAAAGCATTCTGAGCAAGATAGTCTTCCCTCAAAAGCTTCGCAGTCTCTAGGGTAATCTTGTCTCCTTCAGCTAAAGCATCCTTTCCTACAAGCTGCAAAAACAAGATAGTCATAGGTGTTAAGTAATTAATAGAAGAAGCCATTTAAATTAGCTATAAACGCTTTGCTCCAAATGAAAGCAATAATGGACATTCTACTTTTTTTTTATAAGTAATTTCACCCCGGCTTGGGATCTGTGCTTTGTGTAGTACAGATAGCCAAATATAGGTGGTTAGGTACTTAGGTAGGGTGGTGGTACCACTCAGATAGCAGTCAATCAGATACCTTTGTATCCAAAAATCAATCCGAAGGTGAAGTCCATATGTCACTTACACAACTGTGTATGTCAGGTAATTAGTCCAGCTTTATCTTAATGATTAAGAACCTCTGAGACACCCATTACTATTAGCTAGCAGAATTCCCCCACTTATTAGTTATATCACGTCTATAAACAATTAAAAGAAGAGAATTCTTTTATCTCCAACTAAGGGTCCGTTTGGTTGGGGGAGTGGAAAAGTGGGAGGATAGAAAATGGTGGGAGGATGGTAAAGTAAGAGGATAGAAAATATGAGTTTGCATAAATTTACTCATATACCCTTGTTGAAAAATGATAATTAAAACAAAAAAAGTGACAAATAATCACAAAAAAAGAGCAATCATCCAATTTTATTAAAAAAATAATATCCCAAAAAAAGAAGATCCCAAAAAAAGAAGAGGCAATGTTACTGCCCAAAAAAAAAAAAGGCCAACGGTACTGAAAATCAAAAGAAACTAAAAGAATAGAAAAAAAAAAATCAAGAAAGGCAACAGCCTAGAAAAAAAAAAAAAAAAAAAAAAAAAAAAAAAAAAAAAACAACAAAAAAAAAAAAAAAAAAAGAAGGGCAACGGTAGTGCCCAGTGGAAAAAAAAAAAAAAAAAAGGCAACTGCCTAGAAGAAGAAGAAAAAAAGAAGGGAAACGTACTACCCAGTGGAAAAAAAAAAAAAAAAAGGCAACTTGAAGAATGTGCACATAAGTATTTTTGTCAATTAATAAAAAATTTATCCTCACTTAGTTTTCTCTCCATTTTAGGGAGAAATTTTTTTGGTGGGCCCAGAGAGAAAACACCTGAGCCCCATCATTTATTTTCCTTCCTCCCCACCCAACCAAACACACTTCAAAAAGTTTTCCTTCCTATTTTCTCTCCAAAGTTTTCCATCCTCCCTATTTTACCTCCAAACAAACACACCCTAAAAGAAAGACCAGGACAAATGAAGACATACCTGGACAATTTCATTCAGGTCATCCTCTCTCTGCAGCACCTCACGGGCCTTTGTCCTGATGTTAATAAAATCTGGATCAAATTGATCATAGAAAGACTCCAATGCCTGGAAACATGAGAAACATACTAATCAATGGATAGGACTAGTATCATTGTACACAAAAGGTTACACCATGAATTTGATAAGCAAGATGTGGAAACAGTTTTAAGTACACACCCCTGAGTACTTTGAATATGAAAATAAGCGTTTACAGAAGGGAATGTTTCCTCTGGGCAAGTTTTTTGTCCAAACCCCAGAAAACCTGCAAAAAATAAATAGAACAATCAAATAAAGTAGCAGATAGATTAAATAATGGTTGCTAGTATTGGAATAATAATTGCTAGTTTAATTGCTTAATATAATTTTTAATCCCACGTGATGGATTTGATTTTTGAGGATTTTGCTCCAATAAAAACACTAGTGTTATACAACAACAACAACAAAAGCCTTGGTCCCAAAATTTGGGGTCGGCTATAGATCCTTGACAACTAAGATTAGGTCAGCCACATGAATTCAGCTAGTGTTATATATTTTAAAAAACATATTAAGCCTAATTATTTCCAATACAAAGATTAGTAACGGCTACTTCAATCCATGAATTTCATAATCAAAAGAAAATTATTTTACTATTCCAAATTTATTCAAGCTTTAAACTAAAAACTTAAATGCCATTCTCTTCAACTACTTCATCCAAATGAACCATTAGATAGTTCTGCATAATAATCAAACCAAAACTCATTCACCTGCACGATGATGAAAAAAGAAATTCTGCATACCTCAGGCTTACACTTGTTTCTCAACCAGAAAAAAAAGAAAAAACAAGTACACTTATTTCTCAAATTGACTCGCTATAATATAGAAAAATATGAATGGAGCAACAATCCAATTAATGCAACCTATGGAGGGCAATATTGGACTCAAAATTGTGGATTTACCACACTCAGTTCCCAACTTCAGAAATGTGCCCATAGAATGTTTTATATTTTTTTATAACATCAGGAACCTTTCTAAAGAAGAACCCTTTGGACTTGCTTTTAGCCAATAAAACCTACAAGCAAATGACCCCACCCACCGGAATTAGTGTGCATAGAAATTAATATGTGATATGCTGAAAGCATATCAGAATCTTTTACCTGAACAATGCCAAGCGTTGCAGATGTCACAGGATCTGAGAAATCACCTCCAGGGGGAGAAACAGCACCAACAATTGTGACGCTACCAGTACGTTCTGGACTACCAAGACATTTTACTTTACCAGCACGTTCGTAAAATGAGGCTAAACGTGCTGCCAGGTAGGCAGGATATCCACTATCTGCGGGCATTTCTGCCTGTGTAAGAAATCAAGACAAACACCATTAAAGTAGGCTGAGGAAGTAGAGGGGGTGACAATCTCCAAAGTGAGATGTGCATAAAATACAATAGATCATGTTTCTTTAATCACTTTCAAATATTAAACATAAGGCAAATAAAGGCCTACATGCTCATATTTATGACCTCCAAGAAAAACAGAAAGGAGAGTTAGGCTAAAAGATTATACCAGTGACAAGATTGCAATAGTCACTTAATCATAAGATTGGTGAAAGATATACCAACTTCTCTTGCTGCTGAAAGATATACTGCCTATTAGACTAACAAAATTGAATATGGATACTGCCTCCAAAAGGCAAGACTCAAGGATGCATCCAACGGTAAATGTGAGTCAATCACCAAAGCAAGACCTAGAAAAGAAAAAGTACTAAGTACCTACAGAACGCTATTAGAAGTAGCGACGTACAATCTCAACCCAATCACAGAGTAACAAATACTGAATATAAATTTGATTTCACTCTAACAAGATGTACTTTAGTCTCCAGAAATTGAGAAAGAGAACACTCCTCACCTAGCAAGGTACATCTCAACCCATCACAGAGTAACAAATACTGAATATAAACTTGATTTCACTCCAACAAGAAGATGTTTGACATTAGTCTCCAGAAATTGAGAAAGAGAACACTCCTCACCACGCTGTAAGAGCAAAGGCCACACAGAGAGAGAGAGATTGTAAAAGCAAAACTCATACAATACGGGATTAATGAACCATTATCAATGTAGCACATAAATCATTGAACTGATTCCTTCAAAAAGTCAATAGTACAAACTCGTGTTACATGAGTTAAAATTAATTGAGAAAACTAACCAGCCGTCCAGAAATTTCACGCAATGCTTCTGCCCATCGAGATGTTGAATCTGCCATCATGCTAACATTGTATCCCATATCTCTGAAATATTCAGCTATTGTGATCCCTGACAATTCAAGATTAAGTTGTAAACTATCATGACACAGCCCTCAGTAAATAGTGGACTACCTTTTGCCAGACCAGCAAAAGCAACCAGATGAACATATCCTATGCAAGTAATTTTATTCCTCCGTAGCACAATAATGTTCATATAAGTGCAGTATATATATGAATCATAACATACCCGGGCTGTAAAATGAACTTGTAAGGAATATATCTAATTAATTCATTAAAAAATATAATACACAGGAAGACATAATACTTAATAATTAAAGAACAATTACAACAATGTTCAAAAAGTATCTTTCCATCTACAACAGCAATTCAAAAACAAAGTAGATCAGAGAAAGAAAATCGAAATCGTATAATTAATTATGCACATCTTCATTGTTTCAAATAATATAATAAATATAATGCTAGAAATCCATCTTCACATCAATTTTGTAACATATTGCACCAGATTTTAACAGAGGAGGAGAGGATTAAGACATACGCTGCATGAAGAACATATTTTCTTAATTGGTAGGTTACACAGGTATCCAGTGGGTTTTGAATCCGCAGCCTCACCCTCCACCCATTCTTATGGGAGAATGAAGTGAATTAAAGGACAAATATAATATGGAGATAAATATCATGTTAAAAAATTACTACAATTGTAACACCAGATGACTAAACAGAATGAAAATAACTATAACTCAACTGCAATGCATTAGCAGAATATGCATTTAAAATTCATGATAGAGGTCATTTCACCAAATTATTTAGTGTTCAAACCTTAACAAGCTGAACTAATTAGCGTTGCACAGGACCTAATACAAATACCTGTATAAATTGAAGCCTCACGCGCAGCCACTGGCATGTTTGAAGTGTTGGCCACAAGTGTTGTACGCTTCATGACAGATTCTTCACGGCCATCAGGCAATGTCATTGTCAATTGAGGGAAGTCCATAAGAACCTGAAAAATTGGTAACACCTGATTAATCAACTGCAAAAAAAAAATTTAAAAAAAAAAAATGATTGATTGATGATCAACATAAGAAAATACAGACCTCTGCCATTTCATTTCCTCGTTCTCCACAACCAACATAAACTACAGTATCAGAGTTAGAGTACTGCACATATAAAGGTATGTTAGAAACTCAAAAAATTAAAATATATAATCCAAATATACACAATAAGTCTCTATAGGTCAACAAGTTCACCTTAGAAAGAGCTTGACTAATGACTGTTTTGCCACAACCAAAAGCCCCAGGTATGGCACAAGTCCCACCAAGAACTGAGGGGAAAAGGGCATCAAGAACACGCTGAAATGAAACAAAACCATCAGACATGCACAATTCTCAAAATAAAAATTAATAGATAAAGCAACCAACAAGACATTTATATACCTGACCAGTAAGCAGAGGGGTATCGGCAGAAAGTTTTGATGCAACAGGCCGTGGTGTACGTACAGGCCAACTCTGAATATGGGTAAAGTACAACGAAACACATATAAGTTTATCAACGGTAGAGCAAAGCTATAGCCATAAAAGTGAAAACAAAGGAACAAAGTTAGAAACCTGAAGCATAGTAAATTGCTTTTTGACACCCTGGAACTCAAGCTCTAAGACAGTATCCTGCATATAAATTTAGGAAAAGTTAATAAATTGCATGCTAAAAACATGGCTTCGAGTTTATTCTCTTATTTGTTAAAATTATAAGTTTCAGATTCTATTTAAGAGACCAACAGACTTTATTCTCTCATTTAAGTTCATGTTCAAGTTCAAGAAACACTAGGGAAAAGCCCTAAAGATGCAAAACAATGTATAAACATTAACAAAAAAAATATTCATAAATGCCATTCCAATATCACAAAATATGCAGCTCAAAAGCCCAAATGAATAACTGTCAAAAAATAATTGCAAATAATTCAGAAAGAAAATTTTAACTTGACAATGTCGATGGACTAGAAAGGCACACAAGATAGCATGCAAAGAAATTAGACGGACAAACCTTCAGCGAATATTGACCAGGTGGTGCAATATAAGTAATTTTTCCCATTGCATCAGGAGAAGTGCAACATGATGTTGCATTAGACTGTTTTCAATGACGCTCTGCATTGGAAAAATCTTAATGTTAGGCCTTAGGAGAAACTTAATGCTAGAAAATAAACAGTCAAGTACTACTCTAATATGGGTTTTTCTTTTTTTTAAACAAAACAAAGATCAAATCTTAAAAAACTTACAGCATACAAGTCTCCGCCCGTTATAGCATCTCCCTCACCTGCCATCAGTGGATGACATTAGATGCTACCACAATCAAACAAAATCAAAATAAAAATCATTTTTAACAGCTATGATTAAATTTTCGTATATTACCTATCTTTTTAGGTTGGAATTCCCAAAGTATATCTTTGTCAAGAGCGGGAACAGAGACCCCACGCGGGATATAGACATCACCGGATATTTTTGCAATAGTTTTCAAAGGCCTCTGTTTCAATTAGATATAAAAATTAAAATAATGCAACATGAAAAACTGATTTGTTGCCAGCAATGGCAACATTCTTAAGGCTTGCTAGGAAAAACGGTGCTTAAACCTAAAGTAGATTTAAAAACCAAAGAAGTCATCAGATTACAGTTGCAAGTATAATTCAGACAAACCTGAATTCCATCAAAAATATTTCCCAATATTCCAGGTCCCAACTCCACTGATAAAGGCTGTAATCAACATAGCATTTGTTAGCTGATGTTTTCAACACCATTAGAAAAGGTGAGAAAAAGACAAGGTGGACTCACCTTGTGTGTTCGTAGAACAGGGTCATTCACGGTCAACCCAGCTGTTTCCTCATAAACTGAAATAACCATAGGCACAAGGGTATTTCATCAATTCTAATGTTTCTCACATCTTCTATCAACATTTTTTATTTTTTTTGGAAAATTGAATAGTTGGGGGTGGGGGAATTAGAATTATGAATGTCTCCGCTGAAAACATCAAGGAGGTGTCAACTAGTTGAGCTACAAAGCTCTTAGCATCTCTATTGACCATATTACAGCAGTGAAAATTTTCTGATATATATTTTTTGATAAGTAAAAAAAGAAGGATGTTTAGATTTTACCATGTCATCACTATTTTTTTCATTTTCTTATTCATCGATAGTTGGGGTGGGAGATTTGAACCCAAGATGTCTCTATTGGAAACAACGGGAGGTCTTGACATTGCTAATAATATTAATAATGATGCTATTATTATTTATTTGGTCAACAGGGCAGATCAACATGACTCACCAGAAGAGAGCATAAAAGCAAAGGATAATGCAAGGAAGAATGACTTACAACAGAAAGATTATTCAGAGGTGAGATATGGAAAAATAATGCTACGTGGCAGACAATTATTGGTACATGTCAATCTTTTTTGTCACAAAGTTTACCTTATCAGATGGCCAAGAACATTACCAAAAAATAAATAAAAAGAGTTGGGACAAAAGCAAATACCCTGGATGGTAGCAGAATCTCCCTCCAACCGAATGATCTCACCAATAAGATTATCGTGCCCAACACGGACAAGCTCATACATTGCAGCCCCAGCCATGCCATCTGCGATGACGACAGGTCCAGATACCTGTCAAATTATATTTTGTAAGTGCAAAACACACAATTTTTTCTTTTTTTTTTGAGATATCACTGTCAGTTCTTTACATTTATAAATGATTAGAGAAAAATTCAATGCAACCAATAAGTCAATACAATACATGCAAATTTAACCAATTTCCAAACTAGTAAACCAGCAACTTGAAGCAGAAATGTATTATCAAAAGAAACAAAACCCAATAGAGAACACGTTAAAATGATGTAATTGATATTTGATAAAAAAATATAATAGTAGTAAGAAAAAGGTCCCACAGAAACACTAGCAGTAACAGCAACATCAATTCAACAACACTAACCATTGTAGGTCTACTAATTCATGAATGGAAAACACAGGTATAAAAGCAGAACCCCAATAACCATAATATGGGTTAACAAATTGATTTCATAATGACTTCAACGTACGAAGTGAGTCAGTTACTGATCACCATAGCTCTCATCTTCTTTCATTCAAATTACTGCATAACTATCAAAAAGCATCTCAAAGTAATACAGTGAAAGAAGAGATACATGACAACCTAATACTTCATTAGTCTAAAAGATTCATAACACTTTGAGAACTAGATTGATAGAAGCTCTCATCCCTATAATATAGAAAGTTGCAATTTTTCACTGAAAAATTAAAAAGATGTTAACTTTATCACTCGATCTATTTTCCCTTAAATTCATTCCACCCCATACCAGCTTTTAAATGCGCCATGTTAGCATTTTGTCTATCACATATGCAATTTCTTTAACAACAATCAATAACACAAGGAAAAAAACAACCTTGACAACTAGATTGATAGAAGCTCTCATCCCTACAATTTGGTCCAAGCTCGATTATCATCACTCAAATTTAAAAAGTTGCAATTTTTTTTTTCACTGAAAAATTAAAAAGATGTTAACTTGTCACTCCATCCATTTTCCCTTAAATTCATTCCACCCAATACCAGCTTCTAAACACACCATATTAGTATTTCTTCTCCACATATGCAATTTCTTCAACGACAATCAACAACACAAAGAAATAAACATCTTTGAGAACTAGATTGATAGAAGCTCTCGTCCCCTATAATTTGGTCCAATCTCGATTATCATCCCTCAAATTTAAAAAGTTGCAAATTTTTTTTCACTGAAAAATTAAAAAGATGTTAACTTTGTGCTTCCATTCATATTCCCATATCAGCATTTCATCCATCACATATGCAATTTCTTTAACAACAAATCAACAACACAAGGAAATAAACATACCCGCGAATCAAAAAACAACATAATCATAGCATGTTCCAAGTTACCAAAAGGCCTGAAAATCCACCCATTCAAACCAATAAAGCCGAGCCGGGTAGTATCAAACAGCAACATGTCGAAATTCAGTCACATTTTCATTCCCAATTCTCTCAATCATTACACACACACACACACACACACTCACTAACTAAGATTGTCAGCCACATGATCATGATTATGATTATGATTAGATCTCAAACAAAGAAAAAGCTTAACAAGTTCAAATTCAATCCAATTCGAATTACTAAAAGCATACAAAATTAAACCCAAAAATGACAATTCAGATCAATCAAAAAAACCTAAAATAACTCAGGGAAAAAAAAAATGTAACGAGACGATCTAATCAAAAAAACGCACCGTTTAGCATTCCCGATCTACAACTAAATCAGATTGGTTTCAATCCCAAGCAAATTAAAAAAGAATTTAATAAATCAAAAAAATAAAAAGAGTTGTACGGACCTTTCGGACATAGCCGTACTCGCTCTCTTTCTCGGAATCTTCAAACGTTGTCAATCGAGCTCCGTACACGGCCGGCATGGTTGTGCTGTGTTGTGTGTTGGTAACAATATGGGATCGGAGAATTTGAAGATCTGAGAGAGTGTTTTACTAAACTAAACTCCACAGACAGAGAGACAGACAGAGGATTGGACAAGAAACAGAGAAGTCCCTCTTTCCGATTCTGAAAAAGGTTTTGGATCGAATTATATACAAAACGACAGAAACTTAAAAGGAGGAGAGACGTGGATAAAGAGAGAGTGATGATGCATGTGAGTCGTGAAATTAATCAAAATTAAAATGTAAGGGCAGGACACGAGGTTTTTTTTTTTTTTTTTGCTACTTGATGTTGATAACAGTGAATTTTGTTATTTATTTATTTTTTTTTTATAACATTTTAAGAGGAATGTCGATGCTACTATGAGGATTTTTTTCATATGCCCCTCACGTTAGGGGGTGTCTGAATTTTACACCCATATTAGATGTGGTTGTATTGTGTGTGTGTGTGTTTTTTTTAGAGGAATGTTGATATGCTCAAATCTGAATTGTCTAATTTTTCTGAGTATGATGGAGTTATAAGACTTATATACCATGTTATATAATTTGTTTAAATAATACATGTAGATAGTTTTATAGATGGACATGTATTACATATAAATAAATAAATGGACATGTATTGAGTTATAGAAAAGCTTTGTTAATTTTCTAATGTTGTAAAATTTTTATTGTGTTCTTAGAAAGACTATTGTATAATAAGGGTTTTTTTTTTTTTTTAACATAATGTTAATGAAATTAAAAGAGCTCAATAGCAAAATAAAATATATGAATAAAGGGCGATCACTTATAAAGTTAAATATATGAGAAGTGACTACAGCCTTGTAGGTTTTAGCTTAATTAACACATTTTTGTGTTTTCAACGGAAACATCTAAAATTCAAATCTTCATCTTTCCTATTGTATCTATCTGATTAAAAAAAATTATATGCAAATTAATATTGAAGTAAAAAAAGTTTATCAATTTCACAAGTGAGATTGGATGGTTTATATCAGGATGAAGCATAGTAACTAATCTAATCGGTAGAATTAGTAGAGAGCATATTCCTTGCAATTGATGAACTTACTAACATCAACATATCGATGAAAAATGCTAACTAGCAATCAGGGCAGAGCCATGTGAATGGGTGGGGGGCCATGAATTGAAATTTTCTTATATATATATATATATATATATATATATATATATATATTATTTTAATGTTTTTAAAATTTATCTTACAAAAATAAGAGTTAGCCCCCTCAAATATTTGAATTCATCCAATGATACTTTAAAAAAAAAAATTTATCTAATAGTTATAGAGACAAAACTTTGTTTTTTGCAATTTTATTTTTTATTTTAAACTATGCTCTTATATCTGCTAAATATTTGATAAATTTTGGCTTCAAACATGTTTGGATCTATCTTTTTCAACTCATTATATGGAAATTAATAAGTCATTGACTCATTAAAAAAATATTGTCACTAAAACTACATATGAATCTTTTCTTTAGTTGCCACATAATGGGTTAGAACAAGATAGTTTTAAATATATTTGGAGCATAACTTATTCATTCAAGTTTAGGATCATTCATGTTTTTAAAAATTTCATTAGTTCAATTAAAAGATTTTTTACTTACTTTAGTATAAAATTTGATAATTAATTTGTAAAGATTGCCATCAAACATAATTTTGATTGAAAATACTAAGCTTTGTTTTTTTGGAAGTGTTTGTGTGTGTCTATATATATATAACTTATCAAATAAAAATGTGTGTATATAATAACAAAGTGTGTGTGTGTGTGTGTGTCTAGGGGGTTGTCTTAACAAATATGTTAATGCTGCAACTTGGCCCCTCCAAACAAATTTTTTGGCTCTGCTCCTATTGTCAATAAAATCCCAACTCAACCTATTTGAAAAAAAAAAAAAATCCTGACTCAACACTCTAAACTCTAAATCTTTCCTTTAAACTAATATCTAAATTAGAGCTTGCCAATATGCCACCATGTATAATTAATTCTTGGTTACAATGGTTACGTGACAAAAGGATCCGTTACACAGTGATACAATAGATTTCTAAATTTTAACACAAAGACATACTATAAACTTTACTCAACCATCATGATATGCTGATGCTATGACATTATTTATATGGGATAATGATGAGGTAATGCTTCAATGGGCACGTAATTGATGAGAAATATTTCTCTCTCTTCAAAGAAAGGAAGGTGCTCTTTCAAATGGACAACAATGTACCATTTTTGCTTTAGAGAAAGTCCAATCTTTGGTGGTTATTGAAAGCAATCCTATTTCTCCACCACCACAAAAAAAAAAAAAAAAAAAAGGCAATCTTATGGAAAAATTTCCACTTTTATTTTACTCCTTATACTTTTAGTGTTGGAGTTGTAACAGATTTGAATCTTATGAAATTTCAAATGTTACAAATTAAACTTTAAATTTTGTTATTTTTAAATAAGAATTAATTTAAAAAGAATATGTATTACTTTCATATTGGAGAAAATCCGCACAAAAAATAGGATATTTATTACTTTTAATTCCTTTAAGCTCATTCAAAGGGTGGTTAATCTCGTTTTTGAAGTTTGGAGATAGTTTGGATACTTTTTGTGTTTGTGAAAAATATGGTTTTTATGATGAAATGAGTATTAAGGGTGATGAATTTTGTGGCTTTAATTCAATAGTTTAGAAAATTTGTGCTGGAAGGTGTTTTTGAAGGATTTTGTACTTATGTTTGCATAAAAATCATTGATGGGTAAGAGCTAGGGATGGCAATGGGGCGGGGCGGGGTGGGGCCCAAGGATGGGATCTTTACCCCCGCCCCGTATAGATTTTTCTTGCCCCATCCCCGCCCCTTAAGGCCCTGTGAAGACTCGCGAAGCCCTGCCCTACACCATAAAATTTTATTTCTTGTTAATTTTCCCTATAACTATCACCATTTTTTCAAATAAAATAACATGTTTCAATATTAAAAATATACTTAAAATTATAAATAAATTTATCCTATCAAATCAAACTAATTTTTAGCAAAAACTAAATTATATTATCTAAATGTTTAACAAGACAATGTCACAACAAAAATCTCATAGTATGACACAAAAATCTCATATTATGTTAATGATGAAAAGTAAGTTGAAAAAGACATGAATCATGAATGAAAAGACAAAAAAAGAGTTAAAATTGGTACTTTATTTCCAACTTTGCTTGAGAGAAAAGAGAGGTAGAACCATGTTAGTTAGAATAAAATAAGCTAATGATATTTTTGTTTAAATAGTAGGATTTAAGAGTAGAGTATGAAAAAATTACAACTTAATCCTTATTAACGAGGGGTGGGTCTAAAAAGTGTAAACACATCCCCATCCCCGCCCCGTGGTGCGGGTCTAAAATCTTACCTCATCCCCTCCATCACCTATGCGGGGCGGGAAAAACCCGCATGGAGCGAAGTGGGACGAGGAAAAATTGTTATCCCTAGTAAGAGCATTCACAATAAACGAGCTAAAAAATTTTAGCTTTTAGTAATTCAAAAACTTACTTTATCTATTTTAACAACACACTTTACAATACATCCAATATCAAAACTTCTATTTTAACATACACCATATTAAAATAATATAAACAAACTAATAAAATAAATATGATAAACAATAACTCACAGCCACCATCATCCTCAAGAAATAAATTTCATACACCACGTTAAGACATTTCTTTTGAATGGAGGAAAGGTGATGCTTGGGAAATGTTGAAGCCAATTTCATGGCCTTGGAAGGGTTTTGACGAAGGTGAGACTTAAGTCTTTATAAATTAATTTCAAAACTTTTACGTCAGAGAATTCTAAACTTGTCCAAAGTGGTTCCCTTTTCTTTGTGATTCCTTTATTTATGAATTTTTTTAAAAAGATTTCTAAAAACTTAGGGAACATTTTCAGCTAAGAGAACAACTGGACAAATAAAGATTTTTTTTTAAGGCCTGAAATCAGATTGCCAATCTGACCCATCAGACTATCAGAGTACCAATCTACTTAGAGTGGGCTCAAATCATCACATCAATTCAAGGCCCGGTGAAGTATGGCACTTTGACTCCAATTTTCAAAAAAAAAAAAAAAAAAAAATCCCACTTTTATTTTGATTTTTGGTATTTTCAAAAGTTATATCAATTGGGACTGGGTTTATTATTTAAATGGAATCTTTCTTAATTAATAAGGATAATTTCAATTGAGACTGGGTTTTTCAATAATCAATTTACTTATTTATTTTTGAAAAGCAAATTATTATATTTAATAATTGAAAATTCCACAATGATCTTTTAGGATCTTCCTATGCATATATGTATTACTGATAATCTTTCAATTGAACCAATAGAATCAAGATTTTAATTCAATTTCATTTTAAATAAACAATTTTTTAAGAGAAAAAACCCAATTCTTTGATTTTTTTTATGGGAAGAAAAAAAAATTCTAAAGATAAAGAAAGTTTTAAAATACAAAATATCTTACATTTTTTTTATTCTTCCCAACAACTCATGTTTAGTAAATGATTATAAATTTGTGTTGAGGTCCAAAATATCACAAGTATTGTAGCAAGGCCCAAGACATCATAAAATTGAAATTTAAAAACCATTTGGGCTTTCAAAGAAGGGACAAGGCCCAAATCTGCCAGTTCTACTTAAAATAAGTAAGAGGGGGTCCAAACCTGTGAATGAGTAAGCTTTGGGCCTTACGAAATAAGGGAAAAGGAAAGAGGTAGCTCACTCCAGCCCTTGTGAGAGAAATTTGCTGGGCAACTTAGAAAAGGAGCTGAACTAGGGTACTTGGAGATTCCCAAAAACCTGGGATCTTCAGAATATGCAGAAAGAGATCAGCTAGGATTGGGACAACTCAAGGGAGCATGTCCATGAACACAAAGAACGAGGGTGGATACGTCCCATCAGCCGCCTATGGTTCAGGAAAAGGCTAACGACTTAGGAATCAGCACTTCATGAAAAAAAATTTGGTACCTCAGGGAACACAAGAAGATAGACCATGAAAGGAAGGTGGTCGGGAATCTTTCGTTCTAATAAAGAGAAATCTTCCCATTTAGAGAAAATGAAAAAAAGGAGAAGTTGCCAAAAAGTGAGTCTGAAAAGTAGCATCTAGAAGCCTTGGAAAAGGAAGATTGAAAGTCAACCCTTTGGACCTCACAAAAGAGGAAGGTTAGCTAGGGACTTTTGGGGGGGAAAACTTAAAAGGGGAAAATAATAAGGATATAAGAAAGGGACCAGCCACCAATGTTGCTGACACAATATTGGTTCTGGTACTCATAGCAGCAAATGGAGGGAATCAGTGGTACACTATAAACTCTAAGAAGGTACTATAAAAGTGGATGAAGTCCACAACAAAAACCATTCAGCAATAGAGATTCAAAGCAAAAAGATCATTTGAAAAATTTCTTTAGAATTCCAAAAAGAAGAAAAGAGAGAAAACACTGTGAGGGATCCTGAGACAGACACTAGAGGATACACTTAGATTCAAAAGGATTCAAATCTCACAAGTCTTAAAAGTCTAAAAGAGTTATCGAAGTCTAAAAAAGTTATCTAAGTCTATGACTTTTGAACTTATTTGGACATTAAAACATATCTAAATGGAGAAAGGACCCAATGTATTAAAAAAAAAAAACTCAAGAAATAATGAAACATTATTTATCATTCTAAGGATCTCTAACGTTTTATTTACCATTTTTTTATTATATATTATTCTTTTATTGTTCCTTACTGTACAATACGTATATATTTTTTATGTATGAATGTGTGTGTATTGTAGGATCCATGCTTTATGCGCAAATTGGTTCGTAATCAGTCCAACACTGCTGCGGTGAACTGAACCCAGTCCACCAAACAACAAGTATCAGGCCTAGGATTTTTGTTCCTTCTTGGGCTTGGGTACTGTCAAAAAAGAAAGAACTCACAATTTTATATTTGCATTCAACTTCAAAATACCAAAGGATTTAAACAGAAGGCATGGTCGTGTACATTAGTGAAATGCAGACTTGTAGTGTTGATAATAGCATTGATTATGTGAAAAACAATACTAATAATAATAATCACAATAATTTTATTTTAATTTATTTAAAGTAACATGGATAAACAGAACAAACCAGTAATAAACTCGGAACAAAAATAATGCTTACAAATTCCTTGGAAATGATGCTCCCCTTCTCTTGGAAATGAATATAAGTAATATTCCAATTGCACAAAGTATCGTACTTTGTTTACTTTCTTTTGCAAAACCATCAAGTCCACTGCCATCGATGGTGGTGATTTCCTTTTGATAATATTTACCTCATATTTTGGTAAGGTGAATAATTTTGAGTTTTTTTTTTTTTGATAGCTTTAAATAATGGTTATGACAGGGGATCGATAATATGACAGAATCATAGCCTTTTGTTTTAAAAGGAAAGTGGGGATTTTAAGAATTCTATATGGTAGAGTAATCTAAAAACTTTAGAGGATCATAATCCGTGAACACATTTATTTTTTTGATCATTTATCAGCCAATATGTTAGTTTGCATACTTGGTATTTGCATGTTTTTTTTTTTTTTTTTTGATAGTCAACATTTAATTTTCATTAAACCGAAATGGAAACCATACAATTTGCATCATTGATCACTTGATCTACAATCATCGGTGGAGTATCCTCCACCCAAATAACACAGTTGTTAACAAACTTTGCATTTCTCGCTAGGATGTGAGCCGCTGTGTTGCAGCCTCTGCGAGTGTGAGTCACCTCCCATGCCTCAAAGCACCGCAAGTCCATCCTCGTTCCTTCAACCACTTTACGGATACTGCTATGACTCATGCCTGGATCGCATAACGAAGAAACCACTCCTAGAGAGTCACCTTCCACAACGATTTGGTTTAGACCCAAATCCCTTGCAAAAGAGACTCCTTCTTCCACAGCCTTTGCCTCAATTTCTAGCGCCTCTAGAGGAAACTCCAAGCGCCTGCACAGGGCCCCCATAATCTGACCCCTCTCATTTCTGATCACCACACCAATGCCGCAGCTTCCATTCTCCCTAAAAACCGCACCGTCCGTATTTACCTTATACCAATCATGCTTTGGAGGGGACCAACATTGTGTAACAGCAGCGTTGCCCCTGCTATGCGATGTCTTCTCCTCCTTAATTTCTGCAACAAAACTAGCCATAGACTGAATGAGCCCCTCCTTATCCTTGCTCCGACCTCCATGTGTCACCGTATTTCTATTATTCCACAAGCTCCACGCCGTCACTACAAAAAGCACCCAGTTAATATTTGGGCAAGCCTCCACCACCACCCACACTACATTCAGAAACTCATTCATCGGTCCGGGCAGAGAAGGGAGTTTGATTTTCGTTTCACTCCAAACTTCCTTTGCAAAAGTGCAGTCCCATAAAATATGCCCTGACGTCTCCCTCTCCCCACACAAAGCACAGCAGTCCTCACAATCAACCCCTCTCACCTTCAACCTATTTCTGGTAGGGAGGATGTTCTTGCACGCCTTCCACATAAAACACTTTATTTTACTTGGGCACTTCATTTGCCAGACCATCTTCCAGATAGCATTCATTTTCGAATTGTCGGAGATACTACCTGGATCAGGCCCCCTCCTCTTTTCCTTTAGGCACCTTTGCGCTACCCAATAAGCACTTTTAACTGAAAATTTTCCCCTTGAAGTCCCATCCCAAATGACCGAATCATCAGGTAATCTGAAGCTGATTGGAATACCCAAAACTACCTCTGCTTCATGCGGCAACAATATTCTTCTGACCTTAGTTACATTCCAACATCTCCTCTCCGTGTCAATAAGGTCTGAAACCCTCTCTTCCTTGTATTGAGCCTTCTGCGGGCTTATTACTTTGGATGAGTTAGGCCTTGGGATCCAACTATCCTTCCAGATGTGGATTCTCTGCCCATTCCCAACACACCACCTAGACCCCTTCTTAATTATATCCCTTGCTGCCAAAATACTCCTCCACGCATAAGAGGGTTTTCTTTCTACTTGCGCCTCTAAGAATGAACCCTGAGCAAAATACTTGGCTTTATACACTCTATGAACCAATGAGTTTGGCTGCTCCATAATTCTCCACCCTTGCTTCGCTAAAAGAGCAAGATTGAAAGCCTTGAGGTCCCTAAATCCCATACCACCTTCGGCCTTTGGTTTGCATAATTTCTCCCAAGAAACCCATGCCATTCTCCTTTCCTTTTCTTTTTGTCCCCACCAAAAATTTCCCATCATCGCGTTCAACTCTTTACACAAGGAGTCCGGGAGTTTAAAAACACTCATAGTATACGTAGGGGTGGCTTAAGCGACGGCCTTAATGAGAATTTCTCTACCCCCATTAGATAAAAGCTTACCTTTCCAACCCACAATCCTCCTACCCACTTGGTCTTTTATTCGCTGAAATGCCATCCTCTTTCCCCTCCCCACAAGCGGTGGCAGCCCCAAATACTTCTCATGATGTTGGATTATCTCAGCCCCTAACCTTTGCTTGACTTGATTTTGTACTTCTTGGCTGGTGGTCCTACTAAAATATAAGGCTGTTTTCTCTTTATTGATTTTTTGACCCGAGACCCGTTCGTAGTCCCCCAACACTTTCAATACCCTTTCACACTCCAATATCGATGCTCTACAAAAAATAATACTATCGTCAGCAAATAGCAAATGCGAGACCCTAGGAGCTCCTCTACTTACTGACACTCCTTTAATGTGACCTTCTTCCTCTTCCTTCTTCAACATTGCCGACAAACCTTCTACACGCAGGAGGAATAAATATGGAGAGATTGGATCTCCTTACCGGAGCCCCCTGGAAGGAACAATCTTCCCTTTGGGCACCCCATTAATCAGGACCGAATAGGAGACCGTACTTACACACATCATCATAAGCACTATCCATTTTTCATGAAAACCCATCTTCCTCATAATAGCTTCCAAGTAGGGCCATTCGACGCGGTCGTATGCCTTACTCATATCAAGCTTTACTGCCATGAGAGCTTCCTTCCCCCTCCTCTTCTGATCAATACAATGCATCGCCTCAAAAGCGACTAGCACATTGTCTATTATAGATCTACCTGGCACAAACGCACTTTGAGATTCATCAATAACCTCCTTCAGAATTTTTTTCAACCTATTCGCAAGTACCTTAGAGATAATTTTATACACTACATTGCACAGACTTATAGGTCTGAATTCTGTGATTTTCTGGGGAGAAGTTACCTTAGGGATTAGGCAGATAAAAGTCTCATTGATTATGTTGGACATCTGACCAGAATTTAAAATTTCCAAAGCACAATTTACTACATCAGTTCCTACTATATCCCAATATTGTTGATAAAATATGGGGGACATACCATCAGGCCCCGGGGCTTTCGTGGGGTGCATCTGCTGAAGAGCTTGCCGAATCTCCTCTGCCTTAAACTCTGCTATCAGCTCCTTGTTCATTTCCTGAGAGACTCTCTTCGCTATTGCACTCAGACTAGTATCAAAATTTGAGGGGTTATCCGATCTGAATATCTTCATGAAATAATCTAAGATTATTTTTTCAATGCCCACCTGGTCATCGGTCCAAACCCCCTGATGATTCTGCAACCCATCAATTCTATTCTTCCTTATTCGCTGACTAGCAGTGGCATGAAAGAACCTCGTGTTTTGGTCCCCCCACTTAAGCCATAGCGCCCTAGACCTCTGTTTCCACATAATTTCTTCCCGAAGTTGAATCTCATTTATCTCCTTTTTCGCCTCCTGAATTTCCTTTGCTTTATCCATCAAACCGTCTGTGACTTCCAACTGTTGCAGGTAACTTTTTTTCTGCTTCAGGGTATTATTAACATTTCCAAACACCTTCCAATTCCACTCCCACAGCTGTTCTTGGCAATGCTTTATGCGGTCCATCACTGTGAACCCCGTGCTACCCCTCAATGGATCCCAAACATCCTTTATAATCTCTCTACATCCGGTCTCCCTTATCCACATGGCCTCGAAGAAGAACCTCTTCCTAGCTGGCTTGCAGGGCTTTTTACGATGAAGAAAGAGCAAAAGCAAACAGTGGTCAGAGATCGACAGAGACACATGATGCACACTAGCATCTGGAAAGATGTTAATCCAGCTCTCACTTGCCACCACCCGGTCCAATCTAAGCTTTGTCCTCTGCTCCCCTCCCCTGCCATTACACCAAGTGAACCTTTGCCCAACAAACCCCAAATCAACAAGCCCACATCAACTTAAACACTCCCTAAACTCCCTCATCTGCCCCGCATCCCTCTCAATTCCCCCTAATTTTTCTTATGAGTGGGAAATTTCGTTAAAATCACCGAACACAACCCACGGTAAGTGGCTTTGCACCTTTAACACATTCATAAGTTCCCATGACATGTACCTTTTAGCTGTGTCGGGTTGCCCATAAAAACCCGTTGCTCGCCACGGGGATGAAGCAGAGCCACCGTAAATCTCTACATCAATATGAGAGTTAGAACAACTCTTGAAACGAACATCGGTACCTTCCCTCCATAGCATCGCTAACCCCTCACTTCGGCCGTCACTAGGGACCGTAATCCCCTGCGTATACACCAGCTTATTTTGAATTCCCTTCATACGATTTTTTCCGGCTTTCGTCTCCGACAGAAAAACCAGGATAAGATCTTTTGCTCGCACCTCGTCGGCGAGTGTTCGAACTGCCAAGGGCGATCCCATTCCTCGACAGTTCCAGGCTAGCAAACTCATTTAGCTCGGCGGTGCTGCACAGCAGCCACCGCCACACTGCCAACCTTTTTTTCTTCTCCATTTATTTCGTGAACTCCTTTGTTTCCTTTTCTACGTTTTAAGCCTCCAGAGTTTGGGTCGAGCTCCTAAAGTGGGATTGGGCCAACTCTCTTACCTTTCCTTGGGCTTTCAGTACCTTGAGAAGTCTGCTTATTATTTTCTCTAGCCAGCCTCTTCCAGTGCCTGCTCGTTGGGCTTAGCACTTCAGATGTCCAACCCTTTTTGTTATCAAAACTAAAAGCTAATGGGCCTTCCTCTGGGTTTCTTGCCACGGGCCCATCTTCCTTCATCACTACTTCTAGACTTGGCCCCACATTTCTTTCAAACAAAACTTCAGACCCCTGACACCCATCTTTTCCCCACTGCAATTCTTCCCCCATACCTGGTTTGACACCTGACTTTTCTCCCCCGAATCTTCCAAAATCAGTTATCTTCTCCTCTATCTTTCCTTCCATCCATTTGACCTTACCTTCCTCACGTAAAGTCTCTGACACAAGCATTGAAGTGGTTGCTGCACCCACGTCTCGTGTAGTACAGCTGGCCCCCTGGACTGCTGTGTCAGGCGCGTGACTGTTTCCTCCCTCCGTTCTTTCCTTCGACGAAAATCTCTGCTCCGTCGTGGTGGACGGAATTCCCGCCTCTAAATTCGAACTCTCCCCCATGTCTCTTCGTGCCCCCTGAGCTAACCCTTCCTGTCGTCCTCTTCTCATTGGCTCCCCCCTTAACCAAGCGCCATACTGAAGTTGGCCTTCCCCTTCCTTGTTGCTTTCTGGGTGTCCTTCCCTGCACTCTTTTAAGGAATGATCCAGGAGTCCACATCGGTAACAAAAATTGGGTAATCTCTCATACATAAAATTAACCCATTTAGACTCACCCCCTTCAGTAGAGATTTTCTTCCCTCGCGCCAGTCTCTTAGTTACATCCAGACGCACTCTAACTCGAAGACACTTGCTCCATTGCACTCCAGCCTCATTCACATCCACATCTATCACCGAACCAAGGCACGCCCCAATAGCCCAACCTGTCTCTTTTGTCCTGCTATTCAGTGGAAGATTGTAGATCTGAACCCAGAACGGGGCCCATTTCATCTCGATTTCCTTCGGTGTCAGCTCTCCTTCATATTCTTGGAGGAGGATTAGTTGCTTCTCATAACTCCAAGGGCACATGTCTAAAACTTTCTTTTTATCCTTTTCATCTCCAAACTCCACCAGAAACAGATCCTCCTCTATTTCCGAAATCTGAACCCCTTTGTTAGGCTTCCATAACATTCTTAGGTTCTTTCTCAATGCGTCCACGTTAATGCTCCTCTGAGATAGTATCTTCATCATAGCACAGTACTTTCCTACTTTCCTTGCCGCTCTTGTGCTTTCACTATCAAGGTCAATTCCGGTGTCTTCTTCCTCCGTAAACGTTAATTTCTTCCACAGCTCCTCTAACTCCTCAGCCATAGTTGATGAGTCCACCAATGGACTACCTGTGTAATGCTTTTGGGCAATCCACACACAGCTGTACCAGAGAAACCACCACTCTATCACTACCTCACCCAGGGGAGGTCACTCCACCTCTTGCAAGAAACTGCAAGACTCCTACTTGCTACCACGCGCCTAAGCACGAGAGCACCAGAATATGTCTGCTTTGGTTTTGGACATAAATAGGTGGTATTTGCATGTTGACAAGTCATTTATGGTGCACAATATATACATTATTTATCTTGGGATTTTTTTTTGGCTACGAATGATATATATATATATATATATATATATATATATATATATATATAATATATATATATATATATATATATAATATATATAAGTATTTATTATTGAATCCTATAAAAAACTATTTATTATTGAATATAAATAAATAAAATAAAATAATTCATTATAACTTTTGCTTAGTGAAAGGTTTAATAAATCAACTAATTAAAAGATAAGATGGAAGTCTAAATAAAAGAAATCTAAAAGAATATCTCACAAGATCGAATTTTTAGGAGATAAACATTTTGGAGAGACTCATTGAGTAATTAATAAAATATATAAACACACACTAAGGTAAAAGAACTACTCATTATTTTCATCATTATTTTATGTGAGACTTCATTTATATGTGAAACCCAACAAGAATCACATGCTCTAACACATAAGATCCTTACTTTTATATACATATAGATAGATTTGTGTTAACAATCACGTCTCTCAATTTCTTCAAAAAAAAAAAGTCTCTCAATTGTAATGTGACATATGTTATCATTTGTATCAAATAAAAGCATCATTACTTACGTTATGTGAATTGTAGTATTGGTATAGCTAAGGTTATCGAAAATTCAAAATAGCAACTAGATCAGAAACCCACTTGCCACTTTGTCCATTCGATTAGTGAGGGGAACGAGAAGTGAAAAAGACATTTTAAATGTTGGCTTAAAATATTACAACTGCAAATGAAATTAGATATATAATTACTTTTCCAAGCATAATATCAATTTATTTGGAGTTACATATAATATACATATGTAAGATGAGTAATATAAGAACCACACAGAATACTTCTTAGTAAACCATAAGCATGTTTATTAAGCAGGCCAAAAAATTCTTCCTTCCATTGTAAAACTTTATGAGCCTACAATAGAAAACATAAAGAGGAAAAGGTCAAAGTAAGTAAAGAATTTAATACCAACATTAAGAGGGAGAAAAGTTGATTTTTGACCTTTCGTATGGCCAAGCATGTTGAATTAAATCCTAGTGCCAAGAAGAATGTCCCTAACCAATTGCAACTCAGAGATGGCCTTGCTAATGTCCCATCGTTCTTGTGGCAACTCCATAGAGCATGCCAGGCCAAGCTTCACCATGGATATCAAACACTCATTCGTTCTATTTGTCGGGGTGCAATTGTGATTGCCAATTACTTCATCATTATTGTTTAAAAGTTTTGGGTCTGTAATCTCCAATACACGATTAGGCCAGGCTATGCTGGCATAGTTGTGAAGATTCAAGCCTCCATTAAACATACTATCTGTAGGTCTCTTTCCTATTATCATCTCCAACAATAAGATTCCATAACTGTAGACATCCCCTTTGGTTGAAACTTCATTTCCTAGACCGTACTCTGCCAGTCAAAATGTTTGATATAGGTAATACAGTCACATTACAATTTAGGAACTCAAAAAGTAATCATGTTAAATGTGGGAAAATATATGTTAACAAATGAAAATTTCAGTAAATTTTTGTTACCTGGAGGAGTGTACCCAATTGTTCCTCTTATTCCAATTGAGCTGCTTTGCTTCGGATTTGTTTGTTCTAAAAGAAATTTCGCAAGTCCAAAATCTCCAACATGAGCAATCATATCATAATCGAAAAGAATGTTACTTGGCTTTACATCACAGTGAACAACTGGCATTGGACAATGGTGATGTAGATAATCGAGTGCACATGCAACGTCAATGGCAATGTTTATTCTTTGAAGAAGGTTCAAATTTTGTATCTCTACTTGGCCAAAATTTGTTTCCAGATCATGTAACCAATTTTCTAGATTTCCATTGGGCATGAACTCATAGACTAGAGCCTTAAAATCATTACCATGAAAATCCACACTTGAGCAAGAAGTTATGATCTTCACAAGATTTCGGTGACGAATATTTTTCAAGGTTTCACACTCAGAGATGAAGCTCCTAGAAGCTCCTCTACGATGAAGATTTAGTACCTTGACTGCAACAATTGATCCATCCTCACCAAGGATGCCTTTATACACTGAGCCAAAACTACCCACACCAAAAATTGCTGTAGAGAACCCATCAGTTGCTTTAAGGAGCATTGGTAAGACACTTTTAGAAGTGATTTTCTCAAGTAAGATCCTGAAGTAGTTTCTTTTCTTCTATTTTTGTGCCAGTAAAATAAGAAAAATGACACTGTGGTTACTGCTAGAATCACACAAGCCATTGAAACTAAAATTTTGATTGCAAGAGGCCACTTCATTTTCTTCTTTTCTTTTGTTAAGCACCTAGGCAACTTTAGTTTCAATATGCCCCCACAAAGCCTATTGTTTCCTACAATTGATAGTGCGCTAGCATTTGCAAAAACTCCTTTTGTTGGAACCTCTCCCTCAAAATCATTGAAGGATAAATTCAAAATATTCAAGGAGATTTTACTCAAGAAATTTGGAATTGGACCTGACAAATTGTTTCGAGAAAAATCTATAACTTGAATACCTCTTGAAGAACTCAAAGATGTTGGAATTCCTCCATGAAAGAAATTACCTTCCATATAAAGGTACTCAAGGCTAGTGCAAGAGCTTAAGCTACTTGGAATTTCACCAAACAACTTATTCTCAGATAAGTCCAATTCTGCTAAATGGACAAGATTGCCAACCTCTGATGGTAACGATCCAATTAAAAAGTTTCGAGCTAAATTAAGTGAAATTGACAAGGAGGAAATTGCAAAGAGTTGTTTTGGAATGATGCCACTGAGATTGTTTTGAGAAAGGTTTAACAAATTCAGATTTTTGCACATTCCTATACTTGATGGGATAGTTCCTTGCAATATGTTATTTTCGAATTGCATGACACTTACTAAAGATAGGTTTCCAAGGGTAATTGGTATCCTTCCTGAGAGTTTGTTATGATGTAAAAATAATCTTTGTAACTTTTGGAGATTACCAATATCACTTGGGATTGTGCCTGTGAATTTGTTATCGTGCATCCATAAGTGGATCATACTAATCAAATTACCTATCCCTGAAGGAATTTGCCCAAAAATAAGATTGTTGCTGATCATAAAATATTCAAGTTGGGTTGATAGATTTCCTAGAACATTTGGCAACATACCTTTGAATTGATTGTCCATGAGGATCAAGTTCTGCAATTGGCTACAATTGACTAGAGATTTAATGAAATCCAATTCATCATCATCTCCACTTCCTAAATTATTTTTATGAATAATTATAGCTTCCAAACGCTGTAAGCCTCCAAAATTGATTGAAACTTTTCCTGTAAAATTGTTCCCTTCCACGTTCAAGCGCTACAGCATTGAAGCATTAGATAATGAGGCTGGAAGAGATCTGGTAAATTGGTTTGAAGAAATTTGAAGCCATCGGAGATGGGGAAGGGTGAGGCATAAGTCTGTGGGAAGACTTCCACTAAGCTCATTTTCAGACAAAGAAAAAACAATTATAGATGAAAGATTATACAAAGACAAAGGAATCAAACCAGAGAGTTTATTTCCAGCTAGTCCAAGATATTCTAAGCTTCTTAATTGGCCCAAGGCATTTGGAATTTGTCCTCCCAAGACATTATAGGGTAGAGATAAAACTTGGAGAGAGCTAAGGTTTCCAATGAAAGGAGGGATTCCTCCCATGAGATGGTTTTCGTAAGCATAAAATGCCACCAGCTTTGACAAAGAAGCAAAATCCATTGGGATTGACCCTAAAAGATTATTATTAACAAGCTCAAGGTACCAGAGGTTGGAGCAATGAGAAAGGTTTGCAGGAATTTTCCCATGGAAGGTGTTATTAAACAGGCTCAATACTTGCAACCTGAATAGATGACCAACTTCATCAAGGATCTTGCCTCCAATGGTGTTGTTCGAGAGATCGATTTCCCTCATGAAGCTGAGGTTGCCTATGTGTGGAGACAAGGAACCCACCATTCCTCTGGACGAAAGATTTAATACAGTAACTCTTGTATGCTTGCGGCCACTGTAGACGACTAAATTTCTTAGTTCGAAATAAATCAAACAAGTAAAATAGTTTCACAAATACGAATTTGTATTAATAAATGTGTGGTACAATTCTCTGTAATTACAAAAGAGTGATCCTCTGATTCGATCTCCTTGAAAGATTTATTGATTGGAATTGTGGTAATGTGATTTTGATTTGAACATAAGATATTCTTCAATTTAGCTGAGGAATAGATCGAAGATCTTTGAAACGGAATTACAATGAATCTCTGGCTATGAGCTTGTTAGAAACTCTTTGTTCTTCGTGTTCTTCGCATTCTTCGTGTTCTTCGTGCGTTCTTTGTCTTTGAAGGTTTGTGGTGGAAGTTCTTCGGTGCTTTAGAGGCTCGATTCCATAGAGCTTCGTTGATTTGTGGTTCGTTGAGGTTTCTGGAGGCTTTTGAGCTTGATTCCAGTGAACTTTGAGATTTAGGAATATGATTTGGATGATTTCTCTTCGATTGTTCTTCGTGTGTTCTTGGCATTCTTCGTCTTTGAAGGTTTGTGATGGAAATTCTTCGGGGCTTTGGAGGCTTGAATCCGTAGAGCTTCACCAATTTGTGGTTTGTTGAGGTTTCTGGAGGCTTTTGAGCTTGATTCCAGTGACCTTTGAGATCTAGACAGGTTGTTTGGATGACTTTGCTTCGAATGTTGTTTGTATTCGAGGTTGAAATTCTTGAAATTCTTGGAGGCTTTGGGACTTGATTCCGGCAGAGCTTCTGGATTTCTGAACTCAAGATATCTTCTTCCTTCTGTCTGTTCTGTGTTTGTGTCTGTCTCCTAAATGTCTTGGGAAGGCTTCTATTTATAGGAGTTTAGGGGTAGGTGAGCGACACGTGACGGAGTCTGATTGGTGACACTTGTCACAGCTTGATTGGTCCGCTTATGTCATCGCTTACACGTGCTAAGTGCTTGTGTTATTGCTTACACGTGCGAGGCTGCTTGTGTCATTGCTTACACCTGCTGATGCAGTTTCATGCCTTCATTTCAATGACATTTGGCGAATTTCTATTGGTTTCTGAATAGTGATAGCAAAACCTAGCAGCAGTACGTGGCGCTTTGTAATTGGTTGTATTTTGTGGACTTTGGTAGTATGATGTGTCAGCTTGTGATAGGTCGGGAATTTTCCCTCTCTACAGCCACATCTTACACCTTCCCACTGGCAGAAATGGAGGAATTCATTCCACGAGCTCAAAACGTTTCCAGGGTCTTGCGTTATCTTTGTCTTGAAAGCCAGCAAAACTTGATAATCCGTTTCATTCCCACCAAAATAACTAGAGGTGCCAGTATTGCTAGATAAAACAGCAAGAGTTGATTTTACATAGAACAGGAGAAGGATGGCTTGGAAGTGAATTGAGCACAATAGTCTCATTTTCATTGCTATAAGTGAAGATCCTCTTCCTCGCTGATTCAATTTAATGTGCAAGTTCTGCGTTGTGTTTGACTAAATGAGGTCGAAGGAACAGAAATGTTGCAGCACTAGGGAGTTGAGCGAGGAGAAAGTAGAATAGATAGGGACCAACTAACGCCAATCACGGAAAAAAAGTAAATCAATCACGTAATGGTAACGCCAACACTGGTCTAGTCTTTCCCTTTTGTGAAGACTCCCAGTTTTGGTTCATTTTTTTCATTCAAATTCAATGGTTCTACCAGAGATGGTCCAAATTCCGTTCTTTTTCCGGTTTACTCTCACTGGGCATCAAATAGTTTATTTTTACTATTATTTTTTTTTTTTTTATTTTTTATTTCTTGCTGCTAAAGTTCAAATTGTTATTATTGGAAGTTTGGAACTAGGAATATATCACAGATTATATTACAAAATGATTCTAAATACTATACAGAGGGACCTCTATGCTATATATATATAAATGAACTAGTCTTCTCTTACCCACTCAATTTTTCAGTACAATAGTACAGGTACAAGTTTTTTTTTTTTTTGTTGCTAGAATGAAATTTTTTTTATTTAACACAGAACAAAAGCAGGGCATAACATTAAAAAAAAGCCCAACGAGCTAATTCATGTGAGGTTATATTTGCTTCTCTTGGAAAAATAGAATGACTTGTCGGGACTTACTCGTTTGCTGAAGAAAAAACTCACTTTTGCTTATACAACCTTCATCTAACACTAATTATACTATTTAGTTTTAAATTGTTTGTCATTGATATATACTAATTATAGCATGTTTGTCATTAGAAAAATGTTATGTCCACAACATTTTTACAACACTTTTATAACAAATTATAGGTGATAGGTTGTTATAGTCTGTTATTAGTGAACAAAAAAATAATTTAAGTAACGAGTTCAAATTAGAATCAATAACAACTAACTATTTATAATTTGTTGTAAAAATGCTTTGAATATAGCACTTCTCTTGTCATTAGCAAAATTATACTACTTAGGGTCTGTTTAGATAGAACTTATTGCTGAAAACTGAAAACTGAAAACTGAAAACACTGTAGCAAAATAATTTTAAAATGTGTGAATAGTACCGCGGGACCTATTTTTAATGAAAAAGTTGCTGAAAAGTGAAATTTGTGGGTCCGTGAACAGTGCACGGATGCACTGTTTACAGAAAACTGGGTCAAAAACTGCGGCTGGAAAAAAAAAAAAAAAAACTGAAAACGCTGAAACGCAAAACGCAGTTTCAGTGGAATCCAAACGCATTCTTAATTTCAAATTATTTGTCTTGGATATAATCCTGACATGTTTGTCATTAACATAATCGCAACTTTGTTTTTTATTCAAATAATGATATGATGTATTTTGAATTTTTGAGCAAATTAATAATTTATCTAGAAGTTAAAACATAGCATTTAATGTTGCTAAGCTATTAAGCTACATTAGCGGCCACATCATCTACTTATTTTCTACCTCTTCTTTTCTCTGTTTGAAATTTTCTTCTCTCTATTCAAAAAAAAAAAAAAAAAAAAAATCTTATTCTCCCTATTAGTCCATAATTATTATTAGACTTCCTCTAACCTTTCTTCTTTCTTTTTGCCTCTTTATCTCCTTACTACTTTCTACTTTACCATTACAATTCCTTCATCATTTTTTCTTTTTTATATTTTGACTATTCTTCTCCCCATTTTATTTTGTATAAATTTGATATCATTTCTCCCATTCAATCCATATTTTTCTCACACAAAAACTATGAGTACTCTCTCTCTGAATTTTTGTTCTTTTCTTATAATTTAATTAAGGTTAATGGTTTTTTTATTATTCTTTTTATTTTATAAAAATGTGTTTTGGTATTGTGTGTGTGTGTGTGTGTTTTATTTAATTTTAATTTACCATTACAAAGTCTTCTCTCTCCCTGTAATAGCTTTGAATTTGGTTTTGGTTAATACTTTTTTTTTTTTTTTGGAAATAAGTATTTGAGTTTATATCAAAACACAATTTACATAGTTATGAATTTGAATATACCTACCAATTATTTGAATAATAAATTATTATAAAGTTTATCTTTTATTTATTTGGTTTCATTTTAATTTTGGTTAAAATAACATTATAATTTTGTGATGAATTTTGATTATTATGATAATCTCCTTATTCCTTAAGAGATGGAAATTTTGAATAGTAAATTTAAAACTTATAAAGTTTAGTTATATTTTAGGCAAATATAACACACTACAACAAAAGTTAGAAGAATATAGTTCACCTTAAAAATATTTCAAACACAAAAAAATAATAGAATGATATATGTGTAAAGATAAAAAGATTAAAAAAAAAAAAAACTTGTAGAAATCTATTAAAAAAAAAAGACAATATTTGAAAATTTTGGTCAATTTGGTCTCCTAACATTTGAGTGACTTGTCAATTTAGTCCATGCCGTTATGTTTTGGATGAAAATTGCTGATATGGCAAATGACCAAAATAAAAAATTAGTTTATTATCATATCAACAGAAATTAATTTTTCATTTTGGCTATTAGCTACGTCAACAAATTTAATAAAAAAGATAACAACGGAGACTAAATTTTGACACAATACTGAAAAATTATAGACCAAATTGCAATATAATGAGAAGGATGTGGACTAAATATATAGTTTACCAAAATATATTTCTAAGCCGGCAACTTGAACTCTTTTTGCCTAGAGTTTAAGCTAAAGAATGAACAGTGGTTCAACAAGACATGGCATAAACAAAAATCAACCCTTGAATTTTGGAAGGAGTAGGATGGAGCCAAAACTTGAAGTTAGGGGAGTGGCTTCGCGGCTAGTTACGTGTGGCAGCTCTAACCTTCAACTACGCTGCTTAGCCACTAAGAGAATTATTTATTATTATTATTATTTATGTTTTTAAGTGTGCTGTTGGGTAAGGACAAAATTATTTTGTTTAATTTTTTAAAAAAATCTAGTTGTTTATTTTGAGTAAAATTGGTTAATTGAGTTTAATTGTTTTTAGCTTTACTATTGATAAATTTTGTTGTTGGGCTACATTTTTGGGCTTGCATATTTTTTTTAGGGTTTAGATCTATAACATTTTTATGACCTTTAAAATGAGGAAAATACTAGAGATACAAACTTTTTTCTAAATCGCTAATCTAGTGAGTGATTACTAGTAAGTAAAAAGTGATGTAAGTAGTAAACTCAGATACAAACCAATAAGAATTTAATACCTCAGCAGTTTGTAAAAATATTTTAGAAAATTTTGTGGCTATAGCCTTACTCTTAAATAATCAATGATATTGTTAAGAGGGGCAAATTGTGATTTTATAAAAAAAATTGCTAAATTGGCACCTAGGTAAATACTATTATTAAAAAAAAAAAAAATTAGGGGCAGGTCAAAGTCTCCCTCTGTCCCTGGCACGGAGTCACTATTCTCAAACTAAATAGGTTATTTAAAAAAAATAAAAAAAACAAAAAAAAACAGATATTACACTATCAAATACTCCAACAACTAATCGATAATAAATGGTTCTTACCTGTGAATCTATATTTGTGTTCTAACTTCAAAATAACAAAAATTTTCAACAAAACACAAGGTTATGGACGAAAGTGGGATGCAGAAACTTGTAGGGATGATGATAGCATTAACCATGGTTGTGGCAGTACTACAACCCAAGGAAATAAACATCTTTGAGGACTAGATTGTTAGAAACTCTCCTCCCCTATAATTTGGTCCAAGCTCAATTATCATCCCTCAAATTTAAAAAGTTGCAATTTTGTTTTCACTGAAAAATTAAAAAGATGTCAACTTTGTGCTTCCATCATATTGCCATATCAGCATTTCGTCTATCACGTATGCAATTTCTTTAACAACAATCAACAACACAAGGAAATATACATACCCGCGAATCAAAAAACAACATAATCATGGCATGTTCTAAGTTACCAAACCAAAAAAGCCGAGCCGGGTAGTATCAAACAGCAACATATCGAAATTCAGTCACATTTTCATTCCCAATTCTCTCAATCATTACACACAGAAGGCAGGGTCGTGTACATTAGTGAAATGCAGACTTGTAGTGTTGATAATAACATTGATTATGTGAGACACAAATGGTCTCCTCCACTGGATCCTTCATACAAAGTTAACGTTGACTGTGCCACTTTTTCAGAGCTTGGAGCAGTTGGTATTGGGGTGGTTGTCCGAGATGCTTATGGGCAGGGTGTAGTGGCTTTAAGCAGTAAATTCATGGCTCCCTTGGCGGCAATTGAGATGGAGGCTAAGGCTTTAGAGGCTGGGATGCATTTTGCTAGAGACATTGGCATTCAGGATTTCATTCTGGAAAGTGACTCCTTATCGTTAATTCGCACCTTAATGGGTTTTTCTTCTCCTCCATCTTCTATGGATTCGTTGATGCAAGGGTTGCTAGAGTTTAGTACGGAGTTTTGCAAGGTCTCCTTTTCTCATGTACGTCGTCAAGGCAATAGACCGGCTCATCTTTAAGCAAAACCCGCCAAGGGCATTGTTGATTTCTCTACTTGGTTGGAAGAGACTCCTTGTTTCTTAGAACAAGGTCTTCTCCATAATGTATTATCTTTTGCTAGTGCTTAATAAAGTTATTGGTTTTCACATAAAAAAAAATACTAATATAATAATAATCATAATAATTTTATTGTAATTTATTTAAAGTAACATGGATACATAGAACAAACAGTCTTACAAATTCCTTTAAAAAAAAAAAAAACAACATCAGCCTTATAATTATAGACAAAATCCCTTCTATAGTTCTATTAAGCACTTTTCAGTTTGGAGGGCTATGAGCCTATATATGATGCTCCGCTTCTCTTGGAAATGAGTATAAATAATATTCCAATAGCTATGGAAGTCTCCAACTTGCTTCAATGGTCCTCTTGATACCTAGTGGAGGTGCCCCCCTCGATCTCTTACTTGTATCTTAGATTGCATCTAGTCTTGTAATAATTGACACTTGATTTTTGTGCCTACAGAGCGGATCAAGATCCTCCAAAGTTTTTAGAGTACTCTACTATATAGAGTTCTTTAAATCCTCACTTCCCTTTTAAAATAAAAGGCTAAGATTCTCCCACATCATCCATCTACTAAAAAAAAAAAACTCAACCTTAATCACATTTGCTGTTTAACCAAAAACAAACGACAAAGCTATTAATTTCTCCCCGAGCAAGACTTAGGTATAGTACTTAGGTACTGTTCCTTAGGTTTCCCTTTTAAAATTCTGTCATGTGGATTTTTTCTTAAGGGAAATAAGTATATATTTTTAATTAAGTAACCACATGGCCGAATTTTAAGAGGAGAATCTAAAAAAATACTTAAGGTATTGTACCTAAGTTTTGTACTTTCTCCCTCATCCCACACCCAACTACAAAGTCATATTCCACTTTAGGTTGAAGGTACAATTTTGAGTATTTGAAAGAAATTCCCACTAGAAAGAGAGACGCCTAAACGTTAAATTTATGCGTTAAATCAATACCCACCTGAAAATTTTAGAAAACCAAAAACCCAGAACGTTTGTTTCTCTTTGAACCAAAACCCACCTCAAAATTTCCATTAGATGAGCATTTGAGATTATTTGGATCAAAACTCAATCCGTCCTTTTGTCCTATAAAAAACTATTTATTAGAATATAAATAAATAAATTTAAATTAATAATTCATTATAACTTTTGCTTAGTGAAAGGTTGATAAATCAACTAATTAAAAGATACAATGGAAGGCTAAATAAAAGAATTCTAAAAGAATATCTCACAAGATCAAATTTTTGGGAGATATATATCTTGGAGAGACTCCTTGAGTAATTAATATGGAGTATAATATATAGAGACACTTTAAGCCAAAAGGACTAAGCCCATTGAGTATGTATTTAGTTATGTTATATTAATTATTTATTCTTTTCATCATTATTCAATGTGAGATTTTACTCACACATGTAACCCAATAAGAATCAAATGCTTTAACACATGAGATCCTTACTTTTACATATAGATAGATAGATTTGTGTTAACAATCATGTCTCTTAATTTCTTCTAAAAAAAATGCCTTTCAATTGCAATGCGACATATGTTATCATTTGTATCAAATAAAAGCATCATTACTTAGATATGTTATGTGAATTGCAGTATCGGTATAGCTAAGGTTATCAAAAATTCAAAATAGCAACCAGATCGGAATCCCACTAGCCACTTTGTCCATTCGATTAGTGATGGGAACGAGAAGTGAAAAAGACAACTTATGTTGGCTTAAAATATTACAACTACAAATGAAATTAGATATATAATTACTTTTCCAAGCATATTATCAATTTATTTAATAAAAAATACAACTTTGAAGGAAATTATTTGGAGTTACACACATATAATATACATATGTAAGATTAGTAATATAAGAACCACGTAGAATACTTCTCAATAAACCATAAGCATGTTTATTATGCAGGCCAAAAAATTCTTTCTTCCATTGTAAAACTTTATAAGTAAAGAATTTAATACCAACATTAAGAGGAGAAAAGTTTGATTTTTGACCTTCTGTATGATCAAGCATGTTGCATTACATCCTAGCGCCAAGAAGAATGTCCCTAACCAATTGCAACTCAAAGATGGCCTTGCTAAGGTCCCATCATTCCTACGCAACTCCATAAAGCATGCTAGGCCAAGCTTCACCGTAGATATCAAACACTCATTCGTTCTATTTGTTAGGGTGCAATTGTGATTGCCAATTACTTCATCAGTATTTAAAAGTTTTGGGTCAATGAGTCAACCTCCAATACACGGTTAGGCCATGCTATGCTAGCGTAGTTGTGAAGATTCAAGCCTCCATTGTGAATTCTAATTAGCTCAGCTGGTAAAGTCTCTGATGGTTATATAAAAGATTTGGAGTTCAATCTCTGTCTACACCAAAAACTGATTGGTGTATTGGTCTGATAATAAAGAGTTATTATCAGAAATGGAGGCCATAAGTTGAAAGTCTCTAAAAAAACAAAAAGCCTCCATCAAACATACTATCTGTAGGTCTCTTTCCTATTATCATCTCCAACAATAAGATTCCATAACTGTAAACATCCCCTTTGGTTGACACTTCACTTCTTAGGCCATACTTTGCCATTCAAAATGAAAGACATATATTAGTAGGTAGTTATTTTTGTACACGTGTCTCTTCTTTATTGGATTTTGATACGAATGATATAGTATTATTTGATATAAAATACTTTTTTGCATGGGTGGTTAATCTCCTCTTTGATGTTTGGAGATAGTTTTAATACTTTTTGTGTTTGTGAGAAATATAGTTTTTAAGATGAAATGAGGGTTAGAGGAATAAGGATGATGAATTTTGTGGCTTTGAGTTCAGTAGTTTAGAAATTTTTTTATGGAAAGTGTTTTTGAAGGATTTTGGCCTCATGTTGCATAAAATCATTGACGGGATGAGATATTTCTTTTGAATGGCGGAAGGTGGCACTTGGGAATTAACTGAATTTCATAACTTTTATATGAATTTTATAATTTGATGAATTTCATAACTTGTGGAAGCCAATTTCATGGCCTTGGAAGGGGTTTGATGAAGGTGAGAGTGAATTGACCAAGGCGTTCCCTTTTCTTTGTGATTCCATTATTTATGATTTTTTTTTCTTAAGATTTCTAAAAACTTTAGGGAACTTCATTTTTTAGGTATTGGAAATTCCACAATCATCTTGTAGGATTTTCCAATGCATATATGTATGACTATGATAATCTTTCAATTGAACCAATAGAATCAAGATTTTAATTGAATTTCATTACTCCTCTCAAAAGGACTAATGAAAATCCATTCATTTAAATCAACACATTAAAGATTCCCATTTCTTTTTCTTTGGGAAGAAAAACAAATATTTCTAAAGATAAAGAATTTTTTAAAATACGAAACATCATACATTTTTTATATATGCCCTCCAACAATTTTTTTTTTTTTTAGAGAGGCTTTCAACCTAAGGCGTCTGCCGTAAGTTCGTTAATATGCCCTAAAAAGGGGTAATATGCCCTCCAACAACTCATGTTTAGTAAATGGTTATAAACTTACATTCAACTTCAAAATACCAAAGGATTAAACAAAAGGCTTGTAGTTTGATAATAACATTGATTATGTGAGAATAATAATAATAATAATAATGATAATAATATAATATTATTATTATTATTATTATTATATTATGTTATTATTGTAATTTCTGTAAAGAAACATGGATACACAGGTCCACTAGGAATACTTTTGAACTAAAGTAATGCTTACAAATTCCTTACAGAAATACAACATTTGCCTTATAATTATAGAGAAAATCCCTTCTACAAGGAACTCTTCAGTTTGGAGGGCTATGTTCACTGGTATCATTTGTATCATATAAAAGCATCATTACTTATGTCATGTGAATTGCATCGGTATAGCTAAGGTAATCAGAATAACAATCAGATTGGAATCCCTCTTTGCCACTTTTTCCATTCAATTTGTGATGGGAATGGGAAGTGAAAATACATCTTATGTTGGCTTAAAATATTACAACTGCAAATGAAATTAGATATGTTGGCTTAAAATATTACAAGCATAAAATCAATTTGTTAAATCACAAATACAACTTTGAAGGAAATTATTTGGAGTTACACACATATAATATACATATGTAAGATGAGTAATATAAGAACCATGCAGAATACTTCTCAATAAACCACAAGCACGTTTATTAAGAAGGCCAAATAATTCTTTCTTCTAATGTAAAACTTAATGAGCCTGCATAGAAAACATAAAAGAGGAAAAGGTCAAAGTAAGTAAAGAATTTAATACCAACATTAAGAGGGAGAAAAGTTTGATTTTTGACCTTCCGTATGACCGAGCATGTTGCATTAAATCCTAGCACCAAGAAGAATGTCCCTGACCAATTGCAACTCAAAGATGGCCTTGCTAATGTCCCATCGTTCCTGCGGCAACTCTGTAGAGCATGCCAGGCCAAGCTTCACCATGGATATCAAACACTCATTCATTCTATTTGTCAGGGTGCAATTCTGATTGCCAATTACTTCATCATTATTGTTTAAAAGTTTTGGGTCCACAATCTCCAATACACGGTTAGGCCAGGCTATGCTAGCGTAGTTGTGAAGATTCAAGCTTCCATCAAACATACTATCTGTAGGTCTCTTACCTGTTATCATCTCCAACAATAAGATTCCATAACTGTAGACATCCCCTTTGGTTGACACTTCACTTCCAAGACCGTACTCTGCCATTCAAAATATTTGACATAAATAATATAGTCATATTAAAATTAGGAACTCGAAAGTAATCATGTTAAATGTAGGAAAATATATGTAAAAAAAATTGAAAATTTTAGTAAATTGTTGTTACCTGGAGGAGTGTACCCAATTGTTCCTCTTATTCCAATTGAGCTGCTTTCTTTCAGATTTGCTAGTTCTAAATGAAATTTCGCAAGTCCAAAATCTCCAACATGAGCAGTCATATCATAGTCAAAAAGAATGTTGCTTGGCTTAGGTCACAGTGAAAACTGGCATCGGGCAATGGTGATGTAGATAATGGAGTGCACATGCAACATCAATGGCAATGTTTATTCTTTGAAGAGGTTCAAATTATGTATCTTACTTGGCCAAAATCTGTTTCTAGATCATGTAACCAGTTTCTAGATTTCCATTGGGCATGAACTCATAGACTAGAGCCTTAAAATTATCACCATGAAAATCCACACTTGAGCAAGAAGTTATGATCTTCACAAGATTTTCGATGACGAATATTTTTCAAGGTTTCACACTCTGAGATGAAGCTCTAGAAGTCCTCTGCGTTGAAGATTTAGTACCTTGAACCGCAACAATTGATCCACCTCACCAAGGATGCTTTATACACTGAGCCAAAACTACCACACCAATTAAATTTGCGAAGAGAACCCATCAGTTGCTTTAAGGAGAATTGGTAAGCACTTTTAGGAGTGATTTCTCAAGTAAGATCCTGAAGTGTTCTTTTCTTCTATTTTTGTGCCAGTAAAATAAGAAAAATGACACTGTGATCATAGCAAGAATCACACAAGCCACAGAGATTAATTTTGATTGCAAGATGCCACTTCATTTTCATTTTCTTTTGTTACACACCTAGGCAACTTTAGTTTAAATATGCCCCCACAAAGCCTATCATTCCTACAATTGATAGCGCACTAGCATTTGCAAAAACTCCTTTTGTTGGAACCTCTCCCTCAAAATCATTGAAGGATAAATTCAATTCTTCAAGGAAGATTATCCAGAAATTGGAATTGACCCGAAATTGTTTCGAGAAGATCCATACTTGAATACCTCTTGAAGTACTCAAAGATGTTGGAATTACTCCCCGAAAGAAATTACCTTCATGTAAAGGTACTCAAGGCTGGTGCAAGAGCTAAGGCTACCTGGAATTTCACAGACAACTTATTCTCAGATATGTCCAATTCTGATAAATGGACAAGATTGCCAACCTCTGGTGGTAATGATCCAATTAAAAGTTTCGAGCTAAATTAAGTGAAGTTGACAAGGTGGAATTGCAAAGAGTTGTTTTGGAATGGGCAACTGAGATTGTTTTGAGATAGATTTAACAAATTCAGATTTTTGCACTTTCCTATACTTGATGGGATAGTTCCCTGCAATCTGTTATTATTAAGATCCATGATACTTACCGAAGATAGGTTTCCAAGGCTGATTGGTAGTCTTCCAGAGAGTTTGTTGTTACATAAAAATAATCGCTGTAACTTTTGGAGATTACCAATATCACTTGGAATTGTCCCTGTGAATTTGTTACCATCCATCCATAAGTGGATCATGTGAATCAAATTACCTATCCCTAAAGGGATTTCCCCATAAATAAGATTGTTGTTGATAACAAAATATTTAAGTTGGGTTGAAAGATTTCCCAAAACATTTGGTAACATACCTTTGAATTGATTGTACGAGAAGCTCAAGCCCCGCAAACGGCTACAGTTGACTAGAGATTTAAAGAAATCCAATTCATCTGCATCTCCGCTTCCTAAATTATTTACTGCAATAACTATCAATTCCAAACGCTGTAAGCCTCCAAAATTGACTGAAACTTTTCCGGTAAAATTGTTGTAATCAACTTCTAACGATTGTAGCTCTGAAGCATTAGATAATGAGGTTGGAAGAGATCCAGTAAATTGGTTTGAATAAATTTGTAAACGTTGGAGATGGGGAAGGGTGAGGAATAAGTCTGTGGGAAGACTTCCACTAAGCTCATTTCCAGCCAATGAAAAAACAATCATAGACGAAAGATTATACAAAGATAAAGGAACCAAACCCGAGAGTTTAGTTCCACCCAGTGAAAGAAATTCTAAGCTTCTTAGTTGACCTAAGGCACTTGGAATCTGTCCTCCCAAGACATTATAGGAAAAAGAAAAAGTTTGGAGAGAGCTAAGGTTTCCAATGAAAGGTGGGATTCCTCCCCTGAGATAGTTTTTGTAAGCACGAAATTCCACCAGCTTTGACAAAGAAGAAAACTCCATTGGGATTGACCCTGAAAGGTTATTTCGACCGACGTTAAGGTGCTCGAGGTTGGCACAATGGGAAAGGTTTGCAGGAATTTCTCCTTGGAAGGAGTGTTACTCAGTCTCAATACTTGCAACTTGAATAGACAACCAACTTCATTATGAATCTTGCCTCCAAGGTGTTGTTCGAGAGATCGATTACCCTCATGAAGCTGAGGTTTGTATGGGAGACAAGGAACCCACAATCTCTGGTCGTAAGGTTTAATACAGTGACTCTTCTATGCTTGCGGCCGCATGTTACACCTTCCCACAGGCAAAAATGGAGGGAATCATTCACGAGCTCAATACGTTTCTAGGGTCTTGTGTTATCTTGTCTTGAAGGCCAACAAAGCCTGATAATCCGTCTTTCACCAAAAATAACCAGAGCTGCCAGTATTGCTAGATAAGACAGTAAAAGTTGAGTTACATAGAACAAGAGAAGGATGGCTAGGAAGTGAATTGAGCACAATAGTCTCGTTCTCATTGCTACAAGTGAAGATCCACTTCCTTGCTGATTCAATTTAATGAGCAAATTCTGGGTTGTGTTTGAGTAAATGAGGTTGAAGCAGTAGAAAAATGTTGCAGAACTAGGGACTTGAATGATGAAAAAGTAGAATTAGATTTTGGATGGCGAAGTGTGTAGTGGGTCATAAGAGAAGGATGGCTTGGAAGTGAATAAGATCCTCTTCCTTGCTGATTCTATTTAATGAGCAAGTTTTGCGTTGTGTTTGACAAAATGAGGACAAAGCAATAGACATGTTGCAGCACTAAGGTCTTGAGTGCTGAAAGAATAGACAGCAATAGTGAAGTAAACCACCAAAGTGGGAATCCCTTCTATAGTGAAGTGAGTGGATCGGATCACATCGCAACAACTAATATGAATGCTACAATTTTTCCTCGTACACAAGGAAAAATATTCACGCAATGGTAATCTAGTCTTTGTCTTTTTGAAGATTCCCACTTTTGGTTCATTTCTACGTTCTACCAGAGATGGTCCAAATTCCGTTCTTTTTACCGTTTACTCTCATTGGGCATTAAATAATTTATTTTCTTTTTCATTATTTTATTTTTTATCTGCTGCAGTTCAAGTTGTTATTATTGGAACTAGGTACAGGTACAAGTTCTTTTATTTATTTAATTTTTTCCTGGAATGAAAATTTTTTATTCAGCACAGTGCAAAAGCAGAGCTGCAGAGGATACAAGTGTTACCACCTTTCTCAAGTATATGCGCTTCACTCTTAAAACATTTCACAAATTCCAGTCAAGATTTACAATATCAATTAATGCTTCCTAAATATCATCTGCTGCAAAAACTATAGAGGACTCAGCAACGGAAACGTGTAAGTGTCATATTTTAACGTGTAATGCTTGTAATACCATACATTATGGTCCAATTAGTTGCAACTTTGCCCAATCTGATCGACTGAATTATTTCATCATAACTATCTTAAAATTTGTCAATGTAGCCAAGCAGGTACGGAGTTAGGATTTGAAATTAGGGGCAGCTTTGTTATTGTTTGTGAGCGGCAGCTCTAGCCTTCGGCTCTGCTAGTTAATAGCTAATGGTTTTTTTATTTATTTATTTGTGTTTTTTATGTGTGCGTCTAGATATGAATAAAATTATTTTGTCGAAAATTTTTAAAAGGCCAAGTTGTTTGTTTTTGGTAAAATTGGTTGATTAGACTTAATTGTTTTTAGCTTAACTATTGTTTTGTTGTTGGGTAATATTTTGGGCTTTTTATTTTGTTTTAGATGTTAGATCTAACCTTTAAAATGAGGAAAATATTAAAGTTATAAATTTTTTTACAAATTGTTATTGTGGTAGTGGTTATTAGTAAGTAAAAATGTGATGTAAATGATGGGTCTAGATGTAAACCAACAGGAATTACTACCTCAACAATTTGAAAAAATATTGTAGAAAAGTTTGTAGTCATAGTAGTTGTGGGGAGTAAAAGGACCCGAGCAGGCATGTGGGCATTTGGGCTCTAACAAGGAGGGCCAATCTGTTCTTAATTAAAAGCCTGTTAATATTGCAAATCGGCCCATACGCCGAAGGTCCGAGGATACATCCGAGGGTGAGTTTCTCCTCGGATAGACCCAAGAGGACTCGGAGATTCGCTAGAAAGATCAAGACAAAGTTCCAGAAAGACAGTTGGTTAAAGGGGGGATCCCTGTACCCTCTAGATGCACCGGTGTTGGAGAAATATCTTAGAAAAAGGCTGCCACCTCCACATTAAAGACCCTGCACCTACCTCCCTGGCCGCATTAATGGGGAAGTGACCCCTGAACAGTAGAATTGTACCTTTTGGTTACTATTTAGAACACTTGAAGAATGTGGTGTCAGAGGGGGAGAAGATCTGGGCAATACGTGGGTAAAGCACCAAGAGAAAAAGTATTTAAGAAGGGGGAAGGCCAAAGAAAAAAGAGAGCAATCAGTTACCAAGAAAGAAACTAAGAATTGTAACCTTCAAGAAAGAAAGAGAAATAATACAAAAATTATCCTCGGCTTATGTCCGAGGAAGTTCCTTTGCAATAATCATTTACTATTCGCAAGTATTTTTATATCTTAGCCGGTTTATTAAGTTTCCAGTATCTCTAAACTAGATTTCATACTCACACTCTACAAATTTTATTGTTTAAGGCTCATTGGGCCTGAGCCCATAGTTGTCTTTGGGTCCAGGTGCAATTGTGCACTTACAATTGGCGCCGTCTGTGGGAAATTTCTAGTCTGGAAGGAGCTGGAATATTATGGCAGGCTTAGGTTCATAGCACGCAAAGTCTCAAGGATCACAACCTGAGGATCTTTTCGAGCGTCTTGAGCATCGGAAGGATCGAGAGGAAGCGTTCACACTGAATACCCTAGAGCGAGCCATACTTATGGCAGAGGCAACACCACCCATGAGGATGGTGCTAAGGCCATGCAGAAGGAGATTAATCATCTTAAAAGGAAACTGCACCGTATCAGATGGAAGCATTCACTATCCTCATCTAATCCTTCTTCAGGGGAGGCCCGGGGAAGTAGCTACGGCTCAAGGTCATGGTCGCCCCCCAGCGCAACGTCCTCTTGTGAGGAGGACGACCCACCAACTCGTAGCCGCAAGAAGCTCCCTTCCAGGGGCTTAGGGAACGATGCTATGAGCCGGGCGTTGCACCAGCTCTCTAAATCGTCATTCTCACGGAGGATCGAGAAGGGGAGGCTCCCTAGGAGGTTTACCCAGCCTACCTTCACCATCTACAATGGCCGGATTGATCTGGTGGAGCATGTGAGTCACTTTAATCAAAGGATGGCGATGCATTCTCATAATGAGACCCTGATGTGTAAAGTCTTCCCCTTTAGCTTGGGACCCGTCACTATGAGGTGGTTCAACGACCTTAAATCGGGGTTTGTAGGTTCGTTTGGGGAGCTTACTAGAACATTTGCGTCGCGGTTTATCACATATAGCAAAGTTCCTCGACCATTGGACGCACTGTTATCTATGGCCATGAGAGAGGGTGAAACATTGAAGGCATACTCCGACCGATATTGGGAGATATTTAACGAGATAGATGGGGACTTTGATAAGGTGGCAATTAACACCTTTAAGGTAGGCCTTCCTACAGATCACGACTTGAGGAAGTCCCTGACCAAAAAGCCTGTCCGCAGCGTACGTCGCCTCATGGATCGCATTGATGAATACAAAAAGGTAGAGGAAGACCAACAGCAAGGAAAGGGTAAGGCGAAGGTTATCCCGCAGGAAAGAAAGGATTTCAGGTCGGACAGGTATCATAATAACAAGCTGAGAAGAGATTACACCGGGCAGTCGGGCTCTGCAGCACCTCAGAGCACAAATACTTTGTTCCGAGAACCAGTACACCAGCTACTGGAAAAAGTCCGTAAGGAGCCCTACTTCAGGTGGCCTAGTAAGATGGTGGGGGACCCTGCAAAGAGGAATCAGAACCTCTTTTGTCAGTACCATCAGGACGTGGGTCATACTACCGAGAAGTGTCGGACCCTCTGGAACCACTTGGAGCAGCTTGTCAGTGAAGGAAAACTGAAGCAGCACCTTTATCAACCTAACGGGCAGGGCAGTCAGTCCGGCTCAAATAATCAGAAGAATAATCCATCTCGGCCGGCATTGGGAACAATTAACGTTATCTTCGCTGCACCTGGCAAGACCGGCTCATGTCCTATCAGGGTGATGGCAGTTTCGCATCCTCAAGTCGAAGAGGCAGGCTGAAAGTCGAAGAGGTTGAAGGTGAATTTGCCCGTCTCGGGATTTTTAGAGGAGGATAAGGTTGGGACCATCCAACCCTACGATGATGCTCTTATGGTCACATTTAGGATAAGGAATTATGATGTAAAGAGGATGATGATTGATCAGGGCAACGGTGCAGATATCATGTACCCTGATTTATTCAAAGGGCTAAGGTTGAAGCTGAAGGATCTTACTTCTTATGATTCGCCACTTATAAGCTTTGAAGGTAAAGCCGTTGTACCGAAGGGACAGATTCGTTTGCTCGTTCAATTTGGCTCGAAAACGATTGAGGTGAATTTCATTGTGGTTGACGCGTATTCCCTATATACAGCCATCCTTGCCAGGCCATAGCTGCACGCTTTGGGTGCTGTCTCCTCTACCTTGCATGTTAAGGTTAAATTCCCCTCGCAGGGATATGTTGAAGAGATCCTCGGCAGCCAATCGGTGGCCAGGCAATGCATATCAGCCGCAGTGTTGCATCAGACAGAAGCCGAGTCCTCGGCTTTGATCATCAAAGACTTGTAGCAATTAACAGCTCCGAATGCACCCGGTGCGGTGACAGGAAAGGAGGCCCTCTGTGAGGGTTTGGAGAAGTTTTTGATAGCGGATGACCCTGAAAGATTCTTTCAAGTTGGCATACGCTTGCCACACTTGGAGAAGATGGATTTGTTAGAATTTCTGAAAGACAACATTGATGTTTTTGCGTGGGACCCTTATGAGGCTCTGGGTGTAGACCCAAGCTTCATTTGTCATCATTTGAATGTCAACCCCGCTATTGTTCCAAGAAGGCAGCCACCTCGGCGTTCCTCCAAGGAATACTCCAAGGCCGTCAAAGAGGAAGTGCTCAAGCTCAAGAGGGCTAGGGCTATTAAAGAAGTTTTCTACCCCGAATGGTTAGCGCATACGGTCGTGGTCAAAAGAATGGGACGTGGAGAGTATGTGTGGACTTCGCGGATTTAAATAAGGCCTGCCCAAAGGATTCGTTCCCGATGCCACGTATTGATCAGCTTGTGGACGCCACAGTCGAACACCCATGGATGAGTTTTTTGGACGCCTTCCAGTGTTACCACCAAATTCCATTGGAACTGGAGGATCAAGAGAAAATTGCTTTTATCACTCCAACTAGGAACTATCACTATAAGGTCATGCCATTTGGGTTGAAGAATGCTGGGGCTACCTATCAAAAAATGATGACCAGAATGTTTGAACTGCAACTGGGGAAGACAATTGAGGTATATGTGGACGATATGGTGGTGAAGAGTAAAACAATACCTTCACACGTTAAAGATTTGGCCAACACCTTTCAGGTGCTTAGGAAGTACAAGCTGCACCTTAACGCCTCAAAGTGTTCTTTTGGTGTGGGTTCCGGAAAGTTCTTGGGTTATATGGTTACTCATAGAGGTATAGAAGTAAACCCGGCACAGGTCAAAGCTATTCAGGACTTACAGCCGCCTCGGAACCCAAAAGAGGTCTAGAAGTTGACCGGAATGATCGCCGCGCTTAGCAGATTTATCTCTCAGTTAGCCGACCGGTGCTGTCCTTTCTTCCAATTGTTGAATAAATGGAAAGGGTTTCAATGGACCGAGGACTGCATGTTAGCCTTCCAACAGCTTAAGCAGTATCTTTCTCGACCACCCATTTTGTCTCGCCCCGAAGCGGCGAGGTCCTGTTTGCGTATCTGGCAGTGGTCGTTCACGTGGTCAGCCTGGTCCTCATAAGGGATGAAGGTGGGGTGCAGAAACCGGTATACTATGTCAGTAAGTCCTTGAATGAGGCCGAGGTACGCTATCTACTTTTGGAGAAGGCACTGCTGGCTGAAGTTCATGCCACGCAAAAGCTTCCTCACTATTTTCAGCCTCACACTGTGGTAGTTCTGACCCAACTGCCCCTCAAGTCAGTGTTACGCAGTGCTGATTACTGTGGCAGGGTGGCTAAATGGGGAACCATTTTGGGAGCCTTTGACATTAAATACATGCCGTGCACCTCGATGAAAGGCCAGGTCCTTGCTGATTTGGTGGCAAAGTTTGCCGAACCATTGCTAGAAGAAACTTTGAAGGAATCACACATGGATGAAAAATCAGTTGGTGTGATCACAAGCACAACACCTCCGACTTGGAAAGTGTCTATTGATGGGGCAGCTAATCAGAGAGGGTCTGGAGTTGGACTTGTCCTGATATCTCCTGAGGGAATTGTCTTTGAAAAGTCTCTGAGATTGGCGTTCTCGACTACTAATAATGAGGCCAAATACAAAGTAGTCTTGATGGGCATGAGCATGGTACATAGGATGGGCAGAAAGGAAGTCCATATGTTCTTGGATTCTTAGTTAGTGGTCGGCCAGGTCACAGGGATCATGGAGCCTAAGGATCCAAGAATGCAAGAGTACTTGGCCCAGGTCAAACATCACCAAGCTAAATTTGATTCTTTCGTCTTATCTCATGTTTCTAGAAGTGGAAACACTCATGCAGATTCTTTGGCCACATTAGCAACGTCCTCGGCTCAGTGTTTGCCCAGGATTATCCTTGTAGAGGATTTGCTAGAGCCAACTCTTACCACTATCAATGCATCCCGTATCCATATGATAAGGCCTGGACCTAGTTGGATTGACCCGGTGATATCTTTTCTGAAAAACGACATCCTTCCTAAGGACAAGTCTGAAGCAGATAAGATTCGTCGAAAAGCACTGCGTTTCTGGTTGTCCGAGGATCAGAAACTGTATAAACGATCCTTCTCAGGACCGTACTTGTTATGTGTGCACCCTGAATCAACAGAGATGCTTCTAGAGGAACTGCATGAAGGGATTTGTGGGAGTCACACTGGGGGGAGGTCCTTGGCCCACAGAGCCCTGACTCAGGGATATTTGTGGCCCAATATGCAGAGGGAAGCTCAGGACTATGCAAGAAAATGCGACCAGTGCCAGAGGTTTGCCCCTACCATTCATCAACCTGGAGGGGTTCTCAATCCTCTCTCCAGTCCTTGGCCTTTCGCGCAATGGGGATTGGACATAGTGGGGCCATTTCCAAGGGCTACAGGAAACAAAAAGGTGGCTGCTCGTTGGGACCGACTACTTCATTAAATGGGTCGAGGCTGAGCCCTTAGCAAATATTAGGGACGTCAATTCCAAGAAGTTTATCTGGAAAAACATCGTTACCAGATTTGGTGTACCACATACACTTATTTCGGATAATGGCGTTCAATTCGACAGCAAGGCTTTTAGGAAATATTGTGGTGATATGGGCATCATAAATAGATACTCCACTCTGGCTTATCCTCAGGAAAATGGGCAAGCCGAGGCCGTTAACAAGGTCATAGTCAGTGGGCTCAAGAAAAGGTTGGACGATGCGAAAGGCAGATGGGTAGAAGAACTATCACGTGTTTTATGGACGTATCGAACTACGTCGCGCAGGTCCACTGGAGAAACTCCATTCTTTATGACTTATGGAGCCGAGGCAGTGATACATCTTGAATCTAATTTCCCCACCCTAAGGACGAGTTCTTTTAGCCTAGAAAACAACAATGGCCTCCTAGAGAAAGGCTTGGATTTAATTGAGGAACGGCACGAGGTAGCTATGGTCCAAATGGCTTATTATCAACAGAAGCTTAAGCGGGGGTACGACACCCACGTGAAGCTAAGGCCACTCGCGCCTGGGGATCTTGTACTAAGGAAGGTCGTGGGCACTACTAAGAACCCAGCTTGGGGTAAGCTAGGACCAAACTGGGAAGGGCTTTACCGCATTGTTTCTGTAGCAGGTATAGGGTCGTATCGGCTAGCTGACATAGATGAAAAAATTGTGCAACGCCCATGGAATGTAAATAACTTTCGAAGGTATTATTATTAATAAAAGGTGCTTTTGTTGATTAGCAATTCAAAGTTATGAATACATAGGGGCTTAAAAATATTGTTCTTATATATCAAACAGAAACTTAGTTTTGTATGGTCCTCGGGCCACAAACTTTGTGGAAATTGATATCTTATCATTTGTTAAACAGAACCTTAGTTATGCCGGGTCCTCGGACCTTCTACTTTGGAGAAATTAACATCTGAAGTTATTATTCCTAAGTGTCAAACAGAAACTTAGTTTTGTATGGTCCTCGAACCACAAACTTTGTGGAAATTGATATCTTATAATTTGTTAAACAGAACCTTAGTTATGCCGGGTCCTCGGACCTTCTACTTTGGGGAAATTAACATCCGAAGTTATTATTCCTAAGTGTCAAAGAAAAACTTAGTTTTGTATGGTCCTCGGACCACAAACTTTGTGGAAATTGATATCTTATCATTTGTTAAACAGAATCTTAGTTATGCCGGGTCCTCAGACCTTCTACATTGGGGAAATTAACATCTGAAGTTAGTATTCTTAAGTGTCAAACAGAAACTTAGTTTTGTATGGTCCTCGGACCACAAACTTTGTGGAAATTGATATCTTATCATTTGTTAAACAGAACCTTAGTTATGCCGGGTCCTCGGATCTTCTACTTTGGGAAAATTAACATCTGAAGTTATTATCCCTAAGTGTCAAATAGAAACTTAGTTTTGTATGGTCCTCGAACCACAAACTTTGTGAAAGTTGATATCTTATCATTTGTTAAACAGAACCTTAGTTATGCCGGGTTCTCGAACCTTCTACTTTGGGGAAATTAACATCTTAAGTTACTGTTACTAAGTATCAAACAGAAACTTGGTTTTGTATGGTCCTCGGACCACAAACCCTATGAAAATTGATATCTTATCATTTGTTAAACAGAGTCCTATTTGGGGAAATTAACATTTTTAACTTGGTTAAGTACGGTCCTCAGACCACACACTTTGTGAAAATCGGTATCTTACCATCTGTTAAATTGAATCTTAAGTTGTACATCTTTAAGTGTTAAGCAAAATTTTTGTAAGGTATGGTTCTCGGACCTTACACTTTACTAAAATTATTGCCTCAGGTTATGAAGTTTAACTACCATGGGAGTTTCCAAAGTAAGGCACCATATACCATTTAAACTAAGTTAGTTTTTGTTAGGTTCTTGAATGTTTTACTTTGCACAGCAAGTATGTGCATGGCTGTTTAAAGTTGTAATTGTTCAACTGTTGAAGTTAGACTTATTTATTCCATTCTTTCTTTAGCTATGTGCTAGTGAGAACTTTCATGGCAAGCATAGAAAGGACAAAGTAAAATAAACACAACTTAGATGAAAATTGAATAAAGTTGTTCTTCATTAATTATCATGGAATACACCATTATATGAAAAATTGGAAGTACAGAAAAAGTCCTAAGCTAGGCCCTAAGCTTTTGGAAGGGGTCTTAAAGGGAAGTGCTGCTAGCCTCGGTGCTTTTCAACTCCAACTCAAAGGCAGACAAGACTTGTTTCCCTTTGTCTATTGTAGTTGTTGAAGGAATGATAGGCTCCACATTCTGGCTTTGTTCCTTCTCAGCACCTCCACACCCATCCTTCTTTTTATGGGAACCTTCAGGTTCTGTAGGATCAGGAACGAGTTCTGGCACCACGGGAGGAAGAGCGGGAGAGGCAATAACAAGAGTGTCTTCTATCTCCTGTATGTCAAGGGGAAGCCAAACATTTTCGGGCTTCCTCAGCTCGGAAGCTTGAGGAACCCTTGCTGCGTTTAAAGCCTCCCCCAGACCTGCTAACAGTATTCTCGGCATAAGGCCACGAAAGCTTTTGTCAACTGGTCCTGTGTTGCAGCCACGCCCTCCTGATAACTAGCTTGCTTTGCAGCCTCCAGTGAATGTCTGAAGGTGTGAGCTTCCTCCTTCTTCCGCGCAAGCTCCTTCTCCAAGTCAGAGCGTTCCTGTTGGGCTTGGGAGAGCTCATCGTCCTTTTGGTGAAGAAGTTTGTGTTGCCCCTCCACTTGGTTCCTCATCGTTCTCAGGCTGGCTTCGGCACCGTCCTTTCTCTTTTTAGATCGGCCAGCTGAGAGGTGAGTTTCCCATTTTCTGCTAGGGCCTGGCATAGGGACTTTTTTGTCTCTTGCCGTATCTCCTGTTCCATTCCAGCTCGCTTCCGAGAATCCTCCATGAATTTCTCGGCAACGAAAACTTCTTGGATGGCCTGTGATAAAGTGTCAGGGGGTTAAACACAGTAAAGTATTTATAAATAACCCTAGAATATAAGTACGAAGTACAACTTACTAGAGCTAAGTCCCTTTTCAAAGAAATGAACAGCTAAGGCTGGCTCATCTTTTCCAAGGCTTCCATATCCTTGGGCAGCAGAAGAGGACGCTCCAACGCATCGGCCAGGTGGAGGGCATGGGCTTGTTGGAATGCCCTGATGGTGGACTGTTAGGGAATTGGTGCTCCGTCCAATCTCAGTTCAGGAGACCACATAGCCTGTGCTCGACGCACCTTGGCCATGTCTCTGATTTCCCCACTTTCAACTGAATGGGCGCGCCCTTTGCCCTTGTCCAGCTTCTGCTGCTGAGCCTGCGATGGCTGTTGTTTCAGCTTTTTCTGTTTGTCGCCACCAGCCTCCTCGGCCTCTACCTTCCTTTTCTTCTTAGGCTCTTCAGTGAGAGGTTTGGGATCGGCTGGAGGAGGAGGGGGTGGTGGCAAGGACAGGGGGGCTTGAGACCCCCTCGCTCCTTTTTTGGTGACTCTCTCACCTCTCACGGTGAGAAGGCCCTTAAGCACGTCCGTATCTTCTTTAATGAAGCTGTCGTCTGGACGTGCAATCACTAGGCCGGCAATCTCAGAGGTCTCGGCGGGCTCTTCTTCCTCGTCGGAGAGGATGACAAACTGGCTTCCTCGAGGTCTTTGGACGTCCTCAAGCTGAAACTGGTCTATCTCCTCATCCAACGTGTTCGACGAGGACACTTGCTCCTCTGGGATAACGATTGCTTGAGAGTGTGCTGCGAGGGGGATCGCCACGAGGGGTTGCGTGTATAGGATGGTGTGGGGGTCATTGGGAATGTCGTGGTCGACTAGAAAGTGTGGCCTGGCTACGTTAATTCTCCTACGCCTCCGGTCACCCACGACAATCGCGTTCTCTATCTTCTAGAAGTCTGAGGATATAGGGTCGTACCCTAGTATCTAATGAGCCACTCTAAGCTGCAGGTCTTCACTCACAAAAATTTCTGAGCGTAGCACTCGGTTTAAGTCAGCGACGTTGTAGTGGCTCAAGCGCAAGCGCACGTGTTGTTTATCTGCAAGGAAAGACACCAAAATAGACAAACATGGTCAGATTTGTAAGACTTGTGATAAATCAAAGTTAAATAGTTTGTAAATGTAAATGAACATTTCAAGATGTTTAGATGGAGTTACGAGGTGGGAAGTTAGATCCTAAGGAGTCACACCTGGATCTCCCCATTCGATTGGGCAGTGGGGGCTGTCATGCCAGTTGCCTGACGCGATGAGATAGTCGTCCTTCATGCCTTTATTAGACTTGGGCAGACAGGAAATTAACCTAACTACACTAGATCGGGATTTGATATAATAGCCTACTCTAGTAAGCTTGTGGCATTCATACATAAAAACGACGTCATGCCAAGTAAGGTTTAAGCCCATCTGCTCATTTATAGCGTCGACACTTCCTAAAACTCTAAAGACATTAGGAGCGCACTGGTTAGGACACAACCAGTGGTTGCGAAGGTATTCCTTGGTTACGCTTCTCATAGGGAGGGTTATCCCACCTTCTATGAAGGTAATCATAGGGATGATAACCTCTCCCGTTTTTCTAGACCCAGCCACGGCTTCCGCCGAACAGTATCTTAAACCTACATCGCTGGGAATGTGGTGTTTGGCCCTAAAACCTTCCATCCCAACGGCGGTGTCAACTAAACACTTAAATCTACCCATCAGTAAGAAGTGAAAGGGCGAGTTTTAAGAAAGAAAGTGGTTAAGAAGGGAGCCGAGGATGGAATTTGAGGAGAAAGGATTAAAAGAAAAAAATAGGAACTTACGAGTTTGAAGTTGTGCGATTTTCCACGGGTTTCTGCAGAGAAAAGGTTACGACTGATATTTTGATATGATTAGGCTCTGAAGAAATAAATGAAGGCGCATGTTTCCAAAGCGTTATAATGTGCGGGAAGCGGCCTCGAAATTGCCTCTGTCCCGCCCAAATTTTCGGGGGGCAACAAGGGCCGTTAGATGCTCATCTCACCATTGAACGTGGGGAACAAGGTATAACTTACGGTCATAAATGCGCACGTTTTTGAAATTCAAAGCGCCAAATGGTACCAACTAGAACACGAAACGATCTTCACACGCATCGTGACTTACAAAACGTGTGAGGGAAGTTCTTGTTGGATCAAAACCCTATTTTTCTACTCGGATGCTGAAAAATAGAGTTTTGAGGGGCTATTGTGGGGAGTAAAAGGACCCGAGTAGGCATGTGGGCCTTTGGGCTCTAACAAGGAGGGTCAATCTGTTCTTAATTAAAAGTCTGTTAATATTGCAAATCAGCCCATACGCCGAGGGTTCGAGGATACATCCGAGGGTGAGTTTCTCCTCGGATAGACCCAAGAGGACTCGGAGATTCGCTAGAAAGATCAAGACAGAGTTCCAGAATGACTGTTGGTTAAAAGGGGAATCTCTGTACCCTCTAGATGCACCGGTGTTAGAGAAATATCTTAGAAAAAGGCTGTCACCTCCACATTAAAGACCCTGCACCTACCTCCCTGACCGCATTAATGGAGAAGTGACCCCTGAACAGTAGAATTGAACCTTCTGGTTACTATTTAGAACACTTGAAGAAGGTGGTGTCAGAGGGGGAGAAGATCTGGGTAACACGTGGGTAAAGCACCAAGAGAAAAAGTATTTAAGGAGGGGGAAGGCCAAAGAAAAGAGAGAGCAATCAGTTACCAAGAAAGAAACTAAGAATTGTAGCCTTCAAGAAAGAAAGAGAAATAATACAGAAATTGTCCGAGGCTTATGTCCGAGGAAGCTACTTTGCAATAATCATTTACTATTCGCAAGTATTTTTACATCTTAGCCGGTTTATTAAGTTTCCAGTATATCTAAACTAGATTTCATACCCATACTCTACAAATTTCATTGTTTAAGGCTCATTGGGCCTGAGCCCACCTCTCCCTTCGTCCCTGTAGCCAAGAATAATGTTCTAAGTGATTTTAAGTGATACCATATATTTTCCTTTAAAAAAAGTGATATCATATACTTACATAACAATTATTTAATTGAATAAATTAATATAATAAATTTATACTCGCATGGTTCTATTTCATTTGTCCACGCTTTCGTTTAAGATGTCATAAATTATTGTACACTATAAAAAGTTAATGAACACAATTTTAATAAATGGGAAAAGTTAACAAATGCCTAAAGGCATTAACTTATAAAATATTTTTAAGGGAAAGGAAACAAGTAATTGATTTTTTTTTACACCTTTTTATATTTGTTACAAAAGTAGTATAAAAACCTTCTGAAAAATGTCCAAATGCCATAAAGGCACATGTTAACCTTAACAAATTTACTAAAGTGGCATTTATTTGATTTAAAAAACTTTATTTTTTCCTTTTAGATTTTATGAGTTTTAACTTCTTCTTTTTTGTTAAGATAGTTAAAATATTTCCCATACAAATCAAGGCCAAATTTGGTGGTTATTGTAAATTTGAAAGCGATCCTATTTCTTCACCACCAAAAAAAAAATAAAAAACAAAAATGGCAATCTTATTTCTGTGGAAATTTTTCACTTTTACTCTATATAGTTTTAGTGTTGGAGTTGTAATAACTTTTAAACTATAGAGTCTGCTCTTGATGATAACTCTATATCATAAATCAAGGCATCAATTAGTTTTTTATGTAAGCAGAAATTGAACTCTAAATTTCTTATTCAACCACTAGAGACTTCACCGGTTGGGCTAATTGGAACCCACTTGTATTGAATATTTGAATTGTCTCTTTATGATGGGTAACACATTAGTTTATAAGTTTAATGTAGTAAAATAGCACTACTCTTTCTAAAATTGACCTAAGTGGATCCCTTTCTTTGTGATTCCTTTATTTATGAATTAGAAAAAAAAATTTCTAATAAACTTAGGGAACTTCTTTTTCAGGGGATAAAATGGTGAATTTATTCTAGAAAGATATTAGGGGGGCAAAATCCCAAAATAAATTATGGATGATTAACAAGAAAAGGATGGCTTGGAAGTGAATTGAGCATGAGCACAATAGTCTCATTCTCATTGCTACAAGTAAATAAGATCCTCTTCCTTGCTGATTCTATTTAATGAGCAAGTTTTGCACTGTGTTTGTCCAAAGAACAAAGTTTCTCTTCAAACTAGTTTGGAGAGAAACCCTTCAAACTTATCATATATATATTTTTTAGGTGTGAATTTTGAAAATCTAACTGTTGAATTTCATGTTCCTTATGTTCTTAACATGCATATCAAATTTCGTTCAAATCGGATTTTATTTACTATTTGATCGATGAACTTATTTTTTATATACAATTTTAGATTACAAAAACTTGAAATTTTAACATTTGTTTGACGACATAGCAATTGATTTTTAATTTTCTTGAAATTTTGCAAGCATGAATAATATAATAAGAACATGCAATCTAACGGTTAAATTTTCAAATTTTACACTCAATATAAAAATATTTTATAAGTTTGAAGGGTTTTTCTCCAAACTAGTTTGGAGAGAAACTTTTTCCTTGTCCAAATGAGGGCGAAGCAATAGAAATGTTGCTGCACTAAGGTCTTGAGTGATGAAAGAATACACAGCGATAGTGAAGTGAGTGGATCGGATCATATCGCAACAACTAATATGAATGCTACAATTTTTTCTCATACACAAAGGAAAAAAGTAAACCAATCGCGCAATGGTGACGCCAACACTAGTCTAGTATTTGTCTTTTGTGAAGACTCCCACTTTTGGTTCATTTCTTTCATTCAAATTCAATGATTCTACCAGAGATGGTCCAGATTCCCTTCTTTTTACGGTTTACTCACATTGGGCATTAAATAATTTAATTTAATTTTTTATTGTTAGCTCCTGAAGTTCAAATTGTTATTATTGGAAGTTTGGAACTAGGAATATATCACGGAATATATTAAAAAATGATTCTAAGTACAGGTACAAGTTCTCCTTTTTTTTCTTTTCTTTTTTTGGCTGGAATGAAAAAAAAATTATTTAACACAGAGCAAAAGCAGAGCATAACATTAATCAAAGCCCAACGACCTGACTTTTGTCAGGTCTTACACGTTTGCTGAAAAAAAATAAAAATAAAAATAAAACCTCACTTTTGCTTATGCGACCTTCCTCTATTTTTTTTTTTTTTTTGGAGAACCAACCTTCATCTAACTTTAATTATACTATTTAGTTTTAAATTGTTTGTCATGGATATAATCATGACATGTTTGTTTTTTTTTAATCCAAATATTGATAGAATGTATTTTGATTTTTTGAGCAAATAATTTTAAGTACAATTATGAAAGACGTAATAAAAGTTTAAGATACGCTATATGGTGACAAAGTAACAAACCAACTAAAAAAAATAAGGACATGTTTGAAAGAAAAGCTATCACGAGGGGACACATCCCAAATAAGGCAATTAAAAAATGTATATATATATATATAAGAAAAAATTTACAATATTAATCTAGAACAAAATATTTATTACCTAATCCCAATAGATGAATTCGATTTAATGAGCAAGTTTTGGGTTGTGTTTGATTAAATCTGGTCAAAGCAGTAGAAATTGTTAAGAATATGAAGTGTAAGAAAATGCCCCAACAACATAACAGTTACAATTTGTCAATTGTAACAAAAGAACAAATTTGATGTTCTATATGAAAAACATGTTATGAAAAAAATCATAACATGTTTGTCATTAACATAATCATACTATTTAATTCTAAATTGTTTTTAATGGATATAATCATGACAGGTTTGTCATTAACATAATCGTAAATTAGTTTTTGGCTAAAATGCAAATTGTACCATCTAAGTTTAGTTGAAAATTTATTTCAGTTATCTAATTTTACTTTTGCTCAATTGAGGTCTTTAAGTTTCAAATTTATTTAATTTAGGCATTTCGTCTGATTACGTTAAAAAATTGCAATTAAAAAAAATTCTTCTTACATAAAAAAATTTATACCATTATTTGTACAGATATTTTATATGAGATTTGTTTTTTAAACATTTAATTTTTTTTAGTAGATAATTACATACTTAATAGCAAATTTTTAACAAAATTAGATAAAATGAATATATTGAATATGTTTGAAAATAATTTATAGTTCGATGTTCAGCTGGATTAGTTGTCCTTTCCTTGAATTAGTGTTTTCTGTATTGGTTCATGTGCAATTGATTTGTTTGCAATAAAACTGTTATTTATTACCCAATATATATATATATATATATACATACTATTCAATTTTAAATTGTTTGTGATGGATATAATCATGACATGTTTGTCATTAACGTAACCATACTATTTAATTCTAAATTTTTTGTAATGGATATAATCATGCATAACATGTTACATAATCATATTATTTAATTCTAAATAGTTTTTCATGGATTTAATCATGATATGTTTGTTAATGCTAGTTTTTTGGCTAAAATACAAATTGCACCGTCTAAGTTTGGCTGAAAATTCATTTTAGTATTTTAACTTTACTTTCGCTCAGTTGAGTTTTCTAAGTTTTGAATTTATTCAATTCAGATATATCGCCCGATTCGTTAAGAAAAAAGAAAAAAAGCAACAAGAAGCATCAAATACTAAGTACCTTTGTATAAGTAAATGCTTAAAATTTCAATTCTATGAGGCATGTAACATGTTTTTATTACATTCAGAAGTGCTTTTTTTTTTTTTTTTTTCTTTCTTTTAAATTTTAAATATTGTTGATTTTATTCTTGTCTTGAGAAGAATTGTAAATTTTATTCTAGTTTCTCATTCCTTTGACAATACTTACCAGAAACTTTGTTTTCCCTGCACTAGCCAAGGACAAACAGCATTTGATTTCTTTCTTATACTTTAAATGATTTTTTTTTCCCCTAGAAGGACTCTATCTATATAATATAAATTTTTTTTTTTTTTAACTTTTTATTGAGTTTGCATTTCATTTGGATGAGTTTAATCTCATCTTAAAACATAATGTATAACTTTTTAAAGAATCACTTTTATAATGAGATAACTAAACTATTTTTGCATCCTTCTTTCTTCTTTCTTTTATTATAATTTTTTATATAACTTTTGCACGATAAACAAAATAAATGAATGAAAGTAGGCTCATCCAATATGTTAATAACTTGTGAAAGCCTACATTTTTTCATAGAATCATTCTAATCTACAATGTGCAATGTATAATTAGAATGATGAAAAAGTAGAATTAGATTTGGATCATATCCCACCAACTAATGTGAATGTCACAGTTTCCTCGTTCTAGTCTGTCTTTTGTGAAGAATGCGACTTTGGTTCAAAATGCCTTCTTTTTGCGGTTTATTCTCATTGGGCATTAAAAAAAGTTCCATTTTTATTTTTATTTTTGCTGCTGAATATAATACAGAATATATTACAAAATAATTCTAAATACAATACAGTAGGAGGCTGGGAGCCCTTATATACGAACTAGTCTTCCCCACTCAATTTTTAGTACAATAGTACAGTTACAAGTTTTTTGCTTTTGGTTGCCGGAATGAAAATTTTTGTTCAACACAAAGCAAAAGCAGAGGATACAACAGAGGCCTCCATATATAATATGTACTAAGATTGAAATAACCATAAATAAGATTTGTTGAGCTATGTGGAACCAAGTTTATGTTTGATCTTTAATGAGATATTTTTTGAAACTTAGTCCATGGGGCGGCGCTTAAGTGCTTAGGAATAAAAAATTTGCCTATATTTACCCAATTATGAATTTACTGTGTGGGATATAAATATTATTGCTTCATTTTAGGGTTGTGTGTGTTGTTTAAGAGTGAAAAGCTGTATTCAACTTTGTGGTTGTAAGCTAAGTGTCAAACTACACAATTTCTTGTGTTGTGTGATTGTCTTTGTGTGTGTTATTTTCTTATGTTTTTCACATCTCATAGATTTGGCAATTCATGTTTATTCCCAACAAAAATTTGGCAATAGAACTCCATTGTTGGTCCACAGACAACACCCCATTTTTGGATGCAGTGACCTCTTTAAATCTGTAATTTCAATTTGAGAAGGTGATAGAAGTTTGAGTGATATTAGGGATATTACAATTTTTACAACATAACATTTACAAACTGTTACGTAACCTGTAATAAAAGAGTAACATTAATATTCATTTTTTGTGTTGCTGGCATCTACCAATCACATTTATTGTGATTTGATATTTGCCCATAGCAACAGAATAAAATTGATATTCAATTTATATGTTGCTGGCCTCTATCAGTCACATTTGTTGTTGTATCAATTTATAATAGATATATATATAATAAAATTTGTAACATCTTTTGCATTTTCTATAAATTTTACTCAAAGGTATACCAAAAAATCAAACAAGAAAGTGCTTACACTACTCAAGTATGACACTTTAACTAAGAAAAAAAAAAAAAATAGAATGACTTTTGTTGAGTCTTACACGTTTAATGAGAAAAAAAAAAACACATTATACAAACTTCTACTAATAGTTAATTTTAAATTGGTTGTCACGGATATAATCATGACATGTTTACTTTTGTCGGGTCTTACACGTTTAATGAGAAGAAAAAAAACATTATACAAGCTTCTACGAATAGTTAATTTTAAATTGGTTGTCACGAATATAATCATGACATGTTTACTTTTGTTGGGTCTTACACGTTTAATGAGAAAAAAAAAAAAAACATTATACAAGCTTCAACTAATAGTTAATTCTAAATCGGTTGTGACGAATATAATCATGACATGTTTGTCATTAGCATAATCATACTAATTAATTGTAAATTGTTTGTCATGGATGTAATCATGACAAGTTTGTCATTAACATAATCGTATGTTAGTTTTTGGCTACAATCCAAATTGCACCATTTAAGTTTAAATGAAATTCATTTCAGACTTCTAACTTTATTTTCATTTAATTGAGACTTTTAAGTTTCAAATTTATTTAATTTAGGCATTTTGTCCTGATTCTACATGAAAAAAAAATTATAAATTAATAAAATATTTTTCTAGAAATTTATGTGAGAATATTTTTCCAAAAAATATTTTTTCAATAGATAATTGCATGCATAATAGCAATTTATAACAGAATTGGGCGAAAAGCCTGAATTGAATGAATTTGAAAACATTTTACAGTTTGATGTTCAGTTGGATTAGTTGGCCTTTCCTTGAATTAGTTTTTTTCTATATTAGTTGATGTACAATTTGATTTGCTTGCAATAAAACTGTTGTTTATTACTAAAAAAATAAATAAATTATACTATTCAATTTTAAATTGTTTGTCATGGATATAATCATGATATATTTGTCATTAACATAATCATACTATTAAACTCTAAAGTTTTTGTCGTGGATATAATCATGAAATGTTTGTCATTAACATAATCATAATATTTAATTCTAAATTGCTTTTCATGGATATGATCATGACATGTTTGTCATTAACATAATTGTAATATTTAATTCTAAATTTTTGTTCATGGATATAATCATGACATGTTTATCATTAACATAATTGTATATATGTTAATTTTTGGCTAAAATGCAAATTGCACTATCTAAGTTTGATTGAAATTAATTTTAGTACTCTGACTTTCTTTCGCTCAATTTAGTCTTCCAAGTTCAAATTCATTAAATTCAACATTTTTTCTTATTGCATTAAAAAAAATTGCAATTAAAAACATTTTCTTTTTCACGTGGAAAAAAAATATGAAACTAATAAAAAAATTTATAAATTATATGTGAGAATTTTTTTCAATTTTTTTTTTCAGTAGATAACTACATACTTAGGGTTTGTTGGGATAGAACTTATTACTGAAAACTAAAAACTGAAAACACTATAGCAAAATAATTTTTAAATGTGTGAATAGTACCACGGGACCCATTTTTAATGAAAAAGTAGCTGAAAAGTGAAATTTGTGGGTTCGTGAATAGTGCACGAATGCACTGTTCACGGAAGACTTGGTGAACAACTGCGGCTGGGAAGGGAAAAAAAAAAAAAAAGGAGCCCAGACGCTGGACGTGGACGTGGACGCACTATCCAAACACATTCTTAATAGCAATTTTTAACAAAATTAGGCAAAATACTTGAATTGAATAAATTTGAAAATATTTTACAATTTGATGTTCAGTTGGATTAATTGTCCTTTTCTTGAATTTGTTTTTTTCTATATTAGTTGATGTACAATTTGATTTGTTTGCAATTAAACTGTCGTTTATTACTCAAAAAAGAATTATACTTTTCAATTTAAATTTTTTATTTCATGGATGTAATCATGACATGTTTGTCATTAATATAATCATACTATTTAATTCTAAATTTTTTGTCACGGATATAATCATGAAAAATGTTTGTCACTAATTTAATCATACATTTCTCAAAAAAAACAAAAAAACACTTAATCATACTATTTAATTCTAAATTGATTTTCATTGATCTAACCATAACATGTTTGTTATTAACATAATTGTATGTTAATTTTTGGCTAAAATTTAAATAGAACCATGTAAGTTTGCCTATATATTCATTTCAGTTGTCTAACATTACTTTTTCTTAATTAAATCCTCTAAGAGCATGTTTGGTAGACTGTAATAAACATTGTAATATAATTAGAGTTATGCAAAAAATTGTCTAACCCACCTGATCTGCACCAACCTAACCTAATCCTTGCAGGTCTAATAAGTGAGGTGGGTTGGGTTGGACGTGTTAGATAGATAATTTGGCGGGTCAAATTGAATAGTGGGTTGAGATATTTATAACCCACCACAACCTGAGCCATTTGCCTACACACACACAACACACACACACACACACACACACACACACACACACCACACATATATATATATATATATATATATATATATATATTTCCTCTTGTTGTAGAACTCTACCTCACATTCACACCCACTTTATTTCTCTCCTCCCTTTCTCTTTCTTTTTATTTTTTCATTTCACATTTGTTGGGAATGCTATAAGCATATGACTAATAATTGTTGTATTGAGATTTAGTTAGTTAGTTACAATTTCAAGTATATTAATCACATTTAGCACATGTTGAAATTATTAATGCACATGGGGAATAATATAACCGATACGATGAGGCCACGTAGGCCAATGAGATAAGAGCTAGTCTACTATAAATATATTATTGTAATCCAACATTAGATATCAATTGAAGAATAAACCAATTTCTTAGTGCATGAGTGCATCTCCCTCTCTCTCTCTCTTAATCTCTCTATTTCTCTATGGATGATGACTACCTCGATTTAAGTCAATTTCCCTATAATTCCCACCAATCCCCCTAAATTCATATTCATCCCCATTAGGAACAATTATGTTCCTAACATTTGGTATCAGAGCCGTCGATCTTGAGACGGGTGAATCTAACCTACAAGAAATCTTGAAATGGTGAATGAAGTTTCAGAGAAGGTTAAGGCCTTGACAGAATCTAACGAGGCTATTTCGAATAAATTCAAGGCCTTGGTTGAATCTAACAAGGCCATGAATGAAGAGCTCTCAAAATTGCAAGAGGATCTTGAGTGCAATCTTGAAAACATGACCAAAGAGGGCTTACAATCTCTTGATTTAATAGAATTCGAAGAACAAATCAAGTTTCAAGAATCTACTACTGTTGTTGCAAGCCAGGATGTTAATTTTTGTGTCAAAGGGGATGATGATATACATGAAGGCGCAACCTTTGAAGTTCAGTCCAAAGAACCAACAAAGAAGAAGATGGTGATTTTCCAAGAACCAATTCTTGATGCACCAACGGAGGCTTCCATTCAAGAGTCTATGATTCAAGAATTGGCAATCCAATTGTCGGTGATCCAAGAATTCAAGATACAATCGCCAACAATTTTAATGGTTCTAGAATCAAATGAGGTCTTAAGGATACAAGAACATCTCAAGGTTTAAAGAGCTAATGAGATCTTGAAAATTGAAGAACCATTGAAGGCTAAAGAATTTGAGCAAAGTTTGAAGATCTACGAAGAAGAAACCTTCATGTGCATGAGACCGCTTGTCAAAGAGAAATGCATGAATATGATGATCAAAATGTCACTACACTATTGGTCCATTGGAAGATCTCCTTTGATGAAGATTCTATTTCACAACACCTTGTGGGCAAGATGTTTTCAAGGGGAGGGAACTAAAATTTTTAGCATTTAGCTATTTAAAAAGCTACTTTATCTATTTTAATAACACACTTTACAATACACCCTACATCAAAGCTTCTATTTTTTACATTACCTAAACACTATTCATTTTTTTATTCATTTCTCTCTCTCCCTTTCATTTTTTTTATAGAACAGATATCATATCACAAACTTATAGAAATTAGATTAAACTTGATTCAAACAAGAAATTTCGTTAATATTCCAACATTACTACTCTTACTCTATGTACATATCTAATATTAGATTTTGATATGTTTTTCTTTTCAATGAGATAAAATTTCAGTCATTCTAATAAAAAATAAAAAATAATGTAGTATTTGTAATTATTTTGAATGAAATTACAAAGTTTCTTTCCCTTTTTTATTTGAGGGAGCAACCAATTTTCCATTTTATTTGAAATAATTTTATTTAGTCAATTAAACATGCCAACTTGCCGAGTTGAAACCGTTACGATTTTCAACCAATCAGCCAGATTTATAAATTGGTGGGTCAATTACGGATTGGAAATTTTCTAACTGACCATTGACTGGTTGGTTAAAAATATTGCTCTTCACCCTCCCAACTCGACCTATGCCCACCCCTAAATATAATAATTATTCATATGGTATAACTATTCTATAGTTTGGTTATGTTTTTATTATAAGGAATAGCCATTCTTTACGAATTACTATTTTTTAAAATGAGGAATAATTATTCTTTTCCAAAAGAGTTGTAATAGGTATTCCTTAGTAGGTGTATCAATTTTTGTAATTAATAGATTTTTAAATATAAAAAATTTTCATATGCCAATAACAATTATAAAAATTAAAAATCATAAAAATAACCTCTCTCTCAATTTTTTTAAAATTTTTTTAGGAAATATAATTGAACAAGTAAAATATTTCCTAAATATAGATCTTAAATTCTATTCTAATGTTATGATTTACAACTAAACATATGAATATATATATATATATATATATATATATATATATATATATTGAGAAAAACATATGAATATGTTTAGTTATTCATTTATAAGACATTTTTTCCATAGTAACAAATATTACAATTCCTCTTGCAATTTCCATTCAATATACCAAAAATGTCCTAGGTTTCAAATTTATTCAATTCAAGTATTTTATTTGATTTTGTTAAAAAAATTGTAATTAAAAAATATATATTTTTCTCATGTGAAAAAAATATAAATTAAATAAAAATATTTTTATAGATATTTTATGTTGGAATTGTTTTTTCAAAAAATATTTTTTTTAGTAGATAATTGCATACTTAATAGTAAAATTTTAATGGAATTTGAAAAAAATTCCTGAATTGAATAAATTTGAAAATATTTGATTGTTAACGTTTAATTAGATCAGTTCCCTCTCCTTGAATTAGTGATTTTTGTATTGATCGATGTACAATTTGATTTGTTTGCAATAAAACTGTCATTTATTACACACACACACACACACACACACACAAATTATACTATTTAATTTTAAATTGTTTATCATGGATATAATCATGACATATTTGTCATTAACATAATCATAGTATTTAATTCTAAATTTTTTGTATTGGATATAATCATTATATGTTTGTCATTAACATAATCATACTCTTTAATTCTAAATCTTTTTTCATGGATATAATCAAAACATGTTTGTCATTAACATAATCATATGTTAGTTTTTGATTAAAATGCAAATTGCACTATCTAAGTTTGACGAAAAATTTATTTCAGTCATCTAAATTTATTTTCACTTAATTGAGTCCTCTAGGTTTCAAATTTATTCAATTTAGACATTTCATCTAATCACGTTAAAAAAAATTACAATTAGAAAAATATTCTTCTCACATGAAAAAATTGTAAAATTATTTTTATAGATATTTTATTTGAGATTTATTTTTAATTAAAAAATTCCGTAGATAATTACATACTTAATAGCAAAATTTTAATGGAATTGGATGAAATGAATTAATTGAATAAATTTGAAACTAATTTATAGTTCCATGTTCAGTTGGATTAGTTGTCCTTTCCTTGAATTAGTGTTTTTTGTATTAGTTGATGTACAATTTATTTGTTTGCAATAAAACTGTCGTTTATTACCCAAAAAAAAGAAACTATTCAATTTTAAATTGTTTGTGATGGATATAATCATGACATTTTTGTCATTAACATAATCATACTATTTAATTCTAATTTTTTCGTAATGGATATAATCATGACATGTTACATAATCATATTATTTAATTCTAAATTGTTTTTCTTGTATTTAATTATGATATTTTTGTCGTATGTTAGTTTTTTGCTAAAATGCAAATTGCACTATTTAAGTTTGGCTGAAAATTCATTTTAATTCTTTAACTTTATTTTTACTTAATTGAATCCTCTAAGTTTCAAATATATTTAATTTAAATATTTTGTCCAATTTAGTTGAAAAAGAAAACCAACAAGAAGCATTAAGTACTAAGTACCTTTGAATTAGTAAATGCTTAAGATTTCAATTCTATGAGGCATGTAACATGTTTTTATTACATTCAAAAGTGTATCTTTTTTTTATTTTTTTTATATTATATATTGTTGATTTTATTCCCGTCTTGAGAAGAATTGTAGATTTTATTCTAGTTTCTCATTCCTTTGACAATACTTACCACAAAATTGTAGATTTTAACTTCTGCATGATAAACAAAATAAATGGATGAAAATAAGCTCCTCCAAACAAACACTTATGTTAATAACTTGCGAAAGCCTACATTTTATCATAGAATCATTCTAATCTATAATGTATGATATAATATCTATACAAAATTGAAGGAGCTTGAAAGCCTATAGTTATTCACGTTAGCATTTTATTATAAATTTTGTATTTTGGCTTTTAGCGTTAAATAAAACACGTTGTCCTTTTTGGATAAACAACCTAATACTAAAAAGTTCTTATTAAATTAGATTTTACTATAAAAATTATGATTAAATTAAGTATGGTACTTTTTACGCTTTTTCCTATTTTGACTTTAATTAATTTACCAATATTTGCAATTACATATATAATACACATTCATAGTTTTATAAATAAAAACATAATGAATTGGAGAAAATTCCTCGAATGTAATTTGGAGCCAAACTTTAATTGATGAAGTCTTACATTAATTAGTTTCCTATTTATGCTAAACAAGTAACCGAAAAGTCGAAATACACTTTTCTTCATTGAAAATAGTAGTGAACTTTCTTCTTAAAAAAAAGAAAGAAAAGAAAATTGAGGTGAAATTGCACAGCTCAAACCTAGTAGTCCCAAAGGCTTCAATCCAAGTAAAACCTATACTTGTTGGCCCAATCCAATATAGAGGGCTCTAAATTGCAAACTTTGGCGAGTCTAAAATTTTAATGCAACACAATTGTACCTCCTTCTTACAATCATGGAAAAAAAAGTTCCCTAAAACATTACAGGGAACTTAATGTAGACTCCCTTATGAAATAATTAAAAACAAATATTAAGCCAAGAACTTTATAACTCATCCTTTTGGTGTTTGAAAAAATGGAAGGATACAAAGAAAATTAACATTGCTCTTGCGCAAGGATGATACGCATTAAAAAAAAAAAAAAAAAAAAAACCTCAACCAATACTTTTTGGTATTACTAATGAAACATTCAAAAGTTCAAATCTTTATTCCTTTAATTATCCAATAATTAAAAAAGTTCAAAAAAATTGGTTAGTTACATAAAACCCAGAAATCACACACTCTTTTTCCAGTTCTTTGTGTTTGGTCCAATATTTAAGACTTGCTTTGTGGAGTTGGTTCAATATAGTAGAGAAATAGCTATTATTGACGGTGGATAATTTATCTTGATTTGGAAATAAAAGGCAGAAAATAATAATAATAGTGGGTCCCGCCCCCTCCAAGCTCAGATCAACCACTTAGTTCTATTGTACATGTAAAATCCAGATGAGATAAGACTTTACTTAACTGAACTAAACTACCCTTAATTGTATTTAACAGTGCTCACCTGACACCAATCTTTTCGACTAAAATCTTGTTAGGTATGTTCTCGTTCTTTTTACGAATCAAAAATTTTAATTTATTGAGTCAAATTTCAAAACTTTTTTTTTTTTTTTTGCTTGCAGATTAGCAAATTATTCATTGAAATTTTGACACCCTTTTATTTGTTTGTGAGCTTCTAGCAAGTTTCATGTGATGTGAGTCCCTTTGGACTAGTTAGTTTGAATGCTAAACTGGGTTTTGATCCATTCACACTGGGATTTCATGATTCAGTGCATGTAATTCAATTGGCTCATTGTCTGAATGTCAGTATTATGATTTTTGTGAGTTTTATAATTTGAATCCCATACTGGCCATAGAGCCAATCTAATTGGGATGTCAATGAGCTTATTTTCATTCAGTTGAGTTTGTTCTGAGTTTAATATCAACTTATTATTCATAATATGATTTGGCTTTTGTGCCTCCATTGTATCCACCAAAAGGAAACAAAGCTATCTATGAGGTTAAACCTTTTAGCTCAGCCCTTCATAGAAATCTGTACTCTCGGAGAATTTCACCATGTTTAGCAACTGCAGCTACCCAAACCAGTCAGGTTTTTCTTCTTAATCCTTTGGAACTCACCTTTCAATTGCTTATTTATTTCTGGAAAAAATTACACTTTTCCATTCTAAACTTTGCCTTCATTTTCAATGTCTCCCAAACTATCATTTTGCTTAATTGACACCCCAATTTGACAGAATTGTATCAATGTGCCCAATACCATGTAAATTTGTGTTAAATGAGATTGAAATGGTAGTTTTACATTGCAAAAAGTGAGGGTCGTTTAGACATTACGCATGAATGAGAATGTAGGGTGGTGCAGTCACTACAAAAAAAGGTTCTATAGCCATGTTTTAAAAACGTGGCTATAGCTAAGAAAAACGTGGCTATAGCCCGATTTGGCCTATAGCTGCGTGTTTTTAGGCCGCGTTTTCAACCGTGGCCTCAAATTCGTAACTATAGGCTTGAGGGATCTATGGCCACATATTTTCAAACGTGGCAATAGAACATACTCTAGCCACATTTTTTAAACGCGGCTATAAATCCTCAACCTACAGCTGCATTTAAAAAACACAGCTATAGACCCTTACATATATATATATTTTTTTTTAAAAAAAATTTTGAATTTTAAAATTAATGCTCTCAAACTTTAAATTTTAAATTTTAATTAAATTAAGAAATTCAAAACAACAATACAAACCCAACAAATTCAAATTCAGACAAAAACCCAGAAAATTTCAAAATTAATCAAACACAACATGCCCACAATACAAACACAACATGCTCTAAAATACAAGAAAACAATGCAAGAACACAAACAGAACATCTCCTTCAACAAAAGTACAAGCTCAAAAATACAAAAATCCCTATAACCACGTTTATGTCCAAAAAGTGTCCATATGCTAAAACCCAAAATTAATCAAAACTCAATCAAACAAAAGAAAATAATTTTTGGCCATGGGTTAGAGAAAAATAAAGCAAACATAGATAATTTTTTGAGGCACTTTAGCTTCATTGATTTAAAATCTTCAAGTCTATAGCAATGAGAGACTCAACTTTCAGATCTACTGTAGAGAGAGACAAAATTAAAGGGAACAAAAATGAACAAAACTCAAAGAACAATGAACAAAACCTCATATTTTCACAAACCCATTCATACAGCATCAGTCTGCGTTTTTTTAGGCCGCGTTTTCAACTGTGACATCAAATCCGTAACTATAGGCCTGAGGGGTCTATGACCACATTTTTTCAAACCCGGCTATAGGACATACTCTAGCCACATTTTTTAAACGCGGCTATAAATCCTCAACCTACAGCTGCATTTAAAAAATGCGGCTATAGAACCTTATATTTTTTATAAAAAAAAACAATTTGATTACCCAAAATTAATTTTCGGTAATCAAAATTTAAAAAAAAAAATTTTGAATTTTTAAAATTAATGCTCTCAAACTTTAAATTTTAAATTTTAATTAAATTGAGAAATTCAAAACAACAATACAAACCCAGCAAATTCAAATTCAGACAAAAACCCAGAAAATTTCAAAATTAATCAAACACAACATGTCCACAATACAAACACAACATGCTCTAAAATACAAGAAAATAATGCAAGAACACAAACTGAACATCTCCTTCAACAAAAGTACAAGCTCAAAAATACAAAAATCCCTTTAACCACGTTTATGTCCAAAAAGTGTCCATATGCTCAAACCCAAAATTAATCAAAACACAATCAAACAAAAGAAAATAATTTTTGGCCATGGGTTAGAGAAAAATAAAGCAAACATAGATAATTTTTTGAGGCACTTTAACTTCATTGATTTAAAATCTTCAAGTCTATAGCAAAGAGAGACTCAACCTTCAGATTTACTGCAAAGAGAGACAAAGTTAAACGGGACAAAAATGAACAAAACTCAAAGAACAATGAACAAAACATCATATTTTCACAAACTCATTCATACAGCATCAGTGGGAAAAAGGGATTTACAGTGTGGGTCAACACTTTGGAATATTTTGGAATATGCCATAGAATATTCTAGGAATATTCTATGACATATTCTAATTTTTTGTTTACGCTGATTCAACTAGTTTTTATTTTTATGGCATATTCCATTTTTGTTTACGCTGAAATAAACCTGTTATGGGTTTTCTTTTCCTATAGCCACGTTTTTAAAAACGTGGCTATATAGGTCCTCCTTTAAAAAATATATATATTTGGCTGGACCTATAGCCACGTTTTCTATCGTGGCTATAGACTTAACCTATAGCCGCATTTTAAAAACGTAGCTAAAACTACTTACAAACGTGGCTATAGACTTAACTCATAGCCACGTTTTAAAAAAACAGCTATAGGTTAAGTCTATAGCCGCATTTCTTAAAAACGTGGCTATAGGATAGCTATAGCCGCGGTTTTGCAAACGCGGCTAAAAAAAACGTGACTATAGACCTGCGTGTTTTGTAGTGAGTGGCTCAATGTCCATTTCCGTCTCAATTTAATGCCCAATTTAGATAGAATGGGTCACATTGATATAGTTATGCAAATTTATAGGATTTTGGACTTATGTTTGCATAAAAATCATTGACGGGATAAGACATTTTGAATGGTGGAAGGGTTGGGAAATGTTGAAGCCAATTTCATGTCCTTGGAAGGGATTTGATGAAGGTGAGAGTGAAGTATTTTTAAATGAATTTCATAACTTTTGCGTGAGAGAATTCTAAAATTGACCAAAGCGATCCCTTTTTTTGTGATTCCATTATTTATGGTATTTTTTTTAAGATTTCTAAAACTAGGGAACTTCATTTTTCAGGTGATAAAATGATGCATTTATTCTAGATAGACAAATCCCATAAGAAATCAATTTACTTACTTATTTTTGAAAATCAAATTATTGTTTTTAATAATTGGAAGTTCCACAATCATCTTGTAGGATTTTCCAATGCATATATGTATGACTATGATAATCTTTCAATTGAACCAATAGAATCAAGATTGTAATTGATTTTCAGTACTCCTCTCAAAGGGACTAATGAAAATCCATTCATTTAAATCAACACATTTATTAAAGATTCCCATTTCTTTTCTTTTCTTTTGTTGGGAGAAAAAAAAAATTTCTAAAGATAAAGAATTTTTTAAAATACAAAATATCATACATTTTTTATATATGCCCTCCAACAACTCATGTTTAGTAAATGGTTATAATTTACATTCAACTTCAAAATGCAAAAGGATTTAAACAAAAGGCTTGTAGTTATGATAATAACATTGATTATGTGAGAACAACAACAACAATAATAATAATAATCAGAATAACATTAATGCCCATTTAGATAGAATGGGTCACATTGATATAGTTATGCAAATTTATAGGATTTTGGACTTATGTTTGCATAAAAATCATTGACGGATAAGACATTTTGAATGGTGGAAGGGTTGGGAAATGTTGAAGCCAATTTCATGTCCTTGGAAGGGATTTGATGAAGGTGAGTGAAGTATTTTTAAATGATTTCATAACTTTTGCGTGAGAGAATTCTAAAATTGACCAAAGCGATCCCTTTTTTGTGATTCCATTATTTATGGTATTTTTTTTAAGATTTCTAAAACTAGGGAACTTCATTTTTCAGGTGATAAAATGATGCATTTATTCTAGATAGACAAATCCCATAAGAAATCATTTACTTACTTATTTTTGAAAATCAAATTATTGTTTTTAATAATTGAAGTTCCACAATCATCTTGTAGATTTTCCAATGCATATATGTATGACTATGATAATCTTTCAATTGAACCAATAGAATCAAGATTGTAATGATTTTCAGTACTCCTCTCAAAGGGACTAATGAAAATCCATTCATTTAAATCAACACATTTATTAAAGATTCCCATTTCTTTTCTTTTCTTTTGTTGGGAGAAAAAAAAAAATTCTAAAGATAAAGAATTTTTTAAAATACAAAATATCATACATTTTTTATATATGCCCTCCAACAACTCATGTTTAGTAAATGGTTATAAATTTACATTCAACTTCAAAATGCAAAAGGATTTAAACAAAAGGCTTGTAGTTATGATAATAACATTGATTATGTGAGAACAACAACAACAATAATAATAATAATCAGAATAACATTAATGCCCAATTTAGATAGAATGGGTCACATTGATATAGTTATGCAAATTTATAGGATTTTGGACTTATGTTTGCATAAAAATCATTGACGGGATAAGACATTTTGAATGGTGGAAGGGTTGGGAAATGTTGAAGCCAATTTCATGTCCTTGGAAGGGATTTGATGAAGGTGAGAGTGAAGTATTTTTAAATGAATTTCATAACTTTTGCGTGAGAGAATCTAAAATTGACCAAGCGATCCCTTTTTTGTGATTCCATTATTTATGGTATTTTTTTTAAGATTTCTAAAACTAGGGAACTTCATTTTTCAGGTGATAAAATGATGCATTTATTCTAGATAGACAAATCCCATAAGAAATCAATTTACTTACTTATTTTTGAAAATCAAATTATTGTTTTTAATAATTGGAAGTTCCACAATCATCTTGTAGGATTTTCCAATGCATATATGTATGACTATGATAATCTTTCAATTGAACCAATAGAATCAAGATTGTAATTGATTTTCAGTACTCCTCTCAAAGGGACTAATGAAAATCCATTCATTTAAATCAACACATTTATTAAAGATTCCCATTTCTTTTCTTTTCTTTTGTTGGGAGAAAAAAAAATTTCTAAAGATAAAGAATTTTTTAAAATACAAAATATCATACATTTTTTATATATGCCCTCCAACAACTCATGTTTAGTAATGGTTATAAATTTACATTCAACTTCAAAATGCAAAAGGATTTAAACAAAAGGCTTGTAGTTATGATAATAACATTGATTATGTGAGAACAACAACAACAATAATAATAATCAGAATAACATTAATGCCCAATTTAGATAGAATGGGTCACATTGATATAGTTATGCAAATTTATAGGATTTTGGACTTATGTTTGCATAAAAATCATTGACGGGATAAGACATTTTGAATGGTGGAAGGGTTGGGAATGTTGAAGCCAATTTCATGTCCTTGGAAGGATTTGATGAAGGTGAGTGAAGTATTTTTAAATGAATTTCATAACTTTTGCGTGAGAGAATCTAAAATTGACCAAAGCGATCCCTTTTTTGTGATTCCATTATTTATGGTATTTTTTTTTAGATTTCTAAAACTAGGGAACTTCATTTTTCAGGTGATAAAATGATGCATTTATTCTAGATAGACAATCCCATAAGAAATCATTTACTTACTTATTTTTGAAAATCAAATTATTGTTTTTAATAATTGGAAGTTCCACAATCATCTTGTAGGATTTTCCAATGCAAATATGTATGACTATGATAATCTTTCAATTGAACCAATAGAATCAAGATTGTAATTGATTTTCAGTACTCCTCTCAAAGGGACTAATGAAAATCCATTCATTTAAATCAACACATTTATTAAAGATTCCCATTTCTTTTCTTTTCTTTTGTTGGGAGAAAAAAAAAATTTCTAAAGATAAAGAATTTTTTAAAATACAAAATATCATACATTTTTTATATATGCCCTCCAACAACTCATGTTTAGTAAATGGTTATAAATTTACATTCAACTTCAAAATGCAAAAGGATTTAAACAAAAGGCTTGTAGTTATGATAATAACATTGATTATGTGAGAACAACAACAACAATAATAATAATAATCACATAATTTTATTGCAGTTTATTTAAAGCAACATGGATACACAAATCACACCAGTAAGAAACTTTGAACAAAAATAATGCTTACAAATTCCTTACAGAGAAAATCCCTTCTATAAGGCACTCTACAATTTAGAGGGCTATGTTCATTGATATTGCAATAAGAAATATCAGCGAACACGGTATCATTTGTACCATAGAAAAGTACCATTACTTATGCCGCTTTTTCCGTTCAATTAGTGATGGGAAAGGGAAGTGAAAATACATCTTATATGTTGGCTTAAAATATTACAACTGCAAATGAAAATAGATATATAATTGCTTTTCCAAGCATAATATCAGTTTGTTTAATCACAAATACAACTTTGAAGGAAATTATTTGGAGTTACACACATATACATATGTACGATAAGTAATATAAGGACCACACGTAGAATACTTCTAAATAAACCATAAGCATGTTTATTAAGCAGGCTAAAAAATTCTTTCTTCCATTGTAAAACTTTATGAGCCTGCAATAGAAAACATAAAAGAGGAAAAGGTCAAAGTAAGTATAGAATTTAATACCAACATTAAGAGGGAGAAAAGTTTGATATTTGACCTTTAGTATGGCCAAGCATGTTGCATTAAATCCTAGTGCCAAGAAGAATGTCCTTAACCAATTGCAACTCAGAGATGGCCTTGCTAATGTCCCATCGTTCCTGCGGCAACTCCATAGAGCATGCCAAGCCAAGCTTCACCATGGATATCAAACACTCATTAGTTCTATTTGTTGGGATGCAATTGTGATTGCCAATTACTTCGTCATTATTGTTTAAGAGTTTTGGGTCTGCAATCTCCAATACATGGTTAGGCCAGGCTATGCTAGCATAGTTGTGAAGATTCAAGCCTCTACCAAACATATTATCTGTAGGTCTCTTTCCTGTTATCATCTCCAACAATAAGATTCCATAACTATAGACATCCCCTTTGGTTGACACTTCACTTCCAAGACCGTACTCTGCCATTCAAAATATTTGACATAAATAATACATTCACATTAAAATTTAGGAACTCAAAAGTAATCATGTTAATGTGGGAATATATATATATATATATGTGTGTGTGTGTGTTGTGTGTGTGTGTGTGTGTAACAAATGAAAATTTCAATAAACTATTGTTACCTGGAGGAGTGTACCCAATTGTTCCTCTTATTCCAATTGAGTTGCTTTGTTTCGGATTTGTTTGGTCTAAAAGAAATTTCGCAAGTCCAAAGTCTCCAACATGAGCACTCATATCATAGTCGAAAAGAATGTTGCTTGGTTTTAAATCACAGTGAACAACTGGCATTGGGCAATGATGATGTAGATAATCGAGTGCACATGCAACATCAATGGCAATGTTTATTCTTTGAAGAAGGTTTAAATTTTGTATCTTTACTTGCCCAAAATTTGTTTCCAGATCATGTAACCAATTTTCTAGATTTCCATTGGGCAAGAACTCATAAACTAGAGCCTTAAAATCATTACCATGAAAATCCACACTTGAGCAAGAAGTTATGATCTTCACAAGATTTCGGTGACGAATATTTTTTAAGGTTTCACACTCTGAGATGAAGCTGCTAGAAGCACCTCTACGTTGAAGATTTAGTACCTTGACTGCAACAATCGATCCATCTTCACCAAGGATGCCTTTATACACTGAGCCAAAACTACCCACACCAATTAAATTTGCTGAACGAAACCCATCAGTTGCTTTAAAGAGCATTTGGTAAGACACTTTCAGAAGTGATTTTCTCAAGTAAGATCCTGAAGTGTTTTCTTTTCTCATATCTTTTTTCCAGAAAAATAAGAAAAATGACATTGTAGTTACTACGACAATCACACAAACCATTGAGATTAAAATTTTGATTGGAAGAGGCCACTTCATTTTCTTCTTTTCTTTTGTTAAGCACCTAGGCAAATTTAGTTTCAATATGCCCCCACAAAGCCTATTATTTCCTACAATTGATAGTGCACTAGCATTTGCAAAAACTCCTTTTGTTGGAACCTCTCCCTCAAAATCATTGAAGGACAAATTCAAATTCTTCAAGGAAAGTTTATCCAAGAAATTAGGAATTTGACCTGACAACATGTTTCGAGAAAGATCCAGAACTTGAATACCCCTTGAAGTACTCAAAGATGTTGGAATTACTCCCTGAAAGAAATTACCTTCCATGTAAAGGTACTCAAGGCTAGTACAAGAGCTAAGGCTACTTGGAATTTCACCAGACAGCTTGTTCTCAGATACGTCCAATTCTGCTAAATGGACAAGATTGCCAACCTCTGATGGTAAAGATCCAATTAAAAAGTTTCGAGCTAAATTAAGTGAAATTGACAAGGAGGAAATTGCAAAGAGTTGTTTTGGAACGAGGCCACTAAGGTTGTTTTGAGACAAATCTAACAAAATCAGATTTTTGCACTTTCCAATGTTTGATGGGATAGTTCCTTGCAATCTGTTATTTTTGAAATTCATGTGACTTACAGAAGATAGGTTTCCAAGGGTAATTGGTAACCTTCCTGAAAGTTTGTTGTCATATAAAGAAAATCTTTGTAGCTTTTGGAGGTTACCAATATCACTTGGTATTATCCCTGTGAATTTGTTACCATGCATCCATAAGTGGATCATGCTAATCAAATTACCCATCCCTGAAGGGATTTCCCCAAACATAAGATTGTTGTAGATCGTAAAAAATTCAAGTTGGGTTGAAAGATTTCCCAAAACATTTGGCAACATACCTTTGAATTGATTGTCCCCGAGGGTCAAGTACCGCAAACGGCTACAATTGACTAGAGATTCAAAGAAATCCAAATCATCTGCATCTCCGCTTCCTAAATTATTTTTATGAATAGTGACATATTCCAAAAGCTGTAAGCCTCCAAAATTGGTGGACACTTTTCCGGTAAAATTGTTGACTTCAACTACGAACCATTGTAGCTCTGAAGCATTAGATAATGAGGCTGGAAGAGACCCAGTGAACTGGTTTATCGAAATTTGAAGCTTTTGGAGATGGGGAAGGGTGAGGAATAAGTCTGTGGGAAGACTTCCACTAAGCTCATTATTGCCCAATGATAAAACAGTTAAAGACGAAAGATTATACAAAGATGAAGGAATCAAACCCGAGAGTTTATTCTCCCCCAGTGTAAGAAATTCTAAGCTTCTTAGTTGACCTATGGCACTTGGAATTTGTCCTCCCAAGACATTGGAGGTTAGAGATAAAACTTGGAGAGAGCTAAGGTTTCCAATAAAAGGTGGGATTCCTCCCATGAGAGAGTTTATGAAAGCCGAAAATACCGCCAACTTTGACAAAGAAGCAAACTCCACTGGGATTGACCCTGAAAGGTTATTACGACCAACGTAAAGGTTCTCGAGGTTGACGCAATGGGAAAGGTTTGCAGGAATTTCTCCTTGGAAGGAGTTGTTACTTAGTCTCAATACTTGCAACTTGAATAGACGACCAACTTCATTATGAATCTTGCCTCCAATGGTGTTGTTCGAGAGATCGATTACCCTCATGAAGCTGAGGTTTCCTATGTATGGAGACAAGGAACCCACCAATCCTCTGGTCGTAAGGTTTAATACAGTGACTCTTCTATGTTTGCGACCGCATTTTACACCTTCCCACTGGCAGAAATGGAGTGAATCATTCCACGAGCTCAAAACTTTTCCAGGGTCTTGTGTTATCTTTGTCTTGAAGGCCAACAAAGCCTGATAATCCGTCTCATTCCCACCAAAATAACTAGAGGTGCCAGTATTGCTAGATAAAACAGCAAGAGTTGAGTTTGCAATGAACAAGAGAAGAATGGCTTGGAAGTGAATTGAGCACAATAGTCTCATACTCATTGCTACAAGTGAAGATCTCCTCTGCCTTGCTGATCCAATTTTATGAGCAAGTTTTGCGTTGTTTTTTGAGTAAATGAGGTCGAAGCAATAGAAATGTTGCAGAGCTATGGTTTTGAGTGATAAGAAAGTAGAATAGATAGGGGATAGTGAAGTTGGTGGATCATGTAACGTGAATGTTACTTGTTACAGTTTCCTCGCACGCAGTGAAACAAGTACACCAATCACGCAACGAAACTAGTCTAGAATGGGGATAATGAAGTGAATGGATCATATCGCACCAACTAATATGAATTCCTCATATATAAGGAAAAAAAACTTCGTCTAGAACTAATATGAATGCTACAACTAATCGCGCAATGGTAACGCCAACACTAGTCCAGTCTTTTGTCTTCTGTGAAGACTCCCACTTTTGGTTCATTTCTTTCAGTCAAATTCAATGGTTTTACCACATCGAGATGGCCCAAATTCCCTTCTTTTTACGGTTACTCTCATTGGGCATTAAATAATTCTATTTAATTATTATTATTTTATTTATTTATTTTTTTGTCAGGTCTTACACGTTTGTGGAAAAAAAAAAAAAAAAAAAAAAAAAAAAAAACCTCACTTTTGCTCATACCTTCTTCTGACATTTTTTTTCCCTTTTTTGGAGAACCATTTTCTTCTAATTTAATTATACTATTTCAAAATTAAGATCATCGTTTTAAATTTTAATTAAAGTGCATTTTAAAATATTAAGCATAAATTTTGCTTATTATTATTATTTTATTTTTCAACAAGTTATGGAGAGATTTGTCATTACAAGTGTTTTGGTGCTTGATAAATTTTGCATTGTTTTACAATTTTCAATAATCAATTTACTTATTTATTTTTGAAAAGCAAATTATTATTTATAATAACTGGAAATTCGACAATCATCTTGTCTAAAATCTTCCATTGCATATGACTATGATAATATCTTTCAATTGAACCTATAGAATCAAGATTTTAATTGATTCTATAGATGCTCTATTGTGTGAGAGCCCTTCCTTGGCAGACTATGCACATTGATTGACGTGGCAAAGGAGCTAACTAAGGAGTTTATGGACATCGAATTCAGTCATGTATTGAGACGAAGTAATAGTGCAACTCACAACATTGCTAGACATGTTAGCAAGCGTTCAGTGTGGATGGAGGATGTTCATCCACATCTTTATTCTGTAATTCAAGCCGATTCGGCTTCCCTTTGAATAAAATTACAGTGTTGTTTCTATAAAAAAAATTAATTGAATTTCATCAATTACTTGTCTTTTGTGAATGGTAACGCCAACACTAGTCTAGTCTTTGTCTTTTGTGAAGACTCCCACCAATTGATAAGAATTTGGATTTTTAAACTCATGGATACACCAAGATAAGGATGGATGGGTGTTTGAATTAATGTTTTGTTTTTTAGTAATCAGGTTTGTCTAAATATCTAATCTATAGATGCTTTAATCAATTTCTTGGATACATACGCTTACAACTTCCAATTAGGTGGATGAAAAGGGGTTACCTATCGACTTGCTTTTTATCATCATGACTTTTCTTGAGCCAGAATACCTTATTCTATGCCCAATATTCCAACGTGTTATACCTATAATACCATACATTATGGTCCAATTAGCTGCAACCTTGCCCAATCTGACTGCATTATTACATGATAACTATCTTAAAATTTGTCAATGTAGCCAAGAATAATGCTCTAAGTGATTTTAAGTGATATCATATATAATTACATAATAATTATTTAATTGAATAAAATAATTGAATAAATTTATACTCAAGTTGTTCTATCTTATTTTTCCACGCTTTAAATAAGTTAATGCATTTTGTCCTTTTAAATTTTATGAGTTTAAACCTCTTTTTTTTTTTTTTTTTTTTTTTTTTTTGTGTGGAGATAGTTATGATATATTGGGTAATCTACATATTTGATCCTTATCCTTTACAACATACTTTAATTTGGTCCATAACCTTTCAACTATGTCAATTTCGTCTCTAATCTTTCAGTGACTTGTCAATTTAGTCTGTGACGTTATGTTTTGGATAGAAATTGTTGATGTGGTAAATGGACAAAATAAAAAATTAGTTTATTGTCACATCAACGGATATTAAATTTTCATTTTGGCTATTAGCTACGTCAATGAATTTCTTCAAAAAGATAACGATAGAGACTAAATTGACATAACACCGAAAAATTATGGATCAAATTGATATATAATATAAAAAATAGAGACTAAATTCGTAGTTTATCCAAATATGTTTCTAAGCCCACAACTTGATCTCCTTTTCCCTAGTGTTTAAACAAAAGAATGAACGGTGGTTCAACAGGACATGGCATAAACTAAAATGTTTACTTACATACATATATAAATGTTTGTATGTATTCATGTACGTATTTATTTTTATGTTTATAAATATATAACTTAAAATCCACATATTTTATAAACCTAAATATTAGCCTAAGTAAAATAATGAAAAGTATTTTAACTTAAATAACACGTTTTATAATTTTATAATAATTTTTTTTTGTACCGGCCAAAACATCCGAAAAATCTCCGGTCCAACATTGGCTCCCTTGGTTTGGATACAAGATTGCGCAAATTAAGGCCTTGAAGAATGTGACTTTGTGGAGATTGTGAGCACCTTAGCTAGACTCCAATTTCAATAAGAGTTTCCAATAATAGAGCGGTAAAGTGGGTTAGGTTGGTTGGTGTCAATCCATCCTTGAGTTTGGATACAAGATAGAACAATTATTGTTTTACAATATACAATTAATGTAAATCTTACATTATAAACTAAACAAATGTGTACAATATTTTACACACCGGTAAAAAGTGTACAATATTGTACACATTTTTTTTAGTCTTCAATATGAGATTTACATTAATAGTAAATATAAACTCATAAGGCACGGTGAATTATGGAACTTCGACTCCAATTTTCCAAAAAAAAAATATCCACTTTTATTCTGATTTTTGGTATTTTCAAAAGTTATATCTATAGTAGTTTATTATTTGAATGGAATTATTCTTAATTAGTAAGGATAATTTCAATTGGGACTGGGTTTTTCAATAATCACTTTACTTATTTATTTTTGAAAATCAAATTATTATATTTAATAATTGAAAATTCCACAATCATCTTGCAGGATCCTCCCATGCATAAATGTATGACCAACAATCTTTCAAATGAACCAACAGAAATCAAGATTTTAATTGAATTTCATTATTCCTCTCAACGGGACTAATGAATTTCCATTCATTTTAAATCAACTCATTTTTTTTATAAGAAAAAAACCCAATTCTTTTTTTTTTTTTTTGAAGAAAAAAAAATGTTTCTAAAAGATAAAGTATTATTTTTTTAAAATACAAAATATCTTACATTTTGATTTTGCAATAATAATAATAATAATAATAATAAAATAATAATAATAATAATAATAATAATAGTTTTATTGTAATTTATTTAAAATAACATGGACACAGAACACACCAGTAATAAACTCTGAACAAAAATAATGCTTACAAATTCGTACAAGTGAATAATTAAGATCCTCTTCCATGCTGAAGTTTTGTGTTGTGTTTGACTAAATGAGGTCGAAGCAATAGAAATGTTGCTGCAATAACTAAGGTCTTGAGTCTTAATTAAGAGAAACCTTAACACTCTGCTGAACTTAAAAAGACAATATGGTCTGAATGCCAATGCATTCATAAAAAAATTTCATGATTCAAAAATCTGGATAACAATCAATTCTACAGAACACCATATTTCACAATTCAAAACGTGAAAAAAGTAATGAAAAGGAAAATCAAAGTGAGTATAGCCTAATTATACTTTTACACAAATGAGAACTAATGAGATTGAATGAAACAAGAACAAGTTTGATTAAAGTGACAGAAACAGGATATTTCATAAATCATGTATGGGCAGAAAAACTGTTGTAATGGAGATCACATGAGGAGCTGGTATCTCAAGAGCATGAGAAGCTATATGGGGCCCACCTGCCTATGAGAGGCAAGTATCATTAGCATGGTTTTAAAAACTGAACCGAGAATCAAACCATTTTTTTCAAAATTTCCGGTTTTTGACCGGTTGTTGACTGATTTTGAGACATTTAACCGGACCGGACTGCACCGGTTTTCCCGGTTGAATCAGTCGGACCGGCTGATCCGGTCCGGTTTTTAAAACAGTGCTCATTAGCCTAGTGCATTAGAGATTTTTCCTCACATGAGACCGTGTTTGACAGACCCTAATATACATGCAAAGCATGTTGCTAAGGTGTGCCATAACACATTATTTGGAAAAAGATTTAGTCAAGCTGAAGAATAAGCTATGTCCCTACTGGCTTGTGGACCCACGGTACACAGTTTTCTAGCTTGTGATGGGCCAATTGAAGCAAACAACCTGCGTACCATAATGGCCAAGATAGACACTTGACTATGGATGACTAATCAAACCATAAGCTCCAATATAAATATTGCAGTTAAGGTCTTGAGTCTTGAGTGATGAGAGATTAGACAAGGATAGTGAAGTGAGTGGATGTGGATCGTTAACGTGAATGTTACTTGTTCCACAGTTTCCTCGCGCACATGGAAAAAGGAAACCAATAACGACGACACCTGGTCTAGATTGGGATAACGAAGTGAGTGGATCGGATCATATCGCAACAACTAATATGAATGCTACAATTTTTTCTCATACACAAAAGAGTCTTTAGCATTAGTTTATGAAATACTTTTAAAAACTGTTATGAAAATTTTTTATGAGAAGTGGGATGAAAAAATAATAATATGGGTTTAGTTGATTTTTTTTATTACTTGGAGAATATCGACTTTGCTTACTTTTTTTTGGCAAAACCATCAGGTCCACTGCCTTCAACGGTGGTGATTTCCTTCTGATAATATTTTCCTCATATTTTAGTAAGGTGAATTAATTTGAGTGTTTTTTTTTTTTTATAAATTTAAATAATGGTTATGACAGGGGATTGATAATATGACAGAATCCTAGCCTTTTATTATAAAAGAAAGGTTGGGATTTGAAGAAATCTATATGGTAGCATAACCTAAGAACTCTAGAACTTTAGAGGATCATAATCTACGGACACATTTCATTTTCATCATTTATCAGCCAATTCATTAGTTTGCATACTTGGTATTTTCATGTTGACAAGTCATTTATGGTGCACAATATATACATTATTTATTTTGGGACTTTTTTTTTGGCTATGAATGATATATATAACTGTTTATTATTGAATCCTATAAAAAACCCTATTTATTATTGAATATATATAAATAAATAAAATTAAATAATTCATTATAACTTCTGCTTAGTGAAAGGTTTAATAAATCAACTAATTAAAAGATAAGATGGAAGGCTAAATAAAAGAATTCAAAAAGATTATCTCACAAGATCGAATTTTTGGGAGATAAACATCTTAAAAAGACTCCTTCTGTAATTAATATAATATATAGAGACGCACATTAAACCAAAAGTGATGATGCGAAAATTGTCATTAGTGTAAGTTTGTCCAGAAGCCTTCCTCAGATGGTCACCGATGTAGTGCTTGCCAATGAACTGAGAAAACACTTACTCTTCTCTTCAATCTCAATGGCACGAAGAACGTAGGCGGAAGGCTCTAGACCCAGGCAATGATGAGCCAAAGTTCTTGGGTCGACTATATCGTCAAAGTCGTCTTTCGTCTTCGCGTACTCTATAGCTGCCTCTACACGACTCTTGTATCTGTTCTTGAGCTTGGGATGCCTTTTAACTGTGCAGTCACGAGGAAGAAGAGTTAGCAATGATAAGAAAAAATAATAATATAAATAGGAAGGGAAAATAACATAGAAGGAAAGGGCACTAGAAGAAGGACGATGCACCTAGACTTAGGGCTGTCCAACGACGGAGCAACGTAGGGACGTCCCCCTAAACTTCATTGGAAGGAGTCTCCCAATCATCCCTGGACACGAAGAAGAACCTGGATTCCAATATTTGAAAGACGAGGGCAGATCGGTGACGATCCTAGCCTTCTTGACCCAAGGCACAAGCTCGTACTACCCATACTCTTTGGACTCCTTCAAACGGTATAAATACGTGAATTCATCCACCATAATCATGTCTCCCTCTGTGACGGCCAACCATATCTCCATACAGTTGATTACAATTCTCCACGAATTTGGCATAAGTTGCCCAAGAGTGATATTGAAGGGACTTAGAAGCTCCATAACGAAAGGGTGGACGGGGAACCTAAGCCTGCACTGGAAAACGGCCTCATAGAAGCGCACCTCCCCAGGCGAGAAATGACAAGCTCGTTCCTCTTTTTGAGGAAGACGAACCATAACTCTCTCAGGAAACTAAAACCTATCCCTAAACCAGGAAAGAGTCTCGGCGTCCAAGCCACACGCCTCCCCGAGGGCGTGAAAAGCTCTGACCTCCTTCAAGCCAAAGGCTGCAGTATCCTCCTCCCTCTTGACGGGATCGTCGCTAGATGACAATTCCGTCTCGAGTTTGCTAGATCTTACCTCAGACATAGCTCTACTCTCACCCACAGCCCCCTCAAACCAGTTTATTGACTCTCGGAGCAAAGGAAGTAGATCACTAGATCTAAGCCACTACCCCCAAACACAAAACCTTCAACTAAAGGGCAAAAGGCACGAGAAATTCCTAAAGAAGCCCCCAAACGCACAAAAAGAAATGAAATAGAGGGGCAAAGTGTCCTAACTTCAAAACTACCAACGATGGAACCCCAAAAACGAAAAAAGAAGAACAAAGTCCTAAAAACCCAAAACAGAAAAGAAAAATTAGAAACCTATACAAATTACCTATTCTACAAAGAGTAAAGAAGGGGAGAAGAAGCCGTACCTCAAAAAGCAGCCATAGGAAGGAAAAACACAAAAAATTTGCAGGAAAAGTAGCTTGGAGAAGAAGAAACACAAAGCAGCAATGGCGAAAGAAAGGGAAAGTGAAGAAGAAAGAGAAAAGTAAGGAAGTTTAAAAAAAAGTAGGCAAAAAAGCTAAAAATCAGCGAGAAACTCAAGAGACACACGCGTAGGGTATTAACTCCACCAGTCGAAACGTGCCACGTGGCCACTACGCATTGAATGTGGAACAGAACCCCAAGAGTCACTTCTAAGCAAGAAACCTTTCACCTTCTAGCAATCGTCTTGACACGTAGCGACGACCACATAACCTAGGGGTTCAGCTGATAGGACCAATGAACCCTCTTGCCCAAACGATCTAATCAGATACCTTCGTCCATTTTGCCACGTCATGGACAAAGCAAGGCAAGTCATTAATAAAAATTTTCAATACCTTGGACAGTTACTAATTAGCTGTCATACCGTTGAAATCTCATCAAAACCCACATTAATAAGCCCAAAGGCGTTATGAAGGGAGCCATAAAGCCATAATTAAGGCCCCAACGGCTAGAAACTATGAAGATATATATACATGCTCATCAGAACCAGACAAGGTACATATACACACATCCAAAATATACTACCACACATAACTCTAATATTCTAAGCTTTCTTACTTCCTAAAAAGCTTCTATATGCTGACTTTATTATTGGAGACTCTCTTTCATCTAGATGAACCTACACTACTGACGATTTTCGCATCATCAAAAAGGTCTAAGCCCATTGGGTATGTATTTAGTTATGTTATATTAACTACTCATTTTTTTCATCATTATTCAATGTGGGATTTTGCTCACACGTGTAACCCAACAAGAATCACAAACTCTAACACATGAGATCCTTACTTTTATATACAGATAGATAGATTTATGTTAACAATCATGTCTCTCAATTTCTTCTCAAGAAAAAAAAAAAAAAAAAAGCCTCTCAATTGCGATGTGACATATGGTATCATTTGTATCAAATTAAAGCATCATTACATATGTTATGTGAATTGCAATATTGGTTTATCAAAAATTCAAAATAGCAACTAAATCGGAATCCCACTTGCCACTGTGTCCATTTGATTAGTGATGGGAATGAGAGTGAAAAAGACATCTAATGTTGGCTTAAAATATTACAATTGCAAATGAAATTAGATATATAATTACTTTTCCAAGCATAATATCAATTTATTTGGAGTTACATATAATATAAATATGTAAGATGAGTAATCTAAGAACCACGCAGAATACTTCTCAATAAACCATAAGCATGTTTATTAAGCGGGCCAAACAATTCTTTTTTCCATTGTAAAACTTTGTGAGCCTGCAATAGAAAACATAAAGAGGAAAAGTTCAAAGTAAGTAAAGAATTTAATACCAACATTAAGAGGGAGAAAAGTTTGATTTTTGACTTTCCATAGGGCCAAGCATGTTGCATTAAATCCTAGCGCCCAGAAGAATGTCCTTGACCAATTGCAACTCAGAGATGGCCTTGCTAATGTCTCATCGTTCCTGTGGCAAATCCATAGAGCATGCCAGGCCAAGCTTCACCATGGATATCAAACACTCATTCGTTCTATTTGTTGGGGTGCAATTCTGATTGCTAATTACTTCATCATTATTGTTTAAAAGTTTTGGGTCCGCAATCTCCAATACACGGTTAGACCAGGCTATGCTCGCGTAGTTGTGAAGATTCAAGCCTCCATCAAACATGCTATCTGTAGGTCTTTTTCATGTTATCATCTCCAACAATAAGATTCCATAACTGTAGACATCTCCTTTGGTTGACACTTCACTTCCAAGACCATACTCTGCCATTCAAAATATTTGACATAAATAATATAGTCACATTAAAATTAGGAACTCAAAAGTAATCGTGTTAAATGTGGGAAGATATACGTAAAGAAATGAAATTTTCAATAAATTGTTGTTACCTGGAGGAGTGTACCCAATTGTTCCTTTTATTCCAATTGAGCAAGTCCAAAATCTCCAACATGAGCAATCATTTCATAGTTGAAAAGAATGTTGCTTGGCTTTAAATCACAGTGAACAACTGGCATTGGGCAATGGTGATGTAGATAATCGAGTGCACATGCGACGTCAATGGCATTGTTTAGTCTTTGAAGAAGGTTCAAATTTTGTATCTCTACTTGCCTGAAATATGTTTTTAGATCATGTAACCAATTTTCTAGATTTCCATTGGGCATGAACTCATAGACTAGAGCCTTAAAATCATTACCATGAAAATCCACACTTGAGCAAGAAGTTATGACCTTAACAAGATTTCGGTGACAAATATTTTTCAAGGTTTCACACTTAGAGATGAAGCTCCTAGAAGCTCCTCTACGTTAAAGATTTTGTACCTTGATTGCAACAATTGATCCATCCTCACCAAGAATGCCTTTATACACTGAGCCAAAACTACCCACACCAATTAAATTTGTTGTAGAAAACCCATTAGTTGCTTTAAGGAGCATTTGGTAAGACACTTTCAAAAGTAATTTTCTCAAGTATGATCTTGAAGTGGTTTCTTTTCTTCTATTTTTGTGCCAGTAAAAAAAAAATGACACTGTGGTTATTGCTAGAATCACACAAGCCATTGAAACTTAAATTTTGATTGCAAGAGGCCACTTCGTTTTCTTCTTTTCTTTTGTTAAGCACCTAGGCAACTTTAGTTTCAATATGCCCCCACAAAGCCTATTGTTTCCTACTAAACCTTATGTGTATGGGAAAAATATACATAGAATGAAATTGAGAATTGTAAATTTATAGTAAGAGGGAATAAGAAAAGCCAAAAATAAATGAAGATAAAGGGATAAAGGGATTAAGGAAAAGTGATATTGAGATAGATAGTAGTGGAGAGATGAAAATATAAAATGGAAGGGAAAAGTTGGTGAAAATATAACATTAAGTTGGGAAATTAATAAGAGAAAAAAAAATAAAAAAGAAAAAGAAAAAGAGAGAGAACGTTAGAAATGGATGGACGATGTGGCTTCTGACGTAACTCAATAGAAGCGTAGTAACCGAAATATAGATGTAGATGAATATAGTTTCCTATTTATGCCAAACAAGTAACCGAAAAGTTGAAATACACTTTTCTTTGTTGAAAATAGTAATGAACTTTCTTCTTATAATAAAGAAAAGAAAATTAAAGTGCAATTGCACGAGCTCAAAACTAGTAGGCCCAAAGGCTCCAATCCAGGTAAAACCTAGTCTCGTTGGCCCAATCCAATATTTAGGGCTCTGTCTCTAAATTGCAAACTTCGCCTACAATCAGGATAAAAATGCCCAAAGTTCCCTTAAAAATTATACGGTAGTGACTTAATGTTAGACTCCCTTATGAAATAATTAAAAACAAATATTAAGCCAACGGCTTTATAACTCATCCTTTGTGTTTGAAAAAATTGGAAGCATACAAAGAAAATTAACATTGCTCTTGCACAAGGATGACACACGGTTAAATTAAAAAAAAAAAAAAAAAAAAACCTTAACGAAATCTTTTTGGTATTATTAATGAAACATTCAAGGTTCAAATCTCTATTCCTTTAATTATCCAATTATCAAAAAAAAAAAAAAAAAATTTGATTAGTTACATAAAACCCAAAAACTACACTCTTTTTCCAGTTCTTTGTGTTTGGTCCAATATTTAAGATGTGCTTTGGGGAGTAGCTTCAATATATGTAGAGAAATAGCTATTATTGACGGTGGATAATTTACCCGACCCGACTTGCTCCACTTGGCTTTACATACCCGCTTTAAAAATAATAATAATAGTGGGTCCCGCTCCCTCCAACCTCAGAACAATCGCTCAGTTCTATTGTACATGTCCAGATGGGATAAGACTTCACTTAACTGAACTAACCCTTAACTGTATATAACAGTGATCACCTGACACCAATCTTTTCGACTAAAATCTTGTAAGGTATGTTCTCGTTTTTTTTTTTTTTTTTTTTTTTTTTTTTTTTTTTTTTGATAATTATGTTTACTAATCGAAAATTTTAATTTATTGAGTCAAATTTCAAAACAATTTTTTTTTTTTGCAGATTAGCAATTATTCAATGAAATTTTGACACCCTTTTATTGTTTGCGAGTTTCTACTAAGAATACATGTGAGTCTCATTGGACTAGATAGTTTGAATGCTAAACTGGGTTTTGATCCAATCACACTGGGATTTCATGATTCTGTGCATGCAATTCAATTGGCTCATTGTTTGAATGTTAGTATGATGATTGTTGTGAGTCTTATCGTTTTGAATCCCACACTGGGATAGAGCCTATCTAATTGGGATGTCAATGAGCTTATTTTCATTCAATTGAGTTTGTTCTGAGTTTGATATCAACTTATTATTCATATTATGATTTATTTTTGTATTTGTATTTTTTTAAGATATGGATTTGCTTTTGTGCCTCCATTGTGTCCACCAAAAGGAAACAGAGCCATCTATGATGTTAAGCCTTTTAGCTCTGCCCTTCATAGAAATCTGTACTCTCATAGAACTTCTCCATATTTATTTCTAGGCAAAATTACACTTTTCCATCCTAAAATTTTCCTTCATTTTCAATGTCCCCCACCTAACAATCTGCTCAATTGACACCCCACTCGACAGAATTGTATCAATGTACTCAATAAAATATTCTTTTATGTATAATAAACCTACCTCCAATCCATTCAAAATTACTTTAAGCTCATTCAAAGGGTGGTTAATTTCCTTTTTGATGTTTGGATACTTTTTGTGTTCATGAGATATAGTTTCTATGGTGAAGGTGGCGCTTTGGAAATGTTGAAGCCGATTTCATGGCCTTGGAAGGGGTTTGATGAAGGTGAGAGTGAAGTCTTTTTAAATGAATTTCATAACTTTTACGTGAGAGTATTCTAAAATTGACCAAAGCGTTCCCTTTTCTTTGTGGTTCCATTATTTATGGTTTTTTTTTTTTTTTTTCTTTTTTAACATTTCTAAAAACCTAAGGAACTTTCAGGTGATAAAATGGTGCTTTCTCAACAAAAAAAAAAAAAAAGTGATAAAATGGTGCATTTATTCTAGATAGATATTAGAGGGGGGGGGGGGGTGCAGTCCCATAAGAAATCATTTTGCTTATTTATTTTTGAAAAGCAAATTATTATTTATAATAATTGGAAATTCCACAATCAATCTCTAGGATTTTCCTATGCATATATGTATGACTATGATAATCTTTCAATTGAACCAATAGAATCAAGATTTTAATTGAATTTCATTACTCCTCTCAAAAGGACTAATGAAAATCCATTGATTTAAATCAACACATTTTTTAAAGATTCCCATTTTTTTTTGTTGGGAAGAAAAACAAATATACCTAAAGCTAAAGAAACTTTTAAAATACAAAATATCATACATTTTATATATATGCCCTCCAACAACTAATGTTTAGTAAATGGTTATAAATTTACATTCAACTTCAAAATACCAGAGGATTTAAACAAAAGGCTTGTAGTTATGATAATAACATTGACTATGTGAGAATAATAATATAATAATAATAATATAATAATAATAATAATAATAATTTTATTGTAATTTATTTAATGCAACATGAATACACAGATGACACCAGTAATAACTATGCGCAAAATTAATGCTTACAAATTCCTTACAGAAATACAACATTTGCCTTATAATTATAGAGAAAATCCCCTCTATAAGACGCTCTTCAGTTTGGAGGGCTATGTTCACTAACATTGCAATAAGAAATATCATTGAACATGGTATCATTTGTATCATATAAAAGCATCATTACTTATGTCATGTGAATTGCATTGGTATAGGTGGAGCCAGGAAATTTTCTCAAGGGGGTCATGAGTGAATACATTTTGAGTAATTTTTAGATTTATTGCCAAATGTAAAAGAAGATTAATGGAAAATTTCAAAAACTAAGGTGGCCATGGCCCCCCTTGGCACCCCTCTAGCTTCGCCCGCCGTATAGCTAAGGTAATAAGAATGCTAGATTGGAATCCCACTTTGCCACTTTTTCCATTCAATTAGTGATGGGCACAGGAAGTGAAAATACATCTTATGTTGGCTTAAAATATTACAACTGCAAATGAAATCAGATATATAATTACTTTTCCAAGCATAATATCACTTTATTTAATCCCAAATACAAGTTTAAGGGAAATTATTTGGAGTTACAAACATATAACATACATATGTAAGATGAGTAATATAAGAACCATGGACATTATTGCTCAATAAACCATAAGCATGTTTATTAAGCAGGCCAAAAAAAATTTCTTTCTTCCATTGTAAAACTTTATGGGCCTGCAATAGAAAACACAAAGAGAAAAAGGTCAAAGTAAGTAAAGAATTTAATATCAATAGTAAGAGGGAGAAAATTTTGATTTTTGACCTTCCGTATGGCCAAGCATGTTGCATTAAATCCTAGCGCCAAGAAGAAGGTCCCTGGCCAATTGCAACTCAGAGATGGCCTTGCTAATGTCCCATCGTTCTTGCGGCAACTCCATAGAGCATGCCAGGCCAAGCTTCACCATGGATATCAAACACTCATTCGTTCTATTTGTTGGGGTGCAATTGTGATTGCCAATTACTTCATCATTATTGTTTAAAAGTTTTGGGTCAGTAATCTCCAACACACGGTTAGGCCAGGCTATGCTAGCATAGTTATGAAGATTCAATCCTCCATCAAACATACTATCTGTAGGTCTCTTTCCTGTTATCAACTCCAACAATAAGATTCCATAACTATAGACATCTCCTTTGGTTGACACTTCACTTCCTAGACCATACTCTGTCATTCAAAATGTTAGATATGGGTAATAGTAATACAATCACATTAAAATTTAGGAACTCAAAAAGTAATCACATTAAATGTGGGAAAATATATGTTATTAAATGAAAATTTCAATAAATTGTTGTTACCTGGAGGAGTGTACCCAATTGTTCCTCTTATTCCAATTGAGCTGCTTTGCTTCATTTGTTTGTTCTAAAAGAAATTTTGCAAGTCCAAAATCTCCAACATGAGCAATCATATCACAGTCAAAAAGATGTTGCTTGGCTTAAATCACAGTGAACAACTGGCATTGGGCAATGGTGATGTAGATAATCGAGTGCACATGCAACATCAATGGCAATGTTTATTCTTTGAAGAAGGTTCAAATTTTGCATCTTTACTTGCCCAAAATCTGTTTCTAGATCATGTAACCAGTTTTCTAGATTTCCATTGGGCATGAACTCATAGACTAGAGCCTTAAAATCATCACCATGAAAATCCACACTTGAGCAAGAAGTTATGATCTTCACAAGATTTCGATGACGAATATTTTTCAAGGTTTCACACTCTGAGATGAAGCTCCTAGAAGCTCCTCTGCGTTGAAGATTTAGTACCTTGACCGCAACAATTGATCCATCCTCACCAAGGATGCCTTTATACACTGAGCCAAAACTACCCACACCAATTAAATTTGCTGAAGAGAACCCATTGGTTGCTTTAAGGAGCATTTGGTAAGACACTTTCAAAAGTGATTTTCTCAAGTAAGATCCTGAAGTGTTTTCTTTTCTTCTATTTTTGTGCCAGTAAAATAAGAAAAATGACACTGTGGTCACAACTAGAATCACACAAGCCACAGAGATTAATATTTTGATTGCAAGATGCCACTTCATTTTCTTATTTTCTTTTGTTACACACCTAGGCAACTTTAGTTTAGATATGCCCCCACAAAGCCTATCATTTCCTACAATTGATAGCGCACTAGCATTTGCAAAAACTCCTTTTGTTGGAACCTCTCCCTCAAAATCATTGAAGGATAAATTCAAATTCTTCAAGGAAAGTTTATCCAAGAAATTTGGAATTTGACCCGACAACTTGTTTCGAGAAAGATCCATAACTTGAATACCTCTTGAAGTACTCAAAGATGTTGGAATTACTCCTCGAAAGAAATTACCTTCCATGTAAAGGTACTCAAGGCTGGTGCAAGAGCTAAGGCTACCTGGAATTTCACCAGACAACTTATTCTCAGATATGTCCAATTCTGATAAATGGACAAAATTGCCAACCTCTGGTGGTAATGATCCAATTAAAAAGTTTCGAGCTAAATTAAGTGAAATTGACAAGGTGGAAATTGCAAAGAGTTGTTTTGGAATGGGGCCACTGAGATTGTTTTGAGATAGATTTAACAAATTCAGATTTTTGCACTTTCCTATACTTGATGGGATAGTTCCCTGCAATCTGTTATTTTCGAAATGCATGTCACTCACCAAAGACAAGTTTCCAAGGGTAATTGGTAACAATCCTGAGAGTTTGTTGTTTTGTAAATATAATCTTTGTAAATTTTGGAGATTACCAATATCACTTGGAATTGTTCCTGTGAATTTGTTAGCATTCATCAATAATTGGGTCATGCTAATCAAATTAACAATCCCTGAAGGGATTTCCCCAAAAATAAGATTGTGGTTGATAACAAATAATTCAAGTTGGGCTGAAAGATTTCCCAAAACATTTGGCAACGTACCTTTGAATTGATTTTCCCCGAGGTTCAACTCCCGCAAGCGGCTACAGTTGACCAGAGATTTAAAGAAATCCAATTCATCAGCATCTCCGCTTCCTAAATTATTATCATAAATAGATATTAAATCCAAAAGCTGTAAGCCTCCAAAATTGATTGAAACTTTTCCCGTAAAATTGTTCTCTCCAGCGTCAAATTTTTGTAGCTTTGAAGCATTAGATAATGAGGCTGGAAGAGATCCGTTAAATTGGTTTCCAAAAATTTGAAGCCGCTGGAGATGGGGAAGGGTGAGGAATAAGTTTGTGGGAAGACTTCCACTAAGCTCATTTGCAGCCAATGATAGGACAGTCATAGACGAAAGATTATACAAAGACGAAGGAATCAAACCCAAGAGTTTGTTTTCTCCCAGTGCAAGAAATTCTATGCTTCTTAGTTGACCTAAGGCATTTGGAATCTGTCCTTCCAAGACATTATAGGTTAGAGATAAGTAATGGAGAGAGCTAAGGTTACCAATGAAAGGTGGGATTCCTCCTGTGAGATAGTTTTGGTAAGCATAAATTCCCACCAGTTTTGACAAAGAAGCAAACTTCATTGGGATTGATCCTGAAAGGTTATTATTACCGACCTCAAAGTACTTGAGGTTGGAGCAATGGGAAAGGTTTGCAGGAATTTCTCCTTGGAAGGAGTTTTTAGCCAGGTTCAATACTTGCAACCTAAATAGACGACCAACTTCATTATGAATTTTGCCTCCAATGGCGTTGTTCGAGAGATCGATAACCCTCATGAAGCTGAGGTTGCCTATGTGTGGAGACAAGGAACCCACCAAACCTCTGGACGTAAGGTTTAATACAGTGACTCTTCTATGCTTGCGGCCGCATGTTACACCTTCCCACTGGCAAAAATGGAGGGAATCATTCCACGAGCTCAATACATTTCTAGGGTCTTGTGTTATCTTTGTCTTGAAGGCCAACAAAGCCTGATAATCCGTCTCATTCCCACCAAAATAACTAGAGCTGCCAGTATTGCTAGATAAGACAGTAAGAGTTGAGTTTACATAGAACAAGAGAAGGATGGCTAGGAAGTGAATTGAGCACAATAGTCTCGTTCTCATTGCTACAAGTGAAGATCCACTTCCTTGCTGATTCAATTTAATGAGCAAATTCTGGGTTGTGTTTGAGTAAATGAGGTTGAAGCAGTAGAAAAATGTTGCAGAACTAGGGACTTGAATGATGAAAAAGTAGAATTAGATTTTGGATGGCGAAGTGAGTAGTGGGTCATAAGAGAAGGATGGCTTGGAAGTGAATAAGATCCTCTTCCTTGCTGATTCTATTTAATGAGCAAGTTTTGCGTTGTGTTTGACAAAATGAGGACAATGCAACAGCAATAGTGAAGTAAACCGCTAAAGTGGGAATCCCTTCAATAGTGAAGTGAGTGGATCGGATCACATCGCAACAACTAATATGAATGCTACAATTTTTCCTCGTACACAAGGAAAAATATTCACGCAATGGTAATCTAGTCTTTGTCTTTTTGAAGATTCCCACTTTTGGTTCATTTCTACGTTCTACCAGAGATGGTCCAAAGTCCGTTCTTTTTACCGTTTACTCTCATTGGGCATTAATAATTTATTTTCTTTTTCATTATTTTATTTTTTGTCTGCTGCAGTTCAAGTTGTTATTATTGGAACTAGGTACAGGTACAAGTTCTTTTATTTATTTAATTTTTTTTGCTGGAATGAAAAATATTTATTCAGCACAGAGCAAAAGCAGAGCTGCAGAGGATACAAGTGTTACCACCTTTCTCAAGTATACGCGCTTCACTCTTAAAACATTTCACAAATCCCAGTCAAGATTTACAAGATCAACTAATGCTTCCTAAATATCATCTGCTGCAAAAACTATAGAAGACTCAGCAACGGAAACGTGTTAGTGTCATATTTTAACGTGTAATGCTTCTAATACCACACATTATGGTCCAATTAGTTGCAACTTTGCCCAATCTGATCGACTGAATTATTTCATCGTAACTATCTTAAAATTTGTCGACATAGCCAAGTAGGGACGGAGTTAGGATTTGAAGTTAAGGGGGCGGTTTTAATGTTGTTTGTGAGCAGTCTAGCCTTCGGCTCTGTTGGTTAATAACTAATGGTTTTTTATTTATTTATTTATTTGTGTTGTTATGTGTGTGTCTAGATATGAATAAAATTATTTTGTTGAAATTTTTTTGAAGGGTCAAGTTGTTTGTTTTTAGTAAAATTGGTTGATTGAACTTAATTGTTTTTATCTTAACTATTGTTTTGTTGTTGGGTAATTTTTTGAGCTTGTTTATTTTGTTTTAGATTTTAGATTTGGCCTTTGGAATGAGGAAAATGCTAAAGTTACAAACTTTTTTACAAATTGTTATTGAGATAGTGGTTATTAGTAAGTAAAAATGTGATGTAAATGATAAGTTTAGATGTAAATCAATAAAAATTACTACCTCAATAGTTTGAAAAAATATTGTAGAAAAGTTCGTAGTTATAGCAGTACTCTTAAAAGAATTAATGATATTGTTAAAGGTGGCAAAGTTATTGAACAAAATCGCTAAAATTAGTATCTACATACATATTAATATGTTAAAAAAATTTTGGGAGGAAGGGGGGGGGGGGGGGGGGGAATAGTCCAAGTCTCCCTCTATCCCTGTAGCCAAGAATAATGTTCTAAGTGATTTTAAGTGATATCATAGATTTTCCTTAAAAAAAAGTGATATCATATATAATTACATAACAAATATTTAATTGAATAAATTAATGTAATAAATTTATACTCGTGTTGTTCTATCTCTTTTGTCCACACTTCCTTTTAAGATGTCATAAATTATTGTACACTATAAAAAGTTAATGAACACAATTTTAATAAATGAGAAAAGTTAACGAACACAAGTAATTATTTTTTTGACAACTTTTTATATTTGTTATAAAAGTAGTATCAAAATTTTCTAAAATATGTCCACATGCCCTAAAGGCACATGTTAACCGTGGGGAGTAAAAGGACCGAGTAGGTATTTGGGCCTTTGGGCTCTGATAAGAAGGGTCAGTTCGTTCTTGACCAAAGGCCTTTAGGACTACAAGTCAGCCCACAGCCCGAGAATCCGAGGAGTCGTCCGGAGAAGAATCTCTCCTCGGACAGACCCAGGATGACTTGAAGATTCACTAGAAAGATCAAAGTAGAGTTCCGGAAAGATTGTTGGTTAAGAGGGGGATTCCTGTACTCTCTAGATGCATCGGTGTTAGAGAAATATCTTAGAAAAAGGCTGTCACCTCTACATTAAAGATCCCGCACCTACCTCCCTGGCTGCATTAATAGAGAAGTGACCCTTCAACAGTAGGACTGAACCTTCTGGTTACTATTTAAACACTTGAAGAAGGTGGTGGAAAGGGAGGAAGAGGATAAGATTTGTGCGACACGTGGACAAAGGAAAAAGAAGAAGTATTTAAGAAGAGTAGAGGGCAAAGAAAAGCGGGATCGGTCAGTTATCAAAAATAGGGACTAAAATTGTAACCTTCAAAGAAGAAAGAGAATTAATATAGAAATTGTCCTCGGCTTACATCCGAGGAAGTTCCTTTGTCATAATCATTTACAATTCGCAAGTATTTTAACACCTTAGGCCGTTTACTAAGTTTCCAGCATCTCTAAACTATATTTCAAATCCACACTCTATAAATTTCATTGTTTAAGGCTCATTGGGCCTGAGCCCACAGTTGTCTTTGGGTCCAGGTACGATTGTGTGCTTACAATTGGCGCCGTCTGTGGGAAGTCTAGTCTTGAAGGAGCTGGAATACTATGGCAAGCTTAGGCTCACACCATGCAGAGTCTTAGGGATCGCAACCTGAGGATCTTTTTCAGCGTCTTGAGCGCCGGAGGGATCGAGAGGGAAGCATTCACACTGAGTATCCTAGAGCGAGTCATACACACGGTGGAGGCAGCACCACCCATGAGGATGGTGCCAAGGCCATGCAAAAGGAGATTAATCACCTTAAAAGGAAACTATGAGCCAGGCGTTGCACCAACTCTCCAAATTGCCATTCTCATTCAGGATTGAGAATGGAAGGCTCCCTAGGAGGTTCACTCAGCCCACCTTCACCATCTATAATGGCCTGACTGATTCGATGAAACATGTGAGTCACTTTAACCCAAGGATGGCGGTGCATTCTCATAATGAGACCCTGATGTGTAAAGTCTTCCCCTCTAGCTTGGGACCTGTTGCTATAAGGTGGTTCAACGGCCTTAAATCGGGGTCTGTAGGTTCGTTTGGGGAGCTTACTAGAGCATTTGCGTCATGGTTTATCACATGTAGCAGAGTTCCTCGACCATTGGACTCACTGTTATCTATGGCCATAAGGGAGGGCGAGACGTTGAAAGCATACTCCGACCGGTATTGGAAGATGTTTAACGAGATAGATGGTGATTTTTATGAGGTGGCAATCAATACCTTCAAAGTAGGCCTTCCTACCGACCATGACTTGAGAAAGTCCTTCACCAAAAAGCCCATACGTAGCGTACGTCGCCTCATGGACCGTATTGATGAATATAAAAAGGTAGAGGAAGACCAACAGCAAGGAAAGGGTAAGGCGAAGGTTATCCCGTAGGAGAGAAGGGATTTCAGGTCGGACAGATATCACAACAACAAGCCGAGAAGAGATTACTCCGGGCAGTTTGGCTCGGTAGCACCTCAGACTGTCAATACTATGTCTCGAGAACCAATACATCAGCTACTAGAGAAAGTCCGTAAGGAGCCCTACTTCAAGTGGCCTAGTAAGATGGTGGGGGACCTTGCGAAGATAAATCAGAATCTCTTTTGTCAGTACCATCAGGACGTGGGTCATATTACCAAGAACTGTCGGACCCTCTAGAACCACTTGGAGCAGCTTGTCAGTGAAGGAAAATTGAAGCAGCACCTTTATTAACCTAACGGGCAGGGCAGTCACTCCGGTTCGAATAATCAAAAGAATAACTCTTCTTGGCCGGCCTTGGGAATGATTAACGTTATTTTCGCTGCACCTAGCAAGACTGGCTCATGTCCCACCAAGGTGATGGCAGTTTCGCACTCTCAGGCCGACGAGGCAGGCTGCAAGCCGAAGAGGTTGAGGGTGAATTTTCCCATCTTGGGGTTTTTAAAGGAGGATAAGGTTGGGACCATCCAACCCCATGACGATGCCCTTGTGGTCACTCTGAGGATAGGGAATTACGACGTAAAAAGGGTGATGATTTATCAGGGCAGCGGCGCAGATATCATGTATCCTGATTTATACAAGGGGCTAAGGTTTAAGCTAGAGGATCTTACTCCTTATGACTCGCCACTTATAAACTTTGAAGGTAAAGCTGTTGTACCGAAAGGACAGATTCGTTTACCCGTTCAATCTGGCTCGAAAACAATTGAGGTGGATTTTATTATGGTTTACGCATATTCTCCATTTACAGCCATCCTTGCCAGGCCATGGCTGCACGCTTTGGGTGCTGTCTCTTTTACCTTGCATGTTAAGGTCAAGTTCCCATCGGGAGAATACGTTGAAGAAATTCTCGGCAGCCAATCAGTGGCCAGGCAATGCATATCGGCTACAGTGCTGCATCAGGCCGAAACAGAGTCCTCGGCTTTGACTATTAAAGATTTATAGCAATTAACGGCTCCAGATGCGCCCGATGCGGTGACAGGAGAGGAAACTCTATGTGAGGATTTGAAGAAGTTTTTTATAGCGGGTGATCCTGAAAGGTTTTTTCAAGTTGGCATACGTTTGCCACACTAGGAGAAGATGGATTTGCTGGAGTTTCTGAAAGACAACATTGATGTTTTTGCATGGGATCCTTATGAGGCTCCGAGCGTAGACCCAAGCTTCATTTGTCATCATTTGAATGTCAACCCTGCCATTGTTCCTAGAAGGTAGCCGCCTCGGCGTTCCTCCATGGAACACTCCGAGGCTGTCAAGGAGGAAGTGTTCAAGCTCAAGAGGGCTGGGGCTATTAAAGAAATTTTCTACCCAGAATGGCTGGCGCATACAGTCGTGGTCAAAAAGAAGAATGGAACGTGGAGAGTATGTATGGACTTCACGGATTTAAACAAGGCCTGCCCAAAGGATTCGTTCCCAATGCCGCATATTGATCAACTGGTGGACGCCACTGTCGGACATCCTCGGATGAGTTTTTTAGATGCCTTCTAAGTTTACCACCAAATTCTATTGGTGTTGGAGGATCAAGAGAAAACTGCTTTTATCACTCCAACAGGGAACTACTACTATAAGGTCATGCCGTTTGGGTTTAAGAATGCTGGGGCTACCTATCAAAGAATGATGACCAAAATGTTTGAACTGCAACTTGGGAAGACCATTGAGATATATGTCGATGATATGGTGGTGAAGAGTAAAACGATACCTTCGCACGTCAAAGATCTAGACGACACCTTTCAAGTGCTTAGGAAGTACAAGCTGCGCCTTAACGCCTCAAAGTGTTCTTTTGGTGTGGGTTCTGGAAAGTTCCTAGGTTATATGGTTACTCATAGAGGGATAGAGGTAAACTCGGCACAGGTCAGAGCTATTCAGGACTTACAACTACCTTGGATTCCAAAAGAAGTCCAGAAGTTGACCAGAATGATCGCTGCTCTCAGCAGATTTATCTTTCGGTCAGCTGACCGGTGCCAGACTTTTTTCCAATTGTTGAATAAATGAAAAGGGTTCCAATGGACCGAGGACTGCATGCTAGCCTTCCAACAGCTTAAGCAATATCTTTCTCGGCCACCCATTTTGTCTCAGCCCGAAGTGGACGAGGTCCTGTTTGTGTATCTAGCAGTGGCCGTCCACACAGTCAGCCTGGTCCTCATAAGGGACGAAGGTGGGGTGCAGAGACCGGTCTACTACGTCAATAAGTCCTTGAATGAGGCCGAGGTGTGTTATCTACTTTTGGACAAAGCACTGCTGGCCGTAGTTCATGCCACGCGGAAGCTTCCTCACTATTTTCAGTCCTACACTGTGGTGGTTCTGACCTAACTACCCTCAAGTCAGTGTTACGTAGTGCCGATTACTCTGGAAGGGTGGCTAAATGGGGAACCATTTTGGGAGCCTTTGATATCGAATACATGCTGCGCACCTCAGTGAAAGGCCAGGTTCTTGCGGATTTGGTGGCAGAGTTTGCCGAACCATTGTTAGAAGAAACTCTGAAGGAATCACATATGGATGAAAAATCAGTCGGTGTGATCATAGGCGTAGCACCTCCGACTTGGAAAGTGTCTGTTGATGGGGCAGCTAATCAGAGAAGGTCTGGTGTTGGACTTGTCCTGATGTCCCCTGAGGGAATTGTCTTCGAAAAATATTTGAGATTGGCGTTCTCGGCTACTAATAATGAGGCCGAGTACGAAGCAGTCTTGGTGGGCATGAGCATGGTACATAGGATGGGCGGAAGGGAAGTTCACATGCTCTCGGATTCTCAGTTAGTGGTCGGCCAGGTCACGAGGACCATGGAGGCTAGGGATCCAAGAATGCAAGAATACTTGGCCCAGGTCAAACGTCTGCAAACTGAATTTATATTCTTTTATCCTATCTCATGTTTCTAGAAGTGGAAACACCCATACAGATTCTTTGGCCACTTTAGCGACATCCTCAGCTCAGTGTTTGCCCAGGATTATCCTTGTAGAGGATTTGCTAGAGCCAACTCTTACCACTGTCAGTGCAGCCCGTATCCATCTAATAAGGCTTGGACCTAGTTGGATTGACCCGGTGATATCTTTTCTGAAAAACGACGACCTTCCTCAAGACAAGTCTGAAGCAGATAAAATTCGTCGAAAGGCACCGCTTTTCTGGTTGTCCAAGGATTTGAAACTGTATAAACGATCCTTCTCCGGACCATACTTATTATGTGTACACCCTGAATCAACGAAGACGCTTTTAGAAGAATTGCATGAAGGAATTTGTGGGAGCCACACTAGGGGAAGGTCCTTAGCCCATAGAGCCCTAACTCAGGGATATTGGTGGCCCAATATGCAGAAGGAAGCTCAAGACTATGCAAGAAAGTGCGACCAGTGCCAGAGGTTCGCCCCTAACATTCATCAACCTAGAGGGGTTCTTAATCCTCTCTCCAGTCTTTGGCCTCTCGCTCAATGGGGATTGGACATAGTGGGGCCATATCCGAGGGCTGCAGAAAACAAAAGGTGGCTGCTCGTGGGGACCGACTACTTCACTAAATGGGTCGAGGCTGAGCCCTTAGCAAATATTAGGGACGTCGATTCCAAGAAGTTTATTTGGAAGAACATCATCACCAGATTTGGGGTACCACACACACTTATGTCGGACAATGGCGTTCAATTCGACAGCAGGGCTTTTAGAAAATATTGTGGTGACATGGGCATCATAAATAGATATTCCACTCCAGCTTATCCTCAAGGAAATAGGCAAGCCGAGGCCGTTAACAAGGTCATAGTCAGTGGGCTCAAGAAAAGATTGGACGATGCGAAAGGCAGATGGGTAGAAGAACTACCACATGTTTTATGGACGTATCGAACTACGTCACGCAGATCCATTGGAGAAACTCCATTCTCTATGACTTATGGAGTCGAGGCGGTGATACCTTTAGAATCTAGTTTTCCAACGTTAAGGACGAGTTCTTTTAGTCCAGGAAACAACAACGGCCTCTTGGAAAAAGATCTGGATTTAGTAGAGGAACGGCGAGAGGCAGTTATGTTCCAAATGACTTATTATCAACAGAAGCTTAAAAGGGGGTATGATGTCCATATGAAGCTAAGGCCACTCGCGCCTGGGGATCTCATACTAAGAAAAGTCGTGGGCATTGCTAAGAACCCAGCTTGGAGTAAGCTAGGACCGAACTTGGAAGGGCCTTATCGCATTATTTCTGTAGCAGGCATAGGGTCGTATCGGCTAGCTAATCTAGATGAAAAAATTATACAACGCCCATGGAATGTAAACAACCTTCGAAGGTATTATTATTAATAAAAGATGCTTTGGTTGATTCGTAATTCAAGTTATGAATGCATATAGGCTTACAAATTATGAATCACGATGTGTCAAACAGAAACTTGGTTAAGTATGGTCCTTGGACCACACACCTTCTGGAAATTGATATCTTATTATTTGTTAAACAGAACCTTAGTTATGCCGGGTCCTCGGGCCTTCTACTTTGGGAAAATTAACATCTTAAGTTACTGTTCTTATATATCAAACAGAAACTTAGTTAAGTATGGTCCTCAGACCACACACCTTGTGAAAATTGATATCTTATTATTTGTTAAACAGAATCTTAGTTATGTCGGGTCTTCGGGCCTTCTACTTTGGGAAAATTAACATCTTAAGTTACTGTTCTTATATATCAAACAGAAACTTGGTTAAGTATGGTCCTCGGACCACACACCTTGTGGAAATTGATATCTTATTATTTGTTAAACAGAACCTTAGTTATGCCGGGTTATTGAGACTTCTACTTTAGGGAAATTAACATCTTAAGTTACTGTTCTTATATATCAAACAGAAACTTGGTTAAGTATGGTCCTCGGACCACACATCTTGTGGAAATTGATATCTTATTATTTGTTAAACAAAACCTTAGTTATGCCGGGTCCTTGGGCCTTCTACTTTGGGGAAATTAACATCTTAAGTTACTGTTCTTATATATCAAATAGAAACTTGGTTAAGTATGGTCCTTGGACCACACACCTTGTGGAAATTGATATCTTATTATTTGTTAAACAGAACCTTAGTTATGCCGGGTCCTCGGGCCTTCTACTTTGGGGAAATTAACATCTTAAGTTACTGTTCTTATATATCAAACAGAAACTTAGTTAAGTATGGTCCTCAGACCACACACCTTGTGGAAATTGATATCTTATTATTTGTTAAACAGAATCTTAGTTATGTCGGGTCTTCGGGCCTTCTACTTTGGGAAAATTAACATCTTAAGTTACTGTTCTTATATATCAAACAGAAACTTGGTTAAGTATGGTCCTCGGACCACACACCTTGTGGAAATTGATATCTTATTATTTGTTAAACAGAACCTTAGTTATGCCGGGTTATTGAGACTTCTACTTTAGGGAAATTAACATCTTAAGTTACTGTTCTTATATATCAAACAGAAACTTGGTTAAGTATGGTCCTCGGACCACACATCTTGTGGAAATTGATATCTTATTATTTGTTAAACAAAACCTTAGTTATGCCGGGTCCTTGGGCCTTCTACTTTGGGGAAATTAACATCTTAAGTTACTGTTCTTATATATCAAATAGAAACTTGGTTAAGTATGGTCCTTGGACCACACACCTTGTGGAAATTGATATCTTATTATTTGTTAAACAAAATCTTAGTTATGCCGGGTCTTCGGGCCTTCTACTTTGGGGAAATTAATATCTTAAGTTACTGTTCTTATATATCAAACAGAAACTTGGTTAAGTATGGTCCTCAGACCACACACCTTGTGAAAATTGATATCTTATTATTTGTTAAACAGAACCTTAGTTATGCCGGGTTCTCGGGCCTTCTACTTTGGGAAAATTAACATCTTAAATTACTGTTCTTATATATCAAACAGAAACTTGGTTAAGGATGATCCTCGGACCACACACCTTGTGAAAATTGATATCTTATCATCTGTTAAATAGAACCATGGTTAAATTGAATTTTTAGTTGTACATCTTTAAGTGTTAAGCAGAAATTTGGTAAGGTATGGTCCTCGGACCTTACACTTTACTAAAATTAGCGTCTCAGGTTACAAAGTCTAAGTATCACATGGGTTTCCAAAGTGAGGCACTATATACCATCTAAACTAAGTTAGTTCTTGTCAAGTTCTTGAACACTTTACTTTGCAAGGCAAGTATGTGCATAGCTGTTTAAAGTTGTAATTGTTCAACTATTGAAATTGGACTTATTTATCTCGTTCTTTCTTTTGCTGTGTGCTAATGAGAAATTTTATGGCAAGCATAAAAATGACAAGATGAAATAAACACAACTCAGATGAAAATTAAATAAAACTGCCTTTAATTAATTATCTCGGTATACATTATTACATGGAAAATTTTAAGTACAGAGGAAAAGAAGCCCTAAGTTTGGCCCTAAGCTTTCGGAGGGGGGTCTTGATGGGAAGTACTGTCAGCCTTGGTGCTTTTTAACTCCAACTCAAAGGCAGACATAACTAGTTTCCCTTTGTCTGTTGTAGTTGTTGGAGGAACGATGGGCTCAACACTCTGGCTTTGTCCCTTCTCGGCACCTCCACACCCATCCTTCTTTTCATTGGAACCTTCAGGTTCTGTAGGATCAGGAATGAGTTCTAGGATCACGGAAGGAAGAGCAGGAGGAGCTGCCTCAGGAGGAGAAGCAACATCAGGAGCCTCTTCCAACTCCTGTATGTCAAGGGGAAGCCAAACGTTCTCGGGCTTCCTCAGCTCGGGAACTAAAGGAACCCCTGCTACGTTTAAGGCTTCCCCCCAGACCTGCTGACAGTATTCTCGACATAGGATCGCGAAAGCTTCTGTCAGTTGGTCCTCTGTTGCGGCTACACCTTCCTTATAACTCGCCTGCTTCGCAACCTCCAGTGAATGCTTGAAGGTGCGAGCTTCCTCCTTCATCCGCGCAAGCTCCTTCTCCAAGTCAGAGCATTCCCTTTGGGCTTGGGAGAGCTCATCATTCTTTTGGTGAAGAAGCTTACGTTGCCCCTCCACTTGAGTCCTCATTGTTCTCAGACTGGTTTCAGCACCGTCTCTTTCTCTTTTTAGGTCGGCCAACTGAGAAGTGAGCTTCCCGTTTTCTGCTAGGGCCTGGCCTAAGGACTTCTCTGTCTCCAGCCAGATCTCCTGCTCCATTCCAGCTCGCTTCCAAGAATCCTCCACGAACTTCTCGACAGCGAAAACCTCTTGAATGGCCTGTGATAAAGTATCCGGGGGTCAAACATAATGAAACATTTACAAATAGCCAGATATTATAAACAGCGAAGTATACACACGGAGTGAGACTTACCAGGGCTAAGTCCCTTTTCAAAGAAAGGAACAGCTGAGGCTGGCTCATCTTTTCCAAGGCTTCCATATCCTTGGGCAGCAGAAGGGGACGTTCCAACACATCGGCCAGGTGGAGGGCATGGCCTTGTTGGAACGCCCTGATGTTGGACTGGAGGGGGATTGGTGCTCCGTCCAGTCTCAGTTCGGGAGACCACATAGCTGATGCTTAGCGCACTTCGGCCACGTCCCTGTTTTGCCCACTTTCAACTGAACGAGCACGTCCCTTGCCCTTGTCCAGCTTCTGCTGCTGAGCCTGCTGTGGCTGCTGTTTCAGCTTCTTCTGTTTGTCGCCACCAGCCTCCTCGGCCTCCACCAGCCTCCTCGGCCTCCACCTTCCTTTTCTTTTTGGGCTCTTCAGCGGGAGGCTTGGGATCGGCTAGAGGAGGGGGTGGTGGCAAGGGCGGGGGAACTTGAGATCCCCTCGCCCCTTTCTTGGCGACTTTCTCGCCTCTCACAGTTAGAAGGACTTTAAGTTTGTCCATGTCTTCGTCCTTGGCACTGTCGTTAGGAAGTGCAACCACTAGACCTGCAATCCCAGAGGCCTCGGCGGGCTCTTTTTCCTCGTCAGAGAGGACAAAAAACTAGTTTCCTCGAGGTCTTTGGATGTCCTCAAGCTGAAACTGGTCTATCTCTTCGTCCATCGTGTGTGACAAGGACACTTGCTCCTCTAGGACAGCGGTTGCTTGAGAGTGCGTTGAGAGAGGGATCGCCGCGATGGGTCGTGTGTATAGAATGGTGTGGAGGTCGTTGGGGATGTTGAGGTCGGCAAGAAATTTTGGTCTTGCTACGTTTATTCTCCTACGCCTCCTGTCCCCTGTGACAATCGCGTTCTCTATCTCCTGGAAGTCCGAGGATATAGGGTCGTACCCTAGTATTAAGTGAGCCGCTCTAAGTTGCAAGTCTTCGCTCACGAAAACCTCTGAGCGTAGTATGCGGTTTAAGTCAGTGACGTTGCAGTGGCTCAGACGTGGGCGCACGTGCTGTTTATCTGCAAGGAAAGACACCAAAAAAAGGCAAATATGGTCAGATTTGTAATGCATGCGACAAATCGGAGTTAAACAGTTTGTAAAAGTAAATAAGCATTTCAAGATTTTTAGATGGAGTTACGGGGTTGGGAAGTTAGATCCTAAGGAGTCACACCTGGATCTCCCCATTCGACTTGGCAATGGGGGCCGTCGTACCAGTTGCCTGAGGCGGTGAGGTAGTCGTCTTTCATGCCTTTATTGGACTTGGGTAGACAAGAAATTAATCTAACTATACTAGATCATGATTTGATATAATAGCCTACGCTTCTAAGCTTGTGGCATTCGTACATGAAGACGACATCATGCTAGGTAAGGTTTAAGCTCATCTGCTCATTTAGAGCGTCGATGCTTCCTAAGACCCTAAATACATTGGGTGCGCACTAGTCAGGACACAACCGGTGGTTACGAAGGTATTCCCTAGTTACGTTTCTCATAGGGAGGGTCATCCCACCTTCTATGAAGGCAATCATAGGGATGATAACCTCTCCCGTCTTTCTAGACCCACCTATGGCTTCCACCGGACAGTATTTCAGGCCTACGTTGCTGGGGATCTGGTATTTGGCCCTAAAACCTTCCATCCCAGCGGCGATGTCAACTAAACACTTAAATCTACCCATCTATAAGAAACGAAAGGGCGAGTTTTAGGAAAGAAAGTGTTTAAGAAGGGAGTTGAGGATAGAATCAGAGGAGAAAGGAGTAAAAGAAAAAATAGGAACTTACGAGTTTGTAGTTATGCGAGTTTCCACGAGTTTCTGTAGAGAAAAGGCAACGACTGATGTTTTGATGTGATTAAGTTCTGAAAGAATAAATGAAAGCGCATGTTCCCAAAGCGTTATGATGTGCGGGAAGCAGCCTTGAAATTGCATTCGTCCCGCCCAAATTTTAGGGGGGCGACAAGGACCTTTGGATGTTCATCTCACCGTTGAACGTGAGGAACAAGGTGCGACTTGCGGTCATAAATGCGCACGTTTTGAAATTCAAAGTGCTAGACGGCATCTTCTAGGACACAAAACGATCTTCACACGCGTGGTGAATTACAAAACGTGTGGGGGAGGTTCTGGTCGGATCAAACCCCTATTTTTCTCCTCGAATGCTGAAAAATAAAGTTTTGAGGGGCTATTGTGGGGAGTAAAAGGACGGAGCAGGTATTTAGGCCTTTGGGCTCTGATAAGAAGGGCTAGTTCGTTCTTGACTAAAGGCCTTTAGGACTGCAAGTCGGCCTACAGCCTGAGAATCTGAGGAGTCATCCGGAGAAGAATCTCTCCTTGGACAGACCCGGGATGACTTGGAGATTCGTTAGAAAGATCAAGGCAGAGTTCCGGAAAGATTGTTGGTTAAGAGGAGGATCCCTATACCCTTTAGATGCACCGGTGTTAGAGAAATATTTTAAAAAAAGGCTGCCACCTCCACATTAAAGATCCCGCACCTACCTCCCTAGCCGCATTAATGGGAAAGTGACCCTTGAAACAGTAGGACTGAACCTTCTAGTTACTATTTAAACACTTGAAGAAGGTGGTGGAAAGGGAGGAAGAGGGTAAGATTTGTGCGACACGTGGACAAAGGAAAAAGAAGAAGTATTTAAGAAGAGTAGAGGGCAAAGAAAAGCGAGACGGTCAGTTATCAAAAATAGGGACTAAGAATTGTAACCTTCAAAGAAGAAAGAGAAATAATACAGAAATTGTCCTCGGCTTACATCCGAGGAAGTTCCTTTGCCATAATCATTTACTATTCGCAAGTATTTTAACACCTTAGCCCGTTTACTAAGTTTCCAGCATCCCTAAACTAGATTTCAAATCCACTCTCTACAAATTTTATTGTTTAAGGCTCATTAGGCCTGAGCCCACAGTTGTCTTTGGGTCCAGGTGCGATTGTGCGCTTACATTAACCTTAACAAATTTACTAAAGTGGCATTTATTTGATTTAAAAAACTTCAATTTATTTTGTCCTTTTAAATTTTATGAGTTTTAACTCTCTCTTTTTTGTTAAGATAGTTAAAATATTTTCCATACAAATCAAGGCCAAATTTGGTAGTTATTGTAAATTTGAAAGCAATCCTATTTCTTTATCACCAAAAAAAAAAAAAAAAAGGACCACCTCGCACTCTTGGTGTAGTGATCACTCCACAAGTATTAATGTTTGTTGAGTGTAGAGGGCAAGGGTCAGGATTCAAGTTTCCAGGAAGAAACTTCACACACATATACACATAAATTAGGCTAGAGTAGAAATTCTATCTTGTATAAAAAAAAAATGGCAATCTTATTTCTGTGGAAATTTTTCACTTTTACTCTATATAGTTTTTGTGTTGGAGTTGTAATGAATTTTAAACTATAGCGTCCGCTCCTGATGATAGCTCTATATCATTAGATCAAGGCATCAATCAGTTTTTTATGTAAGCAGAGATTAAACTCTAAATCTCTTATTCAGCCACCAAAAACTTTACCAATTAGTCTAATTGGAACCCACTTGTATTGAATATTTGAATTGTCTCTTTATGATTGGTGACACATTAGTTTGTAAGTTTAATGTAGTAAAATAGCACTATTCTTTCTAAAATTGACCTAAGTGGTTCCCTTTCTTTGTGATTCCTTTATTTATGAATTAAAAAAAAAAAACATTTCTAATAAACTTAGGGAACTTCATTTTCAGGTGATAAAATGGTGCATTTATATTAGAAAGATATTAGGGGGACAAAATCCCAAAATAAATTTTGGATATATATGGGTTGGGTTCAAGTTACACCAAGTGTAACTCTAAGCAATGTTAAATCATCCAATAACTTGTTAATGAATTTATATTTTGAAAATTCCACCGTTGGATTACATGTTCTATAAGTTTTAAATATGCGTGCCAATTTTCATACAAATCGAATGTTATTTACCATTCGATTCATAAACTCATATATTATGCATTATTTTAAACTGTAAAAACTTGAATTCATACAATTGATAGATGACATGACTATTGATCTTTGATCCCCTTAAAATTTTGTAAGTATAAAGAATATATAAAGATAATGTAATTCAACGGTTGATTTTTCAAAATTTACATCTAATTAAAAAAATGTTAATTGATGTAACATTACTTAGAGTTACACCAAGTGTAACCGTGTAATGCTTATAAAAAAAAGTGTAACCGTGTAACTGCACGTGCGATGAGACTTTTTTTTTTTTTTTTAGTTTGATGTAATTTTCAAATTTGAATTTATCTATTGTTAGTGAGATTACATAAGAATGAATTTTTAAGAAACTAAAATTTAAGATTTGAAAATGAGTAAACTATTATATTTAGTGTGTGCTTGTTTTTAGGAAAAAATGTATTAAATTTGAGAGATACTAAGTCCACAATATTTTTACAATATTTTCACAACGAATCATAGGTAGTTAGTTGTTATTGGTTCAAATTTGAACCTAACACTAAGATTACTTTTTTGTCCCAACAATAATAACCAGTAACAACCTATCACTTAAGATTTGTTGTAAAAATATTGTGGACATATCATTTCTCTATTTGAATAGAGAGTGTGCTAATTTTAAGGAAAAAAGTTGATGTGGTAGTTTTTCTTGTTTTTGAATTTTTTTGAATTTACAATTTTAACCTTATGTTTTATTTTTTAAGTATAAGAATTATCTAATTAGATTAGGGGTATTTCTCTCTCTCTCTCTCACACACACACACACACATACACACACACACACATATATATATATATATATATATATATATATATATATATATTCTTTATTTGTTGGGAGGCAAGAAATCAGATTGACAGTCTGACCCATCAAATTCAATCTGGTCCAAATTCCGTTCTTTTTACGGTTTACTCTCATTGGGCATTAAATAATTTATTTTTATTAATTTATTTTTTATTTCTTGCTGCTGAAGTTCAAATTGTTATTATTGGAAGTTTGGAACTAGGAATATATCACAGAAAATATTACAAAATGATTCTAAATACTATGCGGAGGGAGCCTTTATGCAATATATATATATATATATAATATATATATATATATTCTTTATTTGTTGGGAGCAAGAATCAGATTGACAGTCTGACCCATCAAATTCAATCTGGTCCAAATTCCGTTCTTTTTACGTTTACTCTCATTGGGCATTAAATAATTTATTTTATTATTTATTTTTTATTTCTTGCTGCTGAAGTTCAAATTGTTATTATTGGAAGTTTGGAACTAGAATATATCACAGAAAATATTACAAAATGATTCTAAATACTATGCGGAGGGAGCCTTTATGCAATATATATATATTATATATATATATATATATATATATGAACTAGTCTTCTCTTCCCCACTCAATTTTTTTTTTTTTTGCTATTCTTTTATTTTATAAATATGTGTTTTGGTATTGTGTGTGTGTGTGTTTTTTTTTTTCAAAAAAATTTTCCCATTACAAACTCTTCTCTCTCCCTTTAATAGCTTTGAATTTGGTTTTGGTTGATGCTTATTTATTTATTTATTTCTTTATTTTGAAATAAGTATTTGAGTTTATATAAAAAACAAATCCACATGGCTTTGAATTTAAATATGCCTACAAATTATTTGAGTAATAAATTATTATAAAGTCTATCTTTTATTCATTTAGTTTCATTTCTATTTTGATTCAAATAACATTGTAATTTTGTGATTAGTTTTGATTATTATGATAATTTCCTTTTTATTTTCCTTAAGAGATGGAAATTTTGAATAGTACATTTAAAACTTATAAAGTTTAATTATATTTTAGGCAAATATAACACACCACAACAAAAGTTAGAAGAATACAGTACACCTTAAAAATATTAACCAAATACAAAATAATAATAATAATATAACAACAATAGAATGATATATGTTTAAAGATAAAAAGATTAAAAAAATACTTGTAAAAATCTGTTAAAAAAAATAGAAAATACTTGAAGTAATTGATACTTTTATACATTACAACTCTTTACATCATATTTATATATTTCCACCTCATTCACAATGCAACCCTTCTTGCTAAATGCTAATCTTTAGGAAGAAAGTACAAATGTAAATGCGAGTGAAGGTATTAATGTAGCATAAAAATAAGTAGAAATAGATGAATAAGAAATCATGTGGACTTGCTTTTCAGGTCATTGCGCTGCAACAGCCGCTAGGTAAAGTTGTTTGGTGAAGGTGGATAAAATGGCTTTGTAGCATAAGTCAAGAAGATGAGAAAGGAATCATGTGGACTTTCTTTTTAGGTCTATTCGCTGAAGGACAAGAAGGGGACATCAATGGAGTCACCTCTCCTTTAGCGCAGGGGTGGCCCAAGTATTTCGAAGGCCTAAATGCGTGTGAAGGTATTAATGTAGCATAAAAATAAGTAGAAATAGATGAATAAGAAATCATGTGGACTTGCTTTTCAGGTTATTGCACTGCAAAAGCCACTAGGTAAAAGTTGTTTGGTGAAGGTGGATAAAATGGCTTTGTAGCATAAGTCAAGAAGATGAGAAAGGAATCATGTGGACTTTCTTTTTTGGTCTATTCGCTGAAGGACAAGAAGGGGACATCAATGGAGTCACCTCTCCTTTAGCGTAGGGGTGGCCCAAGTATTTCGAAGGCCAAAGGCAAAATCTTCAAATGGGGCCTTTATGTTATTACTTAAAAAATATTTAATTAGAATTTTATATAATAATTTTTTTTAACTCCATTTTTTTTAACTTTTTAATATGATTTTTTTTAAGAAAATGCTAAAGTTATAACAAATTTTATTACAAACTGGTGTTGTAATAAATGTAATCAATGACATGAAGCTTACAAAAATACTAGAAATATTATAAAATTTGCAACATGAGAATTACACAAATATATCACCAATTACAAATATTCATTAAAAAATGCATTCAATAATTTGTTGAAATCCACCTATCATATTCATTGTTACATCAAATTATAAAAATTATGGAGACCACCACGCATCCTTAGCGCAGTGATCACTCCACAGTTATAAGTTCTTGTGGGGTGTGGGGGGGAGCAATGACCAAAATTTAAGTCTCTAGAAGAAAATTTCGCATACATATACACTTACATTAGGTTAGAGTGAAATTTTTATCTTGTATAAAAATAATTAAATAAATAAAAGTTATGTAGTAAAATTTATAGTATTTTTAACATTTTCCTATTTGAATTACTTGTGATTAGTAACACATCTATTTTTAAGACTTATTTATTTAAATTTGTCTTATCTTTATCTCTAGTATTACTTAATTCTTTGAGCCTTTTTAATAGTGAATAAAGATGTAAACTAAAATGTTTTAATATCTCCTAAAAATATTTATATATAAAAAATAAATATAAAATATAAAATTTGCTCCCAAATTTGGGGCCTTCTCTAATAAGAGGCTCTGGGCAATGGCCTAATTGGCCTAAGCCTAGGGCCAGCCTTGCTTTAGCGGAAGATGCTGAGAAATTATCATAGTGAGGAAAAATTGTTTGGTAAATAATCAAGATCAATCAGGCAAGGGAATGTTTATCCAACTATCTAAACAATATTACATGGTATAATTAAAATAACATTATATTTTATTTATTTATCATTATACTCCCATCTTTCTTTTGTTCCCTATCTTTTCTCTTCTTTTAGCACAGCAGTCTTCACTCTGTTAGTGATAAACCCATAATACGTATATATAAAAGTTGAAGAGTAGCATTTATTGTTGTTGTGCTCTTATTTCCAAGTCCCTCTCTCTCTCTTATTCTTAACTCTTTTACTTCTTATTAATTATTGTTACACTTTTCGTAACACCTTAAGTTTGGCGTTGTGTTTGAGTAAATAAGGTCGAAGCAGTAGAAATGTTGCAGCACTAGGATCTTGAATGATGAGAAAGTAGAATAGGGTAGGACCAACTAACGTGAATGTTACGAGTTACAGTTTCCTCACACACGGAAAAAAGGTAAATCAATCAGTGAATTACGCAATGGTAATGACGACGCTATTCTAGATTGGGAATATTGAAGTGAGCAAATCATATCGCTCCGACTAATATGAATGTTACAAATTTTCCTCATACACAAGGAAAAAGGTAAGCCAATCATGCAATGGAAACCGCAACACTAGTCTGGTCTTTGTCTTTTGTAAAGATTGCCACTTTTGGGTCATTTCTTTCATTCAAATTCAATGGTTCTACTTCTTTTTATAGGTACAAGTTTACAAAATTTTGACAACACTTTTACAATAAATTATAGGTATCAGGTTGTTATTAACTGATACAGTCATTTAATAGAGAAATGCATACTCCTAAGGGCAGAGCTAGAAATTTTTGTTTGGAGGACCAAGTTTTGACACTGATCCCCCGCCCCCCCCACCCCCCCCCCCCCCACACACACACGCATATATTTACACACCCCCAAAAAAAAAAACGATGAGCTAATATTTCCATCAAAATTATGTTTGTTTCAAATTTCAAACCAAAGTGGGAAAAAAATGTCATTTGAACTAATTAAATTTTTTAAAAAAATGTGAATGATCCAAAAATTGAAGAAACAAGTTTGGTTCCAATCATGTTTGGAGTTATCTTGCTCTAATCCCTTATGTGAAAATTAAAGAAACATTTCATATATAATTTTAGTCACAATATTTTTTTAGTGAGTCATCGAATTATTTAATCGCCTCATAATGGGTTGGAAAAGATAGTTCTAACCATGTTTAGTGCCAAACTTTATAAAAAATTTAACAAATATAAAAGCATATTTTACCATAAAAATGTAATTGAGAAAAATAAAGTATTGTCTCTATAATTATTAGACAAATTATTTTCTTAAGAGCATCATTAAACTAACTCAAATATTTGGAGAGGTTAGCTCTTATTTTTGTAGACTAAAATTTTAAAAAATGTTAAAATAATTATATATGTAGTAAGGAATTTTTCAAAATTTTGGGGGGCCATGCTCCATGGCCGGCCCACCCATGTGTGTAGCTCTGCCCCTGCATGCTTCATAAATACCATAGGACAATGTTTTGAATTGTGTTTTCTTGAGTTCCAACAAATTGTAAAATCCCGCTTCTCATAGAAAAGAGAGCTTTTTTGGGAGAAAGAGCACAATATCTTCCACGATTGATGCTCCGGGACTTGGCTTAAAATAGAAAAGAGAATTTTATATTTACATTAAAAATTAAGGGATAATTATAGTAAACCTACCTGTGGTATGACCCGTTTTCACTTTGCTTACTTGTGGTTTAATCATTTACACTTTGCCCACCTGAACTTCAATCTGTTACGCATCCGTTACGCACCTCACCCTCAGACATTAGTAAAACACATTTTTATTCAAAATTAGAACATAACACAGATCAAAACACGAACCCACTTTTCTTTTCCTACAAGCCTTAGAAACGCGAAAATCCCTTGTATTAAGCTGGGGTTTTGATTTTTCTGATCATGCTTTCATGTGAGGGTGAGGTTCTATCTATGGGTTGTCTTGAGGCATTGAATATTCGAAGATAGATCATTACCAGGTACGACATTTTTGCTTTATATGGGTTGGGGTTTCAAGTTTTGATGGAAACTTTGATTCATAGGAAGTTGATAATCGATGTCTTCTTCGAGTGGAAATTACTTAGGTTCAAGTAGGCATATGTGTACATATGAGACTTGTGTACTGAGAACAAGTCTAACAGTGGATAATTTCAGGAGAATGTTTCTGGGTTGTAGCCGATATAAGGCAAGTATACTTTTTACTTAATCTAGTTGATTCACGTGAGATTGGAATGTGATGTGTTCAATTCAATTTATGTATAGGTTGGTCTTAAGTGCCCTTTCTTTAAATGGATTGATAATCCCACTTGTATGTGTGGGAATGAAGCTGCCCATTTGGTGCAACAAAAGCTAGATTTATTGCGAAGTGTTGCAACTTGCACATGAAAGGGAAGGAGCAGCTACCCAAACAGCAGTAGAAGCTACCCAAATGGTAGAAATTGCTCAAGACAGGGCAGCAAAAGCCACTAATAGGGAGAGAAAGTTTCGAGCTTCCTCTATTCAAGCTAAGGAGATAGCAGTGAAAGCTTTAGAGCAAGAGAGAAAGTGCAGAATTGCACTAATTCTGTTATGGTTTTTTTTTAGTTATGTTGTTTTCATGTTTTGGCTCAAGTGAGAATGTTGGAATGATGAGATTGAGTCTGCCTGGTGGGTTGTAATATAATTTGGTCCTTAATTGTATTGTAATAGAACTATGTAAGATTTATTTGAGAATGAGAACTATGTAAGATGGTAGATATTGTTGGCTTGAAGTCATTTAATAATATAAGCCTTTTTAAGATAAAGTGTTATTTATGCTAGATGTTGTTGGTATTTTGTTTAAAGTGAATTGGCTACTTGTGAGCTGTGAGCTGTTGGTGTTGGTGTTTTGTCGGATGTTGTAAATTGTGCTAGGATTGTGTAAAGTGCATTGAATGAAGATAATTGTGTTGAAAGCGAATTATTTAAAGTTTAAAGTGCATGACAACTATCTATCAACTTGCAAGAAAAGGCAACAAATGCACACACAAACCTGCTATTCAACACATACAGCTGCACACATAAACAAACTCATATATGGGTAACTGCAATAATTAGAATAATAATTCTGAACACTTGTCATTAAATTGGGAAATTATATACATAATTAAGGTGACATTGAATAGTCTTTCATCAACCACTAGTAAATAAGGCATTTGGTACAACAACCAAAATAGTTGCACCTGCCCATTGATTACAAAACTTACAAAAATACAAAAAGTGTTTGAACAACTATATAAAAAAGTGTCTTGCCATTGTCTACAAATCCCAACAGTGTCTGCCCTGCCGTTGTCTACAAACTACATAAAACTCTAACACTACATAACCCTAATACATAGCAACAAAAGTGTCTTGAATTAGTCTTCATTTACTTCCCCTGCCTCTCCCACCACAGCGGGTCTTTCCACCTCTTGTTTTACATTTCTGAGTCCTAGTTGTATCACCTCTTCCTCTTAAAGCAACTCCTCTGGTAGCAGGTGGTCTTGTAGGTGCTATGCTTTCCCATGTTTCTGTAGGGGTGTGTGCTGCTGGCTAGCTTGAAGAAAACTAAGGAGCTCCTCTAACTGTATACTTGAATTCTGAAGAATACCACTAACTTGGGTTCTATGACCATGGAGTTGGTGGCTATGACCATGGAGCTTGTGGTTGTGGAGTTTATGGCTGTGGTTGTGACCCTGCTTCCTGGTTGGATGAGGATAAGGCCATAGTGTAAGGCTGAGCTGAAGATTGTGTCTGTGATGAAGATGGGGCCTAGGATCATTGTCTGTGTGTAGAAGGCCTTCCACTTCCCTACAACCAAATATGAGCATGTTTTTACAATGTCAGTTATTGGCATTTTGCATTTGAATAAAAAAATTTGTAAAAACTTATAGATCTCCCTTTCTACAATCTCTGCCCCCTCTCCCATGGTGTCTCACCAGTGACATTAGCCTTGCATCCCCTTGCATTGTGCCCTTCCTTTTGACACCTTCCACACCTTACTGGCTTGTTTGCTCTAGACACTTATAAGGGTTCCTTGGCTCATCAATATCTCTCTTCCTCTTTATGGGTGGCCTACCTAGTAGCTTATAGATAGTAGGTGCAACAGGCTTTGGTTGGCCACTTGACATCCACTCAGATTACCCAGGCATGGGAGGTATGGGTGTCTTGTATGTCTCCACAAAAGCATCCTTGTAGTAGCCTGGATGGGTGCAGTCTTCTGGTTTCTCACGATTCACAAAAATGGTTGCAACTCCATGCTTGCAGGGGATTCTTGTCAAGTCCCATGCTCTACAACTGCATGTCCTCCTTACCAAGTCCACCGCATGCCTTTCCCTCTCATTGTCAACCTTATACACAAACCTCATAGATGGCATTGCACAGAAGCTCTTAGACTTTAATTTTAACTTCTCCAACTTGTCCTTTATACTTGAACACAACTTACCACCATACTTTTCTATGCCAATCTCCTTTGTATACAGCCTGGTCATAAGCCTAACTCTAATCCACTCCAGCATTGATAAGATGGGCTTGTCTCTAGCCTTCACAATCATAGAGTTAAAACTCTCACTCAGATTGTTTATCAAGCAATCTGTCAAAGCTCTTGAAGAAAAGAGGGATTTGGTCCACTATGCAGGCTCTATATCAGCTAGGTACTTCCAAACTTCTTCATCCAAACTATTAGGATGGTCCATCCCCCTCTCAAATTCTCTGATTGATGTTGTCTTAGCACACCTCCACAATACACTCTTCAGCTCCATGCTATTGTCGTTAACCTTAAAGCTGTTGTATGTGTGCTTCACACAATACTTGTGCTCCACAATTGGTAATAGAGTCTCCATTACAGGTAGAAAAGCCTGCAATCAAGTAAGCAAGTAAGCATTCAATGTCAGCAAGTAAGCATGTAAAAGGTAAGCATGTAATGATAGTACCTTTTGCCTGTCACTGATGAATACCAAATTGAGCTCCTCTAGCTTGCCAATGTCATTTGCAAACTGCTCTAAGAATGAGATCCATCTGTCCTTGTTATCTTCCTCAACCACAACCATTGCCACTGGGAATATATTGTCATTTCCATCCTTGGCAGTGATAAACAATAATTGCCCACCAAACCTCCCCTTCAAGTGGCATCCATCCAACCCAAAAAAGGGTCTACAACCACCTAGAAAGCCAACCTTTTGAGCATTGTACCTAATGTACATCCTTTTATACTTGGGTTCTACACTCTCATTTTCCATCTCTGTTTGTAGAATCACTTTGCTTCCTACATCTGTCCTCCTTATCATTTCTGCATAATCTTTAAGTAGGCCATACTAAGCCTTTTCATTCCCAATAATCAGTCCCCTAGCTGCCTTCCTTAATCTATACACCTGACTAATACTTAAATCAACTGAAATTTGCTGCATCACATGGTGCTTAACACCTGAGACCTCCCAATTAGGATTCTTACCAAAATCCTCCAAATACTTGTTTGCCACATAGGTTGATATAACTTGTCCATTTTGACATGTACAGGGGCAGGTACACTCAGGATAAAGTGTCTTGGTCTCAAATATGCATTCTCCAGTCACCATTGAGGCATAACACCTCCATCCATAATTGTTCTTACAATGTACAAAAATCTTCTTCTTCTTCTCATTCAACTTCCACTTGATATCAATGTGATGCTGAATCACATACTCCCTCAAAACCTTCCTAAACACCTTGGAGTTTAGGAACTTCATCCCTTTTAACAACCTAGCATTTGCCATATCAGTCCTCTCATTGAACTCCAAATTGCCAAGCCTCTGCTCATCATCAGAACCATCCACACTTGCAATATCATCCTCTAAAGTTGGTTCAGCCCACTATTCATCTAAATCTATGTTTGGAGGAGGAACATTGCTTGGGCCAAGTGCACTTGTGTTTGGCTAAGGTGTATCAGTGGTTGGTTGTGGTGTATCAATGGTTGGAACAATGTTAGGCTTAGATGGCACTGTGTGAGGTGGAGAAGACTCACAAAAAATGTCATCAGCAAAGTCTTCTCCTTCTAAACCTTCATTCAACCAATCAAACTCCTCCTCTACTCCCACACTACCATCACCCCCTGTAGCAACTCCTACACCACCCCTTATACCAGCCCCTGCAGTAGCTCCTGCACCAACCCCAAGTGGAGCATGACCACTTTCCACATACAGTATGATGGTGTCTCTTGGCCCTCCTTCGTTAAGCTTGCACATGGGCACCACATCTTGATCATCTTGTATGAGCCTCAAGTCTTGCTCCAAGTTGCCCCCAAGACCTAAATAATGAACCCTACATGGTTTATCAATCCTCAAGTCCTCACATATACCTTGTATTTCAAAATAACTAAGCCAATCAGATCCTTATGCACTATTTCAACTTTCCCTCCAAAGTATTCTAAACTAGGGTTCCATACAAAAGTACCCTCATAATATACCTCAAATTTTACTTCCTCATCATCCATCTGCAATAACAAATTACCATTTGACACATACACAATTAACAATTAAAGAATTGTAAACAAAAAACACAAAAGAGTAAACACTTACATGTTTCCGTTTTGCTTTTGGGATGCAACACACACATCAAAGGGACCACATTTCTGCTTTGCTTTTGTTTCTGTTTTACTAAATAGCACATGCAAACACTAAAATTTAAACCAACAGAAATACTAAAATTTCCCATTCGGTCCACTGTGAGACACAATGACCACGGCAGACAAAATGTCCATAAACAAACACAAATCCAAACAACAGGTGATCACATTTTTCATAAACATCAACAAACACAACCAATATTCTCATTCCATTACATATAACATTGACCATTGACTGATTACTCAAAAAATAACAAAACAACCACAAGCCCAAAGTAAAAACCCAAACAGCGACTGATTTCTTACCAGGATTTTAGTTCCTCGAACAACCCGTTGCTCGTCTAGCTTTCACTTGGAACACTATTTCAATATCAGATGCTGAATGGGGTTTCTATGGGGATTTTTGCATTTCTAGGGCTCATGAGGAAAAGAAAAGTGGGTTCGTGTTTTGATCCGTGTTATGTTCTAATTTTGAATAAAAAAGTGTTTTTCTAAGATCTGAGGGTGAGGTGGGTAATAGATGGGTAACGGATTGAAGTTCAGGTGGGCAAAGTGTAAATGATTAAACCATAGGTAGACAAAGTGAAAACGGGCCATACCACAGGTGAGTTTACTATAATTATTCCTAAAATTAATTAGTGTCTTTGCTCGATGATAAGAATGTGTGTGTGTGTATATAAATTCTCTTTATGTTCGTTTAAAAGCTTTCTACTTCTTTCGATGTATTAGAAGTTTATTGGAGTACACAATTAATGCGATGTAGAGTTATCCCTCCTTGATCGATCTCCTCAGTGAAGTTTGGGGTTAGATCTATTGCTTGAAACCAACATTTTTATTTATTTTTTTATTTTTTTATATTTCGATGTTAGGGGAGGGAGAGAGGGATATGAGCCAAAAAATGCTTATTAAATTACAAAGCTCTACATTAAGATATTCAATAAACTCACGAACACATCTCTAAAAAAACAAAAAAAAACAAAAACTCGTAAACACTTTGATATTAATTTCACGCAACTGTATTAGAATTCTCTTCCAACTCAAAGTGAAAATTTGACATTTTGCAAATTTAAAGTGTATATAGTATCTCATTCTTTGAATCAAATATTATTTTGTTTAGATTTTCTATGATGAGGTATGTACCTTGTACAAAATTAAATTTTCTATGATACGTGGAATCTATTAGATTACATTGCCTCTTTTTTTAACAATATTGAAATAACATGAGTAAGGTTTGAAAACAAAAGCACCGACTTCCCCGGAATTTTGAGCGTAACTATGTTACTGATTCTTGATCGATTGAGAAGCAATTGAATTTCGCACTTCTCACACTTCAACTAGCCATATCTTACTCATTTCAAATCTACGCATAAATTCATTGTGTACCATGATACGAGAGAAGTACAATTTTAATTCCATGTACACCTCTATTTTTATTTATGCAACATGACTATATACATCATAAGATTTTTATCATTCACTGAAGACAAAAGAGATCATCTTACACCTTCAATTACATATTTGATAGGTGAATAAGTGAAATGCATCGTCCATAAATACCATAGGACCAAGTTTTAATTTGAATGGTGTTCTTAACTTCCAACAAGTAAAATCCCCCTTCTCATAGAAAAGAGAACTTCCTTGGGAGAAGGAGCACAATACCAAGTAATCTAATGGCGTGTGAACTGAGTGTTACCATTCTCAAGTATGTATATGTGCTTCACTCTTAAAATATTTCATAAAATTCAGTCAAGATTTACAATATCAATTAATGCTTCCTCAATATCACCTGCAGCTAAAACTATAGAAGTCTCAGCAACGGAAACGTATATGGTTCAAAAAAAATTTCCCCTTCCTCTTATTCACAAATCACAACTATCGAACTATAAAAAATAAAAAAAATAAAAAAGGAAGAGGAAAGCTCTTTGTGTAAATAAAATAAAGATGGGGTGGGTGTTTGAATGTTTTTGTCCTTTTTTAGTTCATTGTTTTTACCAATCAGGTATGTCTAAATATAGATGCTTTAATCAATTTCTTGGATACGCTTACAACTTCCAATGTGGCCAATTAGGGGTTACCTATCGACATGCTTTTTATTATCATGACTTTTCTTGAGGCAGAATACCTTCTTTTTTTTTTTTCTTTTTTTTTTTTTTTGATGGGAAAAACAGCATAATATTAATAGCAATCATATAGAGGCTGGTACATCAGAGGTAATAACAGTTTCTAAGAAACTGGGAGTTTCCCCAACCCATGCCACAAAATCATCAACTAATTTAGCATGTTGAGCTAAAATATGGGCAGGCTTGTTTCCTTTCCGTCCTGATATGTGAAAAATTAGAAGAACAAAAAGATTGAAGGTGGAACAAAATGCCATTAAGAACATTAGCAACTGCAGGAGGGGCTTTGAAGCTTCAATGTAAACAGTTCTAGACTTGCAAAGAGTCTCCCTCAAATATAATATTTTGAATACCAACATCTCTTGCAAAAATCACAGCTGCTTCCATTGCCTTGGCTTCAACCTCAAGAGCTCCCAAAGGAGCAAAAAGGCGTTGGCTTAAAGCTGCCACAACTTGACCCTTATAATCCAGGATAAGAACACCCAGTCCAGCACTAGAAAGAGGTTTTAAAAACAGCTCCATCCACATTAGCTTTGTAGACACCCGGCACAGGAGGTAACCAACTAGTTCGGGAACAACAAACAGAAGTATTGGAGGGTCTTGGACAGCTTGAAACTCAGAGATAAACCTTGACGCTTCGAGGATCAGTTTTTCCTTTTTCTTTGGCTGTTCACCATGTCGAATACCATTCCTATTCCTCCATATATTCCATGCGATTACCATGAACTGAGCAAGAGAAGTAGTCGATGATCCCACATCACAACCTATCTTCCAAACCACATCAGCAAAATTCCAATGATAATCCACTAACAGATTACAAGATTCCCACACAGACCTGGAAAAGTCACAAAATAACAGCACATAACTTGTCGTCTCACTACTCTGGCCACACTGGTCACAGACATCTGAACTGAGCACATGCCGATTGCAAAGGTTGGATTTTGTGGGTAGAATATTTTGACAAGTCCGCCAAACAAAGTTTTTAATTTTGTTCGGCACCTCAACCAACCAAATAGTTTTCCAAAGCCTGCTTTGGTTAGCATTACCAGAAGTGCCTTCTTGCTCTGCCTCTTTCATTTCCATAGCAATCCAATAAGCGCTTTTAACTGTAAAAAAACCATTAGGTGTGGCAGCCCAAACTAATTTATCAGGAGGCATACGAGTACTTAAAGGAATACTTAAAATTTTTTCAGCTTCAAAATTTAAGAATAATTCCCTTACAAAATCAGCCCTCGACCCGTGGCCAGAGTCAATAAGAATATCTACTGTTGCATCTTCAGGTAGCAGTAGAATACCTTATTCTATGCCCAATATTCCAACGTGCTATACCTATTACAATACCATGCATTATGGTACAATTAGTTGCAACCTTGCCAATCTGACTGCATTTTTACATGATAACTATCTTAAAATTTGTCAGTGTAGCCAAGAATAATGTTCTAATTGATATTAAGTGATATCGTATATAATTACATAATAATTATTTAATTGAATAAATTAATGTAATAAATTTATACTCAAGTTGTTCTATCTTATTTGTCCACGCTTTCTTTTAAGACGTCATAAATTATTGTAGGCTATAAAAAGTTAATGAATAAAATTTTAATAAATGGGAATTTTTATTTTGAGAAGGCATATATAAATGGGAAAAGTTAACAAAATGTTTTTTTTTTTTTTTTTTTTGTGAAAAGTTAACTCATGCTAAAGAGTCTTTACTCTTTAGCATTAGTTTATGAAATATTTTTAGAAACTATTATGAAATATTTTTATGAGAAGTAGCATGAAATATATATGTTGAAGACATTGTTTTATGAAATATTTTAAAAACTTTTTATGGGAAAAAAAATTGATTTTTTGGACAACTTTTTATATTTCTCATAAAAATGGTATTAAAACTTTCCTAAAATGGTCCATTAACAATTGTCATAAGAGCAACGTATTAACCTTAATAAATTTACTAAAGCGGCATTTATTTGATTTTAAAAAGATAATGTATTTTGTCCTTTCAAATTTTATGAGTTTAAACATTTTTTTAAAGGGTTTGGCTTATCTCTAGTATTTTTTTAACTAGACATCTCCTATTATTTTAAATACACAATAGCAAATGGTAGTGGGCTTTAATCTCTACTTTCATTTAGTTAGTGGGTGATGTAGCTGTTTCTCATTAAAACAAAAGGAAATGCCAGTTAAAAAAATACTTGAGGTAAGCCAACCCTATTTTGAGATAGTTAAAATTTGGTCCCTATCCTTAATGTATTTTTTCCTTTTAAATTTTATGAGTTTAAACTTTTTTTCTTTTGAGATAGTTAAAATATGTTGGGTAAACTATGTATTTGGTTCCTATCCTTTATACCATATTTCAATTTGGTAAAAAACTTTTTAATTATGTCAATTTAATCCCTAACCTTTTAGTAACTTGTCAATTGAGTCATTGTTGTTATGTTTTGAATGGAAATTGCTAACTTGACAAACGGTCAAAATAAAAAAAATTAATTTATTGTCACATCAACGTGTCGATGCCGGACCCAAAACAGAAAACCGTGGGCCTTTGTTCTACCACTCACTGTGGTGACACTCTCATGCATGCGGGGCCTATTGGAGGCCCCTCTAGAAAATTGTGTGGTTCTTACACGTTTGCTGAAAAAGAAACTAACTTTTGCTTATACAACCTTCTTCTAACTCTAATTATATTATTTGATTCTCAAAAAAAAAAAAACTCTAATTATACTATGTAGTTTTAAATTGTTTGTCATAGATATATAATAATCATAGCATGTTTGTCATTAGAGAATTACTATGTTCATAATATTTTCACAACACTTTTACAAAAAATTATAGGTGGCAGATTGTGGATATAACACTTCACTTGTCATTAGCATAATCATACTACTTAATTTTAAATTATTTTCCATGAATATATAATCATGACATGTTTGTCATTAACATAATCGCACGTTTTCTTTTTATACAAATATTGATAAAATATATTTTGAATTTTTGAGCAAATAATTTACCATTTCACTTCCTTCATCATTTTTTTTATATGTTGGCTCCTCTTCTCCCCATTTTATTTTGTATAACTTTGATATCAATTCTCTCATTCAATCCATATTTTTTCCATACAAAAACTGTGAGTACTCTCTCTCTCTCTCTGTGGGTGGATTTTTGTTCTTTTCTTATAACTTTAATTAAGGTTAATGATTTTTTTTATTCTTTTCATTTTATAAATATGTGGTTTGGTATTTTGTGTGTGTGTGTGTTTTGTTTTTTTAATTTCCCATTACAAAGTCTTCTCTCTCCCTTTATTTATTTATTTTTTAAATAAGTATTTGAGTTTATATTAAAACACAATCTACATGGCTATGAATTTGAATAAGCCTACCAATTATTTGAGTAATAAATTATTATAAAGTCTATCTTTTATTCATCTGGTTTCATTTTAATTTTGGTTCAAATAACATTGTAATTTTTTGATTAGTTTTGATTATTATGATAAACTCCTTATTCCTTAAGAGATGGAAATTTTAAATAGTAAATTTAAAACTTATAAAGTTTAGTTATATTTTAGGCAAATATAACACACCATAACAAAATTTCAAAGAATATGGTTCACCTTAAAAAATATGAACCAACACAAATAATAATAATAATAATAATAATAATAATAATATAATAATAATAATAATAGAATGATATATGTGTAAAGATAAAAAGATAAAAAAAAAAATTGTAAAATCTGTTAAAAAAGTAGAAAATACTTGAAGTAATTGATACCATTATATATTATACCTCATTACATAATATTTATATATTTCCATATTGCTTTTATCCATAAAATTTGTAGGAAAATAACACAAAGCAACCCTTCTTGCTAAATGCTAATCTGTACGTTTTTAGACTCCTTAAAACACAAGTTGTTTAACCTAGTTATTTAGCCAAGTGATTAATTTAGGTAAATTATTTAGATCTAGGTTAACACAAACAAATCATATCATGTAAAGTAGTGCAAAAAAGTAAATAACACACGATATGATAACCCAGGAAAACCATACCGGTAAAAAACCTAGGGAGGATTTAATCTAACTATCCTTAAGGTAAAACAAGATCCACTATGAAAGAATTGAAGTTTAATAATAGCGACTTAGACCACTAACATCCTATTGCTACTTCGAGTAGAAAACTTATTATCACAACCACGTGATAGCTCCGAGTCCACGGACTACTTCTTTCTCAAATCCACAGCATCCACAAGTACACCATTTGTATTTCTTGAAAGTTCTTTATGCAGCAACTGAATCGATCACCAAGCTCTCAACATCAATCTCGATCTTGATAACCCTAAGTATGTATGAAGACAAACACCTTTAGATCTCACAAAAGATTCATACACACAGCATAAACAACCAACTTAAAACGTGGTTAGGGTTTTTCCTTTTATGCTTAAGCCAAAACATAAAACCCTACACGTCAAACGAGTTTGGCCTGAGTTGGAGATTCTACAGAAAAAACATTCTAGATGAGCTTCGATCAATCGAGTCTAATTTTCGATCGATCGAGCCCTGTAGAAAGTGAATAGTAATTTTCTACAATTACTCGATTCCAACTTTATATTAAACATACTTTGAGCAACCTTAATTGAGACTCTAAGTTTTTATCATGGTTTGTTAACATTACACATTGAAATTCTAATACATTTAGATCCTAAATTCTTATAACCTAACAAACTCCCCTTTAGCAATCCGTGACAAAACGCAAAATACAAAACGCTCAAAGTTACACAAACAACCCATTACATTAAAAATGCCTAACCAAAAAGCAATTCAACCTAACCACTATCTATCAATTGCAAGTGTAGACAGCAGCACAACTGAATCAACTTGTAAATTCCTAAAACACTCAATAAACACATAAACGCATGTGTGAAAAATACAAATAAAACAAAATAAATTCTTGATTTCACATAACATAAAATAAAAGACATATAACATGAATAACCTCATAATATAAATCAAAAGCAAATGTAGCACAATGTGAAACAAGAAACAAAATATAATAAATAAAATGTCTCCCCCTAACATATTCATCATCATGAGCCAAAAGAATATACAAAAAGAAGCATCTAGATACAATCTAAAGCTCCAAAGCTCAATCTCCCCCTATCTCCATCCATATGTACTCCCCCTTTTGTGATGAATTGCCAAAAGGTAATCAAGACCTATCATCAAAAGGAGGTGATGGAGGGGATCGTCTAAGACTCGCCAACTCTGCACGTAAAGCCTGAAACTCTATGTGGACATTCACCAAAAGCTGACCATGAGCCACTTGAACGGTCATGATAGTGTCCAACATACAACGAATGCTAGAATCATCCGAAGTAGAAGATGGAAGATCAATAGCAACATGATCAACAAACTCCTTAGTAGTGGAAACACCTGAAGAAGAAGGAGGAGGAGGAGGTGCAACACCTAAAAAAGACTCAACTCTAGGGCGTTTAGAGTTAGCTTGCATTTGAGTAGCCCTCTGCCTAAGAAAGGTGGCACTTGTAGGAGTTAGAATATGTACAGGCTCAGAAGTAGGAAACTCATCTAAACCTAGATACAACAAAATTTGATGTATAAACATGGGATAGAAAAAAGCATGAGCAGAAGAACCATTCCTATGGACCTCAACCGAAGACCGAATGAAAAGATGAGGAAAACTCGTAGGAGCACTTGTGACAAGAGCATACAAAAATGAACATCTCTCGATAGGAATGATATGCAAGTGAGAGATGGGCCATATAGAATGGCAAGAAATCCGGAAAAGCAAAAAATGAATCTAGGTCAACTCATGAGAAGTGATCTGAGGATCAGAACCCTACTGGATAGAAGTACCAGTGATATAGGACATGATATCATGAAGAGGAGGTGACTCATCATAAGGATACACAGGCTGATGAACAACAGGCACCCCAAGAGCTGAAGCCACTACTGAAGGAGTATTGGTAAACTCTTCATCCCTGATCCAACTCTTCACAAACTGAATGTTGGATGATGTGAAGTGAACGGAGAGGTTTGAGTAGAACTCCCTAATTAGGGTAGCCGGAGGAGGGTGATCTATATCCATCAAAGATAACCAACCCTTACACTCAAAGTTCCTCCTAATCTTCGAATCAAGCTCATCTAAAATAACATTTCTCTCTGCCCATACATACCTAAGGATGTTCAACTTCTCATAGGTCTCTTGGTTTTTCTCACCAAGAAACCTCTCACTATCAAAAGCTGGAGTGGAAGTGGAGGTGGTTTTCCTATTGGCTCTAATCTTCCTAGTCATAATGCTAAGGTTGGAAGGACAAACAGAAAAGAACCAAAGGAAAGAGAAAAAAAAACCCAAAGGCAGACTGCATCAGACACAATTAGAGCAAAAAAAGAAAAAAAGAAAAGAAAATAACAATCTATATGATGCATGAACAATAGTAACATATGATGCATGCACTAATGCAGTGAGAATAGGTCAATTTTACTTTAAAAACACTGAATTTGGCTTGAACATGGAGTTTATATCAAAAACCCCAAATTTTGAAAACCCACTTTCAAAAATCTCAACAAATTGATCAATTTATCATTACACAAGTTAGATAATAGTATATAATGACAAAATGAATCAATAACACAAACCAATTTCATCAATTTATGCTTAATTGAACAAAATCCTTAATTCGGGTAGTTTCAAGACCTAGAAATTTCAATTTTTCCAAATTCATCAAATTGATCAAATTAAATTATGAAGAACATGTTAATATCATCCAACAACAAAAGCCCATTGATCAATTTTGAAAGAAATCATTGAAAACACCAAAAACCCCAAATTTCAATAGGTTAGAAATTTTCCCTTAAATGCATTAAAAATGCATGAAAAATGAAGTAAAACCAAAAAAGAAAGGGTAAAAGAGTTTTACTGGTGCTAGAAGAAAAAACCTTTGAAGAAAAATTGAGAGAAAACGACAAAAAAATTTGCTTTGAATCTAGACTGGTCGAAGAGAGAGAGAAAACTTTTTGAAAAGCTTTTGAAAAGTGAAGAACACGTGAAGATCTCATGCTTTTAAAAGCCTAAATTGAATGAATTTAAAAATATTTTACAGTTTGATGTTCAGTTGGAATAGTTGGCCTTTCCTTGAATTCGTTTTTTTCTATATTAGTTGACGTACAATTTGATTTGTTTGCAATAAAACCGTTGTTTGTTACTAAAAAAAAATTATACTATTCAATTTTAAATTGTTTGTCATGGATATAATCATGATATATTTGTCATTAACATAATCATACTATTTAACTCTAAAGCTTTTGTCATGGATATAATCATGAAATGTTTGCCATGAACGTAATCATAATATTTAATTGTAAATTATTTTTCATGGATATAATCATGACATGTTTGTCATTAACATAATTGTATATATGTTATTTTTTTGGCTAAAATGCAAATTGCACTATCTAATTTTGATTGAAATTAAATTTAGTCCTCTAACTTTCTTTTGCTCAATTCAGTCTTCCAAGTTCAAATTTATTCAATTCAGCATTTTGTCTGATTGCATTAAAAAAATTGCAATTAAAAACATATTTTTCTCACATGGAAAAAAAATGAAATTAATAAAAATATTTTTACATATTAGATGTGAGAATTTTTTTCAATTTTTTTTTTTCCAGTAGATAACTACATACTTAATAGCAATTTTTATCGGAATTGGGAAAAATACTTGAATGCAATTTGATGTTCAGTTGGATCAATTGCCCTTTCCTTGAATTAGTTTTTTTCTATATTAGTTGATGTACAATTTGACTTGTTTGCAATTACACTGTCGTTTATTACTCAAAAAATAATTATACTTTATAATTTAAATTTTTATTTCATGGATGTACTTATCATGACATGTTTGTCAATAATATAATCATACTATTTAATTCTAAATTTTTTGTCATGGATATAATCATGAAATGTTTGTCATTAACTTATTCATACGTTTCTCAAAACAAAAAACAAAAAACTTAATCATACTATTTAATTCTAAATTGCTATTCATTGATCTAACCATAAAATGTTTGTTATTATCATATCTATATGTTAGTTTTTGGCTAAAATAAAAATTGAACCATCTAAGGTTGACTGTATATTCATTTCAGTCCTCTAGCATTGCTTTTTCTTAATTAAGTCCTCCAAGAGTATGTTTGGTAAACTGTAATAAACATTGTAATGTAATTAGGATTGTGCAAAAAAATTGTCTAACCCACTTGATCTACATGACCTAACCTAACCCTTGCGGGTCCAATAAATGAGATTGGGTTGGACGAATTAGATAGATAATTTAGCGGGTTGGGTTGAATAGTGGGTTGAGATATTTATAACCCACCACAACTTGAGCCACTTGCCTATACCCACTTTATTTCTCTCATCTCTTTCTCTTTCTCTTTATCTTTTCATTTCACATTTCTCTTCCCTAATAAACTCCAACTACTCTTTCTAAGATTCGTTTTACTACTCTTACTCTATGTACATATCTAATATCAAATTTTGTTATCTTTTTCTTTTCAATGAGATAAAATTTCAGCCATTCTAATAAAAAATAATGTAGTACTTGTAATTATTTTGAATAAAATTTCAATGTTTCTTTGCCTTTTTTATTTGGGGGAGCAACCAATTTTCCCTTTTAATTGAAATAATTTTATTTAGTCAATTGAACTTGCCAACTTATTGAGTTGAAAACCATTATGAATTTCAACCAATCAGCTAGATTTATAAATTGGTGGGTCGATCCTAGATAGGAATTTTTCCAACCCACCATTGATGGGTTGGTTAAAAATATTGCCATTCACCCACCCAACTCGACATGTGCACACTCCTAAATATACTAGTTATTCATATAGTTTAGCTATTCTATAGCTTGGTTAGGTTTTCATTACAAGGAATAGTCATTCCTTATGAATGACTATTTTTTTAAAATGAGGAATAATTATTTTTTTCTAAAAGAGTTGTAATAACTATTTCTTAGTAGATTTATCAATTTTTGAAATTAATATATTTTTAAATATAAAAATTTTCCATATGCAAATATCAATTATAAAAATTAAAAATCATAAAAATAACTTCTCTCTCAAATTTATAAAAAAAAAAAATTTAGGAAATATAATTGAACAAGTAAAATATTTCCTAAATATAGATCTTAATAAATTTTATTCTAATGTTATGATTTACTGCCAAACATAAGAATATGTTTAGTTATTCATTTACAAGACATTTTGTCCATAGTAATAAACATTACCATTCCTCTTGTAATTTTTATTCAATATACCAAGCATGTTGTAGGTTTCAAATTTATTCAATCCAGGTATTTATTTGATTTTATTAAAAAAAATTGCAATTAAAAAATATATTTTTCTCATATGAAAAAAATATAAAGTAATAAAAATATTTTTATAGATATTTTATGCCAGAATTATTTTTTCAAAAAATATTTTTTAGTAGATAATTGCATACTTAATAATAAAATTTTAATGGAATTTGACAAAATGCCTAAACGGAATAAATTTGAAAATATTTTATTGTTGATGTTCAATTAGACTAGTTGCCCCTCTCCTCTAATTAGTGATTTTTGTATTGGTTGAAGTACAATTTGATTTGTTTGCAATAAAACTGTCATTTATTACACACACACACAAATTATACCATTCAATTTTAAATATTTTTTCATGGATATAATCATGACATGTTTGTCATTAACATAATCATATGTTAGTTTTTTTTATTAAAATGCAAATTGCAACATCTAAGTTTGACTGAAAATTTATCTCAATCATCTAACTTTATTTTCACTCAATTGAGTTTTCTAAGTTTCAAATTTTTTCAATTTAGACATTTTTTCTGATCATGTTAAAAAAATTACAATTAGAAAAATATTCTTCTCACATGAAAAAATTTATAAAATTATTTTTATAGATATTTTATTTGAGATTTGTTTTTTCAAAAAAATAAATTTCCAATTGACAATTACAAACTTAATAGAAAAATTTTAACAGAATTAGATGAAATGAATTAATGGAATAAATTTAAAAATAATTTATATTTTTTTCCCATGTTCAGTTGGATTAGTAGTCCTTTCCTTGAATTAGTGTTTTCTATATTAGTTGATGTACAATTTGATTTGTTTGCAATAAAACTATTGTTTATTACCAACAAAAAAAAAAAAATACTATTCAATTTTAAATTTTTTGTGATGGATATAATCATGACATGTTTGTCATTAACATAATTATACTATTTAATTCTTTTTTTTTTATAATGGATATAATCATGACATGTTACATAATCATATTATTTAATTCTAAATTGTTTTTCTTGTATTTAATCATGATGTGTTTGTCGTATGTTAGTTTTTTGCTAAAATGCAAATTGCACTATTTAAGTTTGGCTGAAATTCATTTTAATTTTTTAACTTTACTTTTGCTCAATTGAATTCTCTAAGTCTTAAATATATTCAATTCAGATATTTTGTCCAATTTAGTTAAAAAAGAAAAGCAACAAAAGGCATCAAGTACTAAGTACCTTTGAATTAGTAAATGCTTAAGATTTCAATTCTATGAGGCATGTAACATGTTTTTATTACATTCAAAAGTGTATCTTTTTTTAATTTTTTTTATATATATTGTTGATTTTATTCCCGTCTTGAGAAGAATTGTAGATTTTATTCTAGTTTCTCATTCCTTTGACAATACTTACCACAAAATTGTAGATTTTAAATTTTTGCATAATAAACAAATAAATGAATGAAAATTCGCTCCTCCAAACAAACACTTATGCTAATAACTTGTGAAAGCCTACATTTATCGTAGAATCATTCTAATCTATAATGTATGATATAATATCTATACAAAATTGAAGGAGCTTGAAAGCCTATAGTTATTCACGTTAGCATTCTAATATAAATTTTGTATTTTGGTTTTTAGCGTTAAATAAAACACGTTGTCTTTTTGAATAAACAACCTAATACTAAACAATTCTAATTAAATTAGATTTTACTATAAAAATTATGATTAAATTAAGTATGGTACTTTCTACACTTTTTTCTATTTTGACTTTAATTAATTTACTAATATTTGCAATTACATATATATAATACACATTCATAGTTTTATAAATAACAACCTAATGAATTGGAGAAAATTCCTCTAATGTAATTTGGAGCTAAACTTTAAATTGATGAAGTCTTACATTAATTAGTTTCCTATTTATGCTAAACAAGTAACCGAAAAGTCGAAATACACTTTTCTTCATTGAAAATAGTAGTGAACTTTCTTCCTAAAAAAAAAAAAGGAAAAAGAAAATTGAGGTGAAATTGCACAGCTCAAACCTAGTAGGCCCAAAGGCTTCAATCCAAGTAAAACCTAGTCTCATTGGCCCAATCAAATATGTAGGGCTCTAAATTGCAAACTGTGGCTAGTCTAAAATTTTAATGCAACAAAATTGTACCTCCCCCCTACAATCATGGAAAAAATGGCCAGAGTTCCCTAAAACATTACAGGAACTTAATGTAGACTCCCTCATGAAATAATTAAAAACAAATATTAAGCCAAGAACTTTATTACTTGTCCTTTTGGTGAATGAAAAAATTAGAAGGATACAAAGAAAATTAGCATTAATTTTGCAAGGATGACACGAATTTAAAAAAAAAAAAAAACCTTAAGCAAAACCTTTTGGTATTACTAATGTTCAAATTTTTATTCCTTTAATTATCCAATTATTAAAAAAAGTTCAAAAAATTGATTAGTTACATAAAACCCAGAAATCACACACTCTTTTTCCAGTTCTTTGTGTTTGGTCCAATATTTAAGACTTGCTTTGTGGAGTAGGTTCAATATGGTAGAGAAATAGCTATTATTGACGGTGGATAATTTATCTTGATTGGGAAATAAAAGGCAGAAAATAATAATAATAGTGGGTCCCGCCCCCTCCAACCTCAGATCAACCACTCAGTTCTATTGTACATGTAAAATCCAGATGAGATAAGACTTACTTAACTGAACTAAACTACCCTTAACTGTATATAACAGTGCTCACCTGACACCAATCTTTTCGACTAAAATCTTGTTAGGTATGTTCTCGTTCTTTTTACGAATCAAAAATTTTAATTTATTGAGTCAAATTTCGAAACTTTTTTTTTTTTTTGCTTGCAGATTAGCAAATTGAAATTTTGACACCCTTTTATTTGTTTGTGAGCTTCTAGCAAGTTTCATGTGATGTGAGTCCCTTTGGACTAGTTAGTTTGAATGCTAAACTGGGTTTTGATCCATTCACACTGGGATTTCATGATTCAGTGCATGTAATTCAATTGGCTCATTGTCTGAATGTTAGTATTATGATTTTTGTGAGTTTTATAATTTGAATCCCATACTGGCCATAGAGCCAATCTAATTGGGATGTCAATGAGCTTATTTTCATTCAATTGAGTTTGTTCTGAGTTTAATATCAACTTATTATTCATAATATGATTTGTTTGGTATATGTATTTGTATTTTTTTAAGATATGGATTTGGCTTTTGTGCCTCCATTGTATCCACCAAAAGGAAACAGAGCCATCTATGAGGTTAAACCTTTTAGCTCAGCTCTTCATAGAAATCTGTACTCCCGGAGAATTTCACCATGTTTAGCAACTGCAGCTACCCAAACCAGTCAGGTTTTTCTTCTTAATCTTTGGAACTCATCTTTCAATTTTTTATTTATTTCTGGAAAAGATTACACTTTTCCATCCTAAGCTTTTTTTTTCCTTCATTTTCAATGTCCCCCATACAATCAGCTTGCTCAATTGACACCCCAATTTGACAGAATTGTATCAACGTGCCCTATACCATGTAAATCTGTGTTAAATGAGATTGAAATGGTAGTTTCACATTGCAACCAGTGAGGGTCGTTTTACTCGTTTAGGCGTTACGCATGAATGAGAATGTCGGGTGGTGCAGTGGCTCTTATGTCCATTTCCATCTCAATTTAATGCCCAATTTAGATAGAATGGGTCACATTGATACAGTTATGTCTAATTGGGGTGTGAATTGAGCAAATTTATAGTTTGAGGGACACTGTAAATGGGTTGAAAGTTTAGAGTGGAAAAGTATATTTTCCTATGTTTTTATTCATATTTAGTCATTATTTTGCATAAATATTGACTTTGTTTGGTCTTTTAGGCATCTGAATTTGTGGTAGAGAACAAAAAGCATGATTTATTGAGAGCTATCCAAGAGACAAAACGAGGACTTGTCACAACTGCTGACCAACGCTCTTCCATTGAGGAGGCTCTTGTATGGTTTTACTCCAGTATATTTGTTTGCTTCATACTTGTGCTTATAGATTCTATATTCTACATGGGATGTTCACTTGATTAAAAGGAGGTAGAGGTATGTAAAAGTGAATTTGTTCAAATATAACTAATGAAATGTTTATAATTGGCAGGTGAGTGTGGAGGGTTATAACGTGGGTTTGCCAATTGATCTTGTGAAGTTGGACGGGACATGGCGCCTGCAGTATACTTCTGCCCCTGATGTTCTCATTCTTTTCGAAGCTGCTGCTAGACTTCCTTTCTTTCAGGTTTTTCTTCTTTGATATAACTTATAAGCAATTCCTTCAGCTATATTTCTGAGCACTGTATTGCTCTTAGTTATGCATCCCCTCTTTTTTAGTTATGAAATGTTTATTTCCAGAAATCATTATACATGAAGAGGCTTGAAAAACTTGCTTAAGGACAGTTTTTATGGGTCATTATCGGCCAGAAGATGCCTTTTTTTTTTTTTATATATATATTTATTTATAGCATCTCATGTCTAAAATTCATGTACACTGGCTTATTCTGTCTAGGTGTATGTGAATTGCCCATCACTAGATTTGTTATTTCCTTTATATCTGTGTTTTCCCCCTAAAACATTGTTCTCTGCAATTGGTTTCTGCATGAATGTGGAGCTAGGTTGGGCAAATATTTCAAAAATTTGAGTGCCGAGATCAATCAAATGGGGGTGTCATCCGTAATGTTGTTCGATGGAGTATTCCAACCTTGTTAGAGGTAAACATTTGCCTTCCTTTCCTCCCACTGCCTTATTTGGAAGCTATTCTACTTATGTTGAAAACATAGATCTTGAAAGCGTGCACCACATTGAGTCTGGATTTTCTGTATAATTCTAATTCACTTTCTCATTATTCTCTATGTTTTGTTTTCTTTTGAGTCACACAATATCAATATTATTACAGTTGTTTATGTTCAATGATAGGTTCCTCAGTATGCTAGAACAGTACTGAATATTGTAGCACAACTGTAATTTCTGCTTGTCATTTGCCATTTCCAGCAATGTATATGAGATTTCACATATGGGGATGCTTCAGCTAGTGCATATGATAAAAAGGCCTTCAGCTTGTTGTTTGAGTAAATGGGGAGGCTTCTCTCAATCTTTCATATTGATATTGACTAAGATGTAACAAAAGGTGAGTAAAAGTGCAATTCATTTAGTATATAAACATAATGAAAAAAAAAAGAAAAGAGAAGCCATTAGAGGAGGTTCTTCTCAATGAAAATAAAATTAAAATAAATATTCAAACATCACACTCTCCCCAAAATGGCAGCCTAAAGAAAACAATGATTTAAGAAGAATATCCTCCCCCCCCCCCCCCCCCCCCAACCCTCTTCTTCATAACATAGGTTCCTTTCAAATCTTTTAGGAAAATATGCATTGTAAGACACCAAAGGTGAAAGGGTCTCCTTTCCTCTTACTCAAAACATTTCATCTCCCATGCCTTGAAGAAATTACACAGCAATTGGGCATGAAAGTAAGAAGGGAAAAAATAGAAAAGAAAAAGGCCACCTCATACACATATGAACAAATACATTATATATATTTGGATACATAAATACACACCCACATGCAGAAAGACACATCCTTAAATTTATTTCTCATAGCATATACAAAGGATTAGCGCATTAACAATTCTCCATATTCTTATTGATGTCGTTTGGTCCTGGGCTATCTTGTCAATCTTGAGTTTATGAAAGTAAGAGTATTTCCTTGCTTCTCTTATACATGTCTTCTAAATTCCTGTGAGCTACTTTTAATGTACTTAATAAATTCCAACATTTGATTGTGATGGTCGACTTAAATTGATTATGGTTAACTACTTGTTTGTAGCGGTGAGTATTTAGTTAATTTAAGAAACAGGGTTTGTTGGAGATGCTTCATGTGCCTGCAAACTTTAGGGGACTATTGAAGATTATCCACATTCTTTATTTTGTTTATGGAGTTGTGGGAATGTGAGAACGTTCTTATTTCATGAAACACAAATCCTTCAGTTTCTTTGAAGTGACTTCATGGTTATTTGCTGTGCAGGAACAAGAAGGTGCCACTCTGCTTGTATCTGCAAAATTTGACATTGTTTCTGCGCGTAATATCTACCTTCAGTTTGAAGAGGTTAGTTTTCCTGCCCTATATGAAATATGACATCCAAAATTGTTGAGCTGTATCAGCTGCAACTGTTCCCACTTCCCTGCAATTTTGTTTGACTGTTTTGGAAGTATTGTCAACGGAACTTAATAGATTAAATGTGTCATATTCTATGCATTTGTCCTTTTGTTTAGTATCATCCTATTTGAGTTTTCTGTTTGATTAATATATTCATATAGTATATGTAAATTCACCTAATTAGATTTATGCAAATGAGGGGAGAAAATAGGATAATATTGAAAATTTGTTTAAAAGCTACAGTCCAGCTTATATTTCCTAGAAGAGGATACATCAGCTATTTCAATTGGTTGCCACACCAAACAAGATAGGGGAAAAAAAATTGACTACTGGTTTTGTTCCATTCTTGTTCTCATTTTTGCAAATTTTAATCAATTTGTAGCTCCATCATAGCTGGAAGTGATTCTCATCTCTGTCAGTCCTCTTCAGATTATCTTTTATTTATTTTATTGCATCATTCATTTGAGCCAACACATCTGTAGGAATAAACATCACACAGGTAATCATTTTGCATGATAAATGAACTTGTCTATTTATGCTCTAACTCCCAACAAAACAGATCAAATTCTCGTAGTGAGGTTGCAGATAAGGCAAAATTTGTTGTGTTTAGATTTTGCAATACCATATTGCTGTAGCCTTAAAATGTGCTAAACAAATGATCTGTCTTTGAGTTTGGATTAATTTGGAGTCGGACCTGTTATCAGCAAGCATTCTGATCAAATTTCAGGTGAAAAAATATTTATGCCTCTTGCCGGACTTACCCCTTCTTCATTTCCAGATCTCAGTATAGATTATAGGCTGGGAACAAAGTATTAAGCTTCATGTCTTTGCAATGGGCCAATATTAAATGTCTAGTTATCCAAGAAGATGATGGAGATGTTAAGATCACTCCAGCATCACTTAAGAATTAAGATTGACAAAAAGATAGTATCTATTTGTTTAGTATAGAAAGAAAAAGGCAGAACACTTATTTCTTTTGGTGAGTGCTTATTGTGATATTTTGGTATTTCTTTACTTGCTATGAGAAACTACATGAAGTATTAATTTTTGTAAATTTATCTAAACCCTGCAATTTGTTTTTGGCAGATAACTATTCAAAATATAAATGTCAGTGAAGAGCTGCAAGCTCTAATAGCTCCAGCAATACTGCCACGATCATTTTTAAGCCTACAGGTAACTTGACCACATAAGTAGTTTCAGATGCATCTCCTATTCCTGTTAATAGTCACCATTTAGACAGCTCTGTTATCTGTGAACCTTGGCCAATAATAGGCTAGCTCAACAGTTTAACATTACTATTAAGAGAGTGTGGTACTTGTTATATCTTAGCCACGCTCTTGGCTTTTATTGATGACTCTGCAGATATGTCATTACCTAAGCTTGCTTGCTACTGAGACAACAGTTAGATTGCTATATTTCCTTTTGAGAGTATATTCATGGTTGTGTGCAGATCTTGCAGTTTATCCGTGCTTTCAGAGCTCAGATTCCTGTAAGTAACCCAGGAAGGTATGTCATGTTTATCATATATATTGTATCAATTATGAACTTATGATGCTTCATACAAGTGTGAGTGCTAAATGTATTTGCATTGTAGACAATCAGTGGGAGGACCATATTACCTTTCTTATTTGGATGATAATATGCTTTTGGGTCGTGCCGTTGGTGGTGGAGGAGTATTCGTGTTTACTAGAGCTCAACCTCTTGAATGATAAGGGCTAAGTTATTCAACTTATTATTTACTGCTGGTCAGCATTTCTACTCAAGAAAAGCATTGGTTTTGGAGGAAATAGCAATATGAGGACTACAGTGATAAGGCTTTTATTGATTGTGACTTATTATACATTTTTCTAAGACTGGTGGTTTTTACAACTGGCCACATACGTTTATACCCTTGCCACTTCTGGCATGCAAGAAAAACAGAAGAAATATGGAGGCCTTGTTTCTGGGTTTACTCATTATTCCTTAATTAAAACTATGGTATTGGATGGCATTGAAACTTGAAACTAACAGTAGCTTATGAGGGTTTATGCAGAAACCAAATTACTAACTGATAGAAACTGTCATAGTCAAAGTGAAAATCATATTGTTCTTCAAATTCAGTTCAAATCCTAGTTAGTCTTTCCCTGAGCTTGATGATTGACATGAGATATAAGGGTTGCATCTTACTTCTATAATAGAAATCTTGATTATGCTCTCCTAATTATGTGTATGTGAGTCTTAAGCTAAGATATGGGAGATGCTTTGATGGTGTATATATATGTATATATATATAAAGAAAGAAAGAAAGAGAGAAAGCATTAGTCAGTGATTAATGTCATAGATATAGATGGATTTTAACCTAAATAAGTATTAATGATAGATCATCCATTGTTCTAATCATTAGGATGTACTCATAAACAACTTATTGTTGACATGACTTGTGAATATAATTAAAATAGTGTCAGTGGTGGAACTAGGTGAAAGTGATGTTACTTCAATTATAACAGACTACTATGTCAACAGTTGTGAAAAATGTTGCATTCCTAACATTAATCTTTGAGAATAGTCAAGTGTAGTGTTGTTATGGATGAGGTTTGTAATAGAGGATTGTGACTACAATGGGTGCTGTTCTTTATATCTAAAAGCATTGGCGTGGCTGCAACATTAGGTGTTTTATGACATGACAATTGATAGCTTTTGAGAAGTTCCTGCAATTATTTTGGAGTAATAACTGAAGTAAAACCCTTTGGTACTACCAAAGGTCCAAAACTGTATGTATATTTCTATTTTAGATGGGGATTCACATGCAGCTAGAGCCTTTAACTACAATTAAGTTCTATTTATTGAGGTTTGAGGTTGCAACATGTTCCTTTGAACCAAATAGAACTCTTGCAAGTTTACTTGAATTTTCTGAAAATTCACATATTTACATAAATATTATTACAATACCTAGTGACCCTAAAGAAAAATAAATCACTAAGACGTAAGGATTTAAATAAACCATTAAATGATTAACTAGTCTTTATTTCAAAAGTTTCTAACCATTCAAATGCACGACTCATATAAGGGTTTAAACCTTAGGAATAGCTAGGCATAGTTATAAATTTTAGTTTCAAAATAAGAAAATTTCTGAAGTGGGAAAAATCAATGGCTAGGAAATTGATCAGAAACTCAAGGTTACGACGATAGAATTGGTTATCCTTCTCGTCATTGTTGTGCAAGCTAATGAACTTGCTCCTACCTCGTCTCCTCCCTCTTCACTTCTAAACTCGCTTCATAATCCCTCTAAACTCGATAATAAAATCATCAAGCAAGGACTATGTTTTCGGTGCCTGTATGAAAAAACTGATCTTTGTTCAAAAATACCAGAAACGGACCCTGGGAAGATTAAAAAAAAAAAGTTTGCATCATGAATTTTAGATTCCTTTCAAAACTGTTTCAGTAACAAATTGCATGTGTTTGATCCAACATATTATATAGCTGCAGACTGCTGGAATTATTGCTCCATGATTGTAAAACAATCTCAACTCGTTAATTTTATGGTTTGTATAGTGCAATGTTATCAACGGAATGTACCTCTCTAACTTCAGTTGTACGTAATTTATATGAAGAATCGAAGAATTAACTTCAATTTTGAATATGGTAAATAATTCCTAACATCTCTGTGTCTCTAAAAACTTATTCTTTTTGGATTCAATATATTAATGAAATTTCTTGTTTGAATCAAGTTTAATCTAATTTCTATAAGTTTGTGATATGATATCTGTTGTATAAGTTATGAAATGATTTATGATTTATGATAATGGGCTCTCATTTCTTCTCTTTTCTTCTCTCTTTTTCTCTCACCGGTCTCACTCTCTTCTCTCTTTTCTTCTTTCACCGGCCTTTGGCTTTCTTTCACTTTCTTCTTTCATCCCAAGAGGAAAACTTTGAGATTTTAGGTTTGGATTTGAGCAAAATCAAAAGAAATGAAGTTTGGGTCTAAGCAAAATCAAAAGAACGGACGCTAGATAGAGGATGGCCAGAGCAAGGGCTGCCAAGGGAGGCTGACCGGAGCGTGGGTTTGTGGAGGTGGTGAGTGTGGGGTTGTGGAGGATGGTTGGAGCGTGGTGGTTGTTGGTTGTGGGTTTGTGGAGGTGGGGTTGTGGGCAGGGATGAAGCCAGGACTTGAAGTTAGGAGGGACGGCTTCACTATTGGTTGCATGCGGCGACTTTGATCTCCGACTTTGTTGTTTAGCAACTGATGATTTTTTATTTGTGTTTTTTATGTGTGCATCTAGATATGAACAAAATTATTTTATTTTAAATTTTTTAAAGGGCCAAGTTATTTGTTTTGAGTAAAATTGGTTGATTAGGCTTAATTGTTTTTAGCTTTACTATTGATAATTTTTGTTGTTAGATAATTTTTTGGGCTTGTTTATTTTGTTTTAAATTTTAGATTTGACCTTTAAAAAGAGGAAAATGCTAAAGTCACAATTTTTTTTACAAATTGTTAATGTGGTTAATGGTTATTAGTAAGTAAAATGTGATGTAAGTGATGAGCTCACATGCAAACTAATAAGAATTTACTACTTCAATGGTTTGTAATATATTGTAGGAAAGTTTGTAGCTGTAGTAGTATTCGTAAAATAATAAGTGATATTGTTAAAAGGGCAAAAGTGTAATTTTATAAAAAAAATGCTAAAATTGATACCTATACCTATATATATATATTTTAAATTAGGGCGGACCGTTGCCCCCCCCTTGTCAAAGTCTCCGCTCGTCCTTGGTTGTGGGGTTGCAGAGATGGTGAGTGTGGGTTTGTGGAGGTGGGGCTGTGGGTTTGGGGTTGTAGAGGTGGAGTTGTGGACTTGTGGGTTTGGTTCAGACAAAAAGAGAAGAAGAGAGTTTAGAGAGAAGAGAAGAAGAAAGAGAGAAATGAATAAAAAAAATGAAAAGGAGAGAGAGAGAGAGAGAGAGAGAGAGAAATGAATAAAAAATGAATAGTTTTCAAGTAATGTAAAAAATAGAAGTTTTGATGTAGGGTGTATTGTAAAGTGTGTTGTTAAAATAGATAAAATAACCTTTTAAGTTGCTAAATGCTAAAAATTTTAGCTTCTATACTATATGTGCTAATAAGCTTTTATATTGTCTAATATGCCTTTTGTACATTAAATATCATTTTTTTATAATTGACTATGTAATTTTTTGGAAGCATATTCTTGTATATTTTTATTTATCCACTTTATGTACTAAGTTGTGTTTCACTTTATTAATGTGCTATGTTTTCAGAGATTCAACTGATGGATTTTCAAGATTTCTCCAAGAGTTAGACTTGCTTTAGTGTCATCTACAAAAATAGAAATAATATTATTCAGGGATACTTTGTTACCTGATTTTATACATCATGCATATTAATTTGGGCTTTAAAACCATGTCCATTAGCACGTTTTGGGCCCGAAACGGATTTATTGTGGAAATTTAATTTTATATAAGATTATATTGATTTTTTTTTTAATTTTTTATCTTGTTAAAAATTGTACCTATTCCATGCGTGATAAAGTTGTATATTAATTAAATGTTCTGGCCTATACTTGAGGTCCTTGGTCCCAATGACAAGGAAGCCATAAATAGTTAAATACTACCAAAATTGTTAGTGTCGTGTGTTAATCCCAATTGTCCAAAATGCAAGACTCAAACCCATTCTATTAAGAACAACCGAGATTTTACAATAACTAGTTGCAAACTTCTGTGAAACGAACTAGAGTAATTATTTTTAAAATATAAAGTAAAATTTGTAAGTTAAATAGTGCATGTGTTAGTTAAAAGTATTTTCTATTTTATATGTTTCATGTAATGGAACATACAATATATTTTGAATTGAACAATATATATATATATATATATATATGAAAAATGTAATTTACTAAAAATATTTAAACTTTATAATTACAATATTTTTGATATAAATGGAGGTGTTATTAAAAGACCTTTTTAAAATAAATACTATAATCAGTTGACTAATTTAAACATATCTAGAATATTAAAAAACAATGCACACCCCATTATGTAGAATACATGTAACATGTTATATTAAGTTTAAATTATTATATAAATTTGGAAGTGTAAAATTTGTTTTCTTTTCAAATATAAGTATAATGCCTATATTACTGAAACTCGAATTTTTAGAAGCAATTTACACCTTCTGATACCCCTATAGAAAGAGCTTCAACATTTACATGACCTTTAACACCCTTCCCCCACCACCCAAAAAAGAAAAAGAAAAAGAGAAGTATAACACCAAATTCTATTATATTTCGCCAAAGTTTGATATCTACGGTAAAAATCGATCCTACATATGAAGAATCAAACTTATTTGAGCAAACTATTCCAAAGTTCTTTGAGCGCCTCATATGCCATTGGACATGGAACAGCCTGCAGTCTGTTGCTTCCATCAATTGGAGTTTCAGTTACTAAGCCCAGCCTCAACAATGTACTAATTGCCTTGTCAATTGGCATTTCAACCTGCAAAACTCAATTATCACAAAATGCATATAATCTTTCTTGGTTTTTGTTACTTGTCATATTTATGGATCAAAGAATACATATAGTCAGCATTGCTGGATGGCCATAATGAACTCATTTTGTTACCTTTATTTTAAATGCATCATACATGAATCTCTCACATTTGTCTCCAACTCTTTGGCGACAAGTGACCTGCATTTGGCACATTTTCCAGGTGATCTATATGACCGGAACAACGCTGGAAAACACTGGCAAATTTACCCTATGGACTTCAGAAGAGGCATACATTTTTGTTAAACCAAATAACCTAAATAATGCCAGAAATAAGAATGATGGTTTTAAATAAAAAGATAGGTTTGGAGTCAACAACTTTTTTGTATGAGTTAGTATCATTTAAAATTCTTATAGTTCAGACAACTAACTTTAATTACAAACTGAAAAAAATTTACAAACATGTTGGCCATAACCATGTAGGCTTTAAACGGAAAGCTTGCTTCTAGGTTTCCAGCACCAGTACCAAGACCTCAATCTGTAAAGAAAAGCTTTTTGCACTACTTAATTGAATTTTTTTTTAATCTTATTTTTCTGATCAAACAAGGAAAAAAAAAAAAAAAAAATTTAATTCCTGCCTAATATGCCTTCTCGCATAATTAGCCTTGATATTTATGCATATAGAATAGGTAATGGAAAATGCTAATGTTACTATCGATTTGCTACCGAAAAAAGAAAAGAAAAAGGAAGGATGTGACAATGAATATGATTGCTGCCACTTCAATTAAACAATAAATAAATGTGTAAATAACTTCTTTACTTGTAAGGTTACGTGGAAAAATTTGTGATGTGTCTAGCATTATTCATAGGTAATTTGTAACACTTTTTTCGGAATCATTCAATTAGGATCACAGGAAGGCCACTCAATATAGAATCTTAGGCTATGAAGCACGGGTGCGGGTGCGGGTGCGGGTGCGGGTACGGGTGCGGGACTCGGCAATTTTTGAAAAAGGTGGGTGCGGGTGCGGCGGGACTCGGCAATTAAAAAATTATTAAAAATATTTTTATTTATATTTTCTATATATTTTTACTATTAAAATATTCTTAAAAAACATATTACTAATTTATTATGCCTTGATTCACAAAACAAAGAAAGAAAAAAAGCAAGAAACACAAAACACAACACAAAACCAAAAAGAAAACACAAAAGAAGCAACAAATATTCAAAATAAAATTAAGGAATGATAGATTTAGGGTTTTTGGGTCTCATTTAGATCAGATTTCGGCAGTTGAAGCATGATTTTCGGCCTGTTTCGGCCGTTTCGGTCATGTTTCGGCCATTTCGGCCGTTTCGGTCGCCGGCCGATACGGCCGAAACAGACCGATTCTGGCCGAATCGGCCCGAATCTGCTCGAATCGGCGCCGCGTCGGCGCGATTCAAGCCGCGTCGGCGCGAGTCGGCTGGAAAAAAAACGAAAACATGTGGCCGACGCGGCACCGACGCGCGAGCAGCGGCGTCCCTCGCGCGTCGCCGCGTCGCGCCGCGTCGGACGCGGGTGCGGCACCTCCGGCGCCGCGTCCGTGCTTCCTAGATCTTAGGTGATAAGGACCAGGACCTTTTATCTTGATAAGTCATTAGGACAAGCACTCTTTACAATTTTAGTAAATGTAAACTTTTTAGTTTTAGTTCCACTAGTTTTACATGATATATTTCCACTTTAAATAGATTATTCATTACATATGTCTTTGAACACTTTGATCTCCAATAGTAACTTGAAACATATATAAATTGTTGAGCAACTTAGTTATTCACCGTTTCCAATATGTTTTCCCTTTCATCTATGATCAAAATTAATTTTTTTAAAGAAATCTATTCTGCATTGTCATGAAATAATTTAAATATGAAACAACCAAGTACCCTGTATAAACAATGAAATGTGTGCAAGTAGCAGCTACAAGAGTGGTGTATGTTGTTAATGAAGCATATAGTCAAAGATGATTTTACTTTACTATGCACAAAAAAAAGTAGGTTTACAAAATCCTATAAAGCTTCCTGATCATATAGGATATAGTAGAAACATTAAATTGAGATAGGGAAGGCAAACCTGGCCATTCTCTGCTTTGAGCAGGATTGCATAGGCCAAAATGGCTTCCTTGTACTGCATATAATGCAAGGGGAAAAGAATAGTTATTCTTAAATGTTGGCATAATAATCAATAGGTAAACTAGAAGCACAGAGGAGATAAACTTTGTTCATGTAGAGTGTAGAATGGAAAATGTTAAAAGGCTTAATCTCATTCTAACAAGGTGCAAAATCTTAAATTTAGAGAGAGTTTCTAAAGTCCAAAAGGAAAGAATATACTAAAAAATATTAAGTAATCTCAAAAGAATATTTAAATATACTTTTTTTTTGTGGCCTTTCTACATTGAAAAAGCCTATTCATAGGGGCCATAGAACTTAACCAGAAATTAAGACATTCCTAAACAAAGGACACCATTTTGACTAAAAGAGCCCTATGATACCAACGAGAAAAGAAAATATTCCAAAAACCTAAAAATCTGAAAATTACATTAAAAAGTATGAAAAAATTGACCCTCTAGTTTTGTCCTACATCAATATTTGTCCTATCTTCATCAAAATATTTTCCACCTTAGTCATACTAAGGCAAGTACTTTGCTTGTGTTTGGTGCTCCGTTAGACACTAATGCTTCTTTAAAATTAAATAACTAAATGTTACTCACCACAATTACAATTATGAGTTACTTTACTAGTCTTCTCACCTAGACCACATAAAGCCAGTCATATTTTTAACATTTTATAAAATCAACCATTTTGCATTGCAATATAAAGGAAGAAATATCCCTTTACATGGCTAAATAGGACTAAGTATTTAGTTGGTATCAGTCACCACTGGCAAGCTTTAAGTCAGCTAGATGCTGAAATGAAGGCCTGAGAAAAGTATAGCAGGTGGCCATGTAAGGCTTTAGAAAATGACAGTGTTGTAATAGATAGTAATTAAATAATTGCAATCCAAGATGATACAATAAACATCAGTGCTAAAAGATAACTGATTTAGAACCTTGCAATGTTATAACATACTCTAGCCCCAAAAAATTTTAGCAAATAAATGCTGTACAAGTTTCAAAAATAAATTAATAAAACTAAAATACTTCTTACTTGCTGCTGTTCAGAAGCATCTAGAAGAAAGTGCACTGAGCCAAAGCCACTTGCTAAGGTTTTCTCATAAAGGGTCTTGTTGACCAATAACTGCAACAAAGGCTTCTTTTAGAACATTATTTATATAACTTAATTTGAATAGATTTAGATCATAATCATCTTCAAGACAGCATACGATGTATTGAATTGACTCACTTGATACCTATCCCATGTCTGCTTGTAACCCAGAACTACACGAGTCACATAATTATAAGAGCACTTATAGCAACCACATCAAGAATTACTGCTGATCTGACATAAAATGTAAAAACAAAATTAAAACAGAAATTTCACAAAGAAAATTGAAAACAGAAGATATTATTACAGACTACTATAAACTAAAAGGAATCAATGGAAAAAAAATGGTACAAATTTTCATAGATAGATTTTCACTTCATTAAAGAACCAAACTGGTAAATAAAAAAGGATATAACATAGGAGAATGGAAACAATATCATTATTTAGTAACCCTGCTCTACAGCAAATATTGTTGGGGGGGGGGGGGGGGGGGGGGGGAAACAAATATATATATATATATATATATATATATATATATATATCCCAGTGTTCTTTTGCTAATAATCCTCCTTGAACTTTTGCCAGGGTCACTATAGACAAGTTCCAGTAATGAGATAAGCATTGTGTGTAGACTTTTACCAATTCTGCATGTTTAATAAACTCTCTCGAATATAATGTTTCATTACTCTGGGAAAACAATATTGTCTTCTAAATCCCTTAGAAGTAATGATTAGAAAAAGCAAAGGAAACCAAGTGCATGTGTAAATAACAATAAAGAAGATCAAATAACTGCAATAAGTTCAATTCAAAACACATGTTAGAGGTGAATGATCAAAGCAGGCTATATGTAATCACCATGATCACTTTTAATGTTTTAAAGTAATTAATATATATATATATATAGAAAACAAACAATGCCTTGTTAAATTTGGAAGATACTCAAAGGATTTAAAGAAAATGACCATTGGTGAGAGACAAATGTTAAAAGCAGTGTCTAGCAAGTAATCCTTATGCCTAAGCTTGTTAGCCTCTTATGACAATTGATACCTTAAGAATTCATAAGTATATCATGAGAAGTTAATATAAGAATCAATTAGACTTTCTATCTGCAATATACTATTTGCTGCCATGTTAGTAAAATTCCAAAAGCAATTTCACAATATCTAAGAAACACATACGGAGAAGATGAGATGTTTTCAAATTTGTAGTTTATGAAGAATGCCAAAAGTCCCACAATTGTGGCAGCATCCAAGCGTACCTACAAGTTCACAATTCCCAGACATGAGGCTAGAGATTTGAAACATATTTTTTGTCAATAGAATTATCTCATTACTATTTTATAAAAACATTATCAAAATTTGCATTACAGGTATGACTACTTGATGTGCATGGCTTAACAGGGTATGTATTAATTAGGTAGATTCTTTGGTCCAACACCTACTACCCACTATTATTATATCTTATAAATTATGTTGAACACCTTTGTTGAAATATAAAAACACTTCAATGAATATGATCAAATCATATGCATCTTAAAACAAATCTTAGCCATAGTTCTTGGCTAAGGTAGTGAAGGAGTAGGGTGGGGTAGATGTAGTAGTTCTTACCATCAATTTTAACAGACATAGTTTTGTCAGCCTTATTTTCCATTTGTTTTCAGGCCGTTCAGGCTTCTCAGCACTCAGCAGAGAACTCATTGCTTAACACTTTATTCTATATTGTTAATAATTTATACATATAAACATAGATTAAAACAAACCCATTCTAGCAAATTTTGATGATACTAGTTTCTGCTCAGCAGAGCACTCATTGCTTAACAGTTTATTCTATATTGATAATAATTTATACATATAAACATAGATTAAAACAAACCCATTCTAGCAAATTTTGATGATACTAGTTACTTGATACACACACACACACCACACACACACACACACACATATGGCCTTCCAATAGATAGCTATCATCAAGTCATGGATGCAAAGGAAAATGCAAAGGAAAACTTTTTAAACATATTTTTTGTGGTATTTAATTATAAAAACTTCTAATATGTAATGAAGATTCATCCATCCATTCATACCGTGTCTATGATACGGAAAGATAGCTTTTTGTGGGGGAAGATGACCTACAAACAAATTTGACAACGATGTGAAAATTCACAGGCAAACATTTTCAAATTACAAAATAAATAACTATCAAAAATGGTAAATAAGCACAGGAAATCACATGAGATGAGCCTAAGATATTGGACATTTGATAGACATTGCAGTCTCAGAAGTATTTACTGGTAAATCCGGAATAGGAATCCTTTCAAAGATCTTTAACTGCAATGGTGGAACCTCAGCTTTATTTTCAGCATCATTATTGCCATCTTCCTCAGTATAAAGTAAAATCAATTCTTGGAATGCTGGCTCCTAGAAAAGGCACCAGCGATTAGCACATAGATTGCTAATTCATATTGGCAATCCCTAGAACATTATATCCTTTACAAGACTAAGCTGTTATTATAGCTGACAAGCTTCATAATGCAAAATGAATACATATAGAAAGAGGGGATCATAATTTGAGTAACAGTACATACAGGGCAAAACTAATGTTAATATTGGGACTAAAATGACATGAGAAGGAAAAATTGTGGTAAGACATCAATGATTGCTGTCCCTAAAATTAGGAATAAGGACTAACCTGCAAATTTTAACTGTATCTGTATAAATGATAGCAAGTGTAAAGTCTAAGTGATATAGAAATAAAAAGATGGAGACATATAAGTTCATAATTAAAAAAAGGCAGATATAGTTATGAGTATAGTGACAATGGAAACCCTAAGCTGCACTATAATACTTGAATTGGATCACTCTTCAATGAGAAGAATAAAGTGATTTCTTTAGAACTCTACCAACATCTGTGATTGCTTAGCTCACGCAACTCTGAAATAATTTATTTGTTATAAAATATAATAAATAAAATAAGAAGAAGCATTCCTTATTATCGGAACTACTAAAGTTACCCAATATCAATAATAATGCTTTCTAAATTTTGTATTTACCACCATTTTTCTTATGTGAATGGGTCTTGTCTTGTGCTTAAAACTGTTTTCCTCTTTTCCTTTTTCTTACAAATTCCACCTTATAATTTTCATTCTTTTTAGAACAATCACCATCCCATCCATTGTCCTTTATTCTGAATCCTTATTTCTCTCTCAAAGGCATTTTAATATTTTGAAGCATTCTGTCTTTCTTTTCATTTTTATTTTAGTATATACTATATACAGAAGATTGATTACCAAAAATGGGCAAAAGGTATAGTCTTGATCTCTTAAGTGGATTGTCCATAACAAACAACATTAGAGACAACATTTTCGATAGAACTAGAACAGGAGAGATATGGGGAATACCTGCAGAATTGACTGAGATAGAAGAATAGAAATAGAAGTTTTAAACATCTTCCAAAGATCATTTCCACAGAATTTCCTTGTCGCAGGTCTCCATATATCATTAAGTGATATTCTTGATAAGAAAATAGGCCTGGGTGAACAATTCTTTTGTTACTTGGTCATTCAAAGGTTGCTTTTCACTTAAATAGCTACTGATTAAAAAGAAATTTCAGAAAACAAAATGCTAACATGGAATGAATATGCAATTACAAAAGAGCTTCAGTTCCAACTAATTTTTGGTCCAACAAAATTCTTAACTTTCTAGCTCTCTTTCTTTGCATGGACATGCCAACTTTTGAAGTGCACTCATATCTGTACTATTAGTTGAGCAAAAATAAGTATTGACAGTTTAATTTTCTTAAATTAATCCAAAAATGAAATTATAGAAACTACAAAATTAACTTTATTCTTTGAACTCTGAGAGATTCCTAGACCCTACCCTACCAATGGTAGCATGGACAAGGAGTTAAATACAGAACATCCTTAAGAGATAGGCACTCTAACAGAAATAGAACTTCCATTTCTTTTTTTAATCTGTAAATGCATCAATTTACATGAAAATATCTTTATCTAGTGAAAGAAACCAAGTATAAGTAAGGCATAAGACTCTACTTTTAAACTGCAGCACTTATGTTAATTCTTTGTTTATTTTAAGGAACCCAATATTTGGATAGGTTTTTCTCCTTAATAGGAAAAAAGCAGCAAATGAGAGGCGAACACGATTTCAAATAATTAAATAAAAAATAAAAAATAGACCACTACAGCCACATTATGAGAAGAAAGGGATTTAACTGGTGCCAACCTCTTGTAAAGTTCAGGAGCATTACTGTCACTATCAAGCTCATGCGGTGTTTCAGGTGTGGGTGGAATTAGTCCACTCCATGAAAGCAGTTTCCTCAAGAGCCTTCCACGAGGACCAACTGGTGACAAAATCCCTTCATAACGACTTACTGCCCTCTGCGCTGCCAGCCAAATAGGAAGGTCTGTATCTGATAATTGATCCACTCCTAGCTGATCATCAGAAGCATGTTGATTATTGAGAAATAATTGCTGAAAAACTGAGAGCTCTTTAAGCCAAAGCTTTGTTCTCTTGGTCCACTCTTGAACTTCTTCTGTCTGACTAGCAGTTCTCAAAGCCTGTTCTACAGCAGAAGAGATAACATCCGTCAAAACTAACATGGACTATGATTGAAAAGAAGAACAAAAATGAATGTTTTTAAGAAACTAAAAATTTTAATTGCATCAAAGAAGAAATTACTATCAATTGGAAAGAACCTACAGTTCCTTTTCAATGTAAAAGACCTTAGGAAGATTGTTCTGTCTCATCAGAATTAGTTTCAGACATGTAGTGGTTATCATATCAAACTCGTTTGAAACTACTAACAAGCCATGCGGTTCATCATGCAGTCGCATTTATCAGATGCATTTAACATTTGAATTATACAGTTTTCTAAGTCAGGTCAATATAAAATTATGACAGGCACTGTAATCATGCAAAGACATATAATTACCTTACATAAGCAACCAAAGTAATATGGTTACATGCAGCGACATAAAAGAGTTTTTCCCAATCTATGGAAATTCTACAGATAGGTCAATAGAAAATAATGACAGACAGTATAAACATGCAAAGCCATATAATATAATTAGCTAAGATTAGTAACCAAAGCACTATGATTTCAAGTAGAGACATAAAAGATGTCTGCCAAATCTATGGAAATTCTACTGATAAACATTCAACCAAGTTAAAAAAAAGGACAGTATTCATCCCTGAAAAAGTTCTATATGTGAATAGAAGAGTTAAAAGGAGAAAAAGATTAAAGTAGGTAGCACTGGGAAGTTTCACGGACCAGGGAAGCAGAAAACAGTGACAGCAATTTAAAAGTTCATTCCTTGTTAACAACCAAATTGCACATATGTATCCATATGAGTATGTTGGTACGTGTAAATGTGTATAAATGCCAGTTTCTAATTTTATCTTTTCATGCAAGATAAATGCCAAATTAATGTATTATTTATGAGATTTACATATTCGAGAACCATCAAAAAGTTTAACCATGAGACTGCCTCATAATGGAGGAAAACTAAAGTTAAAAAGAAAGAAAAAAAGAGTTACCTCATTTATCCAGGTTCCAAGTTTCCCTAAAGGTTTTGATATAATGAAAAAAATTCCTCTCAGAAGTTTGGATTGTATGTAATCCAGTTTTTCAACAATTAGGAGGCCCTTCTGCCTCTCAGTTGCATAACCCCGCCTGCAAGGAAAATTGATGAAATGTTAGATTTTGTAGAATTCTAGCAATGGTAAGTCCAGTGTTATATTCTAGAAATAGTACCCAAATCTAGCCAATTTCATCAGCTAAAAATGGATTTGTTGGGTAGCTCAGATACCACAAGGTATTTACCATAAGGAAGTACCCTGGGCACTTCTCAAAAGTGAAGTGATTGGATTCTAGCAATAGTACCCAAATCTAGCCAATTTCAGCTGCTAAAATTGGATTTGTTAGGTAGCTCAGATACCACAAGGTATTTACCATAAGGAAGTACCCTGGGAACTTCTCAGTATAGTTCTAGTTAACATGTTGGTCATCAACTCAGGACTTAATGCAATCATTATAATATGTGTTATGGTGTATAATTCATAAAATAACAGCTATACTATATTTCATGATTTGGCTTGTTCAAATTTCTTGTATATTTAAGACAAAAGCACCATATTCAAGAAAATATAACATCACCTGAATATTATTGCATTGGACTCAGACGCTCTCTTCCAATCAACATATATTGGCAAAGTAAGGAGATAATCTGTGTTAAGTGCAGATGTCAACATCAAATCCCTAGCTGATAATTCTTCAAACTGAGCATCGTGAAGAAGTTGCATAAAAGCACGCTGGAAACGAGTGGCAACAGCAACTCTGTGAACAAATTTGCACTATAAGTTCAATATACCTGAGGGATGAAGCTGAACAACAACTACAATATCATATATGTTTACCTGAATATAAAAAAACAATACATCATATAACCATCTAACATCTAGGAAGCCTTCGTATATTCTCACAAAAAAGTTTCAACAAATAAACATACTATGAATAAACAAAAATCAAATCAGACTTATTGTAAATATCACTTTCCTCATAGAATTATTGTTGTAATCTCTAAAATGATTTGTTCACTTTCCTGGAACGACAAAAACTCTTATACAAATAATATATCAATTTGAAATATTTTTTTCCTCCTTATGTTGATAAATCTGCTGGTGCACATGCAAACACACACACAAACACATATTCTATAGGTTGCCATATATCTTGCAGGCCTTCCCTTCTTTATTGACCTGCAGTATCATGTTCATATTCAAGCTAACAAGTTATTTCTTGGAGCTTTCATGTAGATTTGAACATTTTACACTCAAATTACCTGTAGGCCATGTTGCGTCATTTTAAAATTTAAGAGTTGAGACACTGAGGATATCTGCCACATAAAAGGTTTTCAAAGCCCTCATGGCGCCTTACCCTGGCCTTTATTGCTTAAAAGTTATCTCCTTTATTTGGCCATTACCATAAAATAAATAAAGACTCTAGCTTATGCAGCAACTGCAAATTAGTATCCAATTCATAAAAGAGCTTATTTCAAGTCAACTAGAAAACGGTCTAATGTCTTCAAGACAATTTGTGACAAACCTGGATCCACTATCAGAATATTTCTTGACAGATTTGTCTGAAGAGCCCAAGAAATTTCTCAAGTCCAGACTGTGGATGAAAGAAATAGCCTTATCAATTTTGATCTCTTCCTCCTTATATCCCTCCATGCTGCCAATTCCATTAATGCCATCCCCAGTAGACTCTGCCTCCTCCTCATCAGCAACAACTTCTGTGTCAGAAGTAGCTGAACCATCATTAATTGATTCTTCTTTTTCTATGGAACAAGCATAGGAATAATCAGTGCGCATTTCTTCTAATATGCTTTTGTGTTCAGCATGAAGGATGGTGTCCAAGCACCTGCAGTTACATAAAAATATGAAAAATTTTGCATTTATATAGACACAAAATAACCACAAAATTTATGTTCAAGCAGAAAGCTGCTTCTGGTTTGATTGTTGACCAAGCATATGAACTCTTGGATATATCATGGTGAAAGGAAATCTCAAAAATTGGGATACATAAATAAGCAAGCACAACTGCTGTTTGGAGAGGCTCTGCATATTGTGAAAATGTACAGAATGTATAGAATCTGGTGAAAACAACACCCTTCACACTGATGGGTAGGGTACCAAGGATGAGAGAGCATGGAGTCCCAAAAATAAAGAAAACTTTTCAGTTAAATGTTCTGAGCAAGCTATGGAGGAAAACATGGGGGAGAATCTTTGGCATAAACTGGCATGGAGCAAGATCAGGATAACAATGTATAGTTTCATATATGGATAGGAAAAGCAGCTGCTGCATTACCATATAAGTGGGAGCAGGGAATAAAAATTTGAATGGCTCATAATCACTGGAGGCTTGGTGATGTGATCTACCATACCGTGTGCAGAAAGTGGAATTTTTGAGGAGAAATCTTCAGAGCAACTACTTATTATGTAATAATTAGGAGAAATAAAAGGGTCTTTACAAACACTGGAAGACTGGGAATTCGGCCTATTCTCAGGCCTTAATCCATTTAACTAAGAGTAAAGCTTTATTCATCAGAATTGGTTCAAAACAACCCTGGCAATGGGGCTTTCACCAATAAGCGGGATTTTTAAAGCTGATTCTAAGCAAAAGGTTGAGATTGTTTCTAGACAGGGAAGAGCCACCTAAAAGGGGTTAGAAATTTCAGAAACTGATCTCCTCAGTAGAATAAGAGTGAGTGTGGAGGCATTCTCAAAATTTTAATTAGAGAAAACTGAAACAAGCAAAAAAGATAAAGGTATCAGGACTACTATGAAAGCAATGAACTCCAACAAATATGCTGGTATTCACAATAGGCTGAATGAGATACCATGAGAAAGAATCATTTTGTAAAAGAAATAAGACAATAAACGGGTTTTATTGCAATTTTAAGCATTAGTCAAGTAGTTAGTTGTTGCTTCTCCTGGCTATGAGTGTGAAGGTATCAGGCAGTTTGTTGTGCTTAATTATCATGAACAGAGGCTTCTTATATCTCATGCACAGTGCTCTAGATGGTTCAGATGATCTTCTCCCTATACAGTCCTTTTCTGTCCAATTTTTTAGAATAATAATTAAATGATAAATCTCACCCTTTCCTAATAGCTTAACTTTTGGGATAAATTGTATTTTATCATGGTATCAAAGCTGCTAATCTTGAGTTTGAATTCTGTCTCCACTCTATCTCCCATTTAAAAAGTTGGGGGAGTCTTAGAATACTTAATAGCTTAAAATTTTGAGACGATTGGTCGTTTATCACATTTCTCAACTCCACCAATCAAGAATAAAAAACAAAAAGATACACAATATCTTCTGCTAAGCAAAAACACAGATAATCTATTCATTCTAAATAGTTCTCTTATATTGTTTTGCGTGAATCCTTTTTTACATAGATACATACATGCATATTCTGTCAGTTAAAAAAGGGTTGTATTTGACTGTCTGTGTGAGTGAGAAACTGGTTAATCAGTGAAATTGCAGAAAAGTTCTATTCAATTCATGTTCTTTTATCTTTGATTGACCAAATATGCACCACAATCAGCTACACAAAGCAGAAATCTCTCTTAAACACACATACACTCACAAACCCTGTACAATACTATTAAAGAAAAAAAAAAATTTGGGGGCTTACGATGAGAGAAGAAGAAACTGTTGGGTATCACCATCACCATCATCTTGCTGAGACTGAAACATCTTCAAAACAATAGCGTCTAGCAACTCAGCCTTTGAAACCGGGATGTACTTCTGCCTCGACACTTTTATTCTCGAAATAGAAATTCCTTCTTCTTCTTCCTCCTCCTCTTGTTGTTGTTTTTCTTCTTCTGGGTCATCTTGTTTTGGTACAAAGTCTCTCTTTTTCTTCTTCTTCTTCTTCTTTGTTGGTGTCATTTCGATAACATCGTCAGTTCTGGACTCCATGGGTGGCTCTGTGGACATTTCTTGAAACCCAGTAAGAGAGGAACATCGAATTCTGATAGAACTATAGTGAGGCTTCGTTAATGAACGGTGTGAGACTGAGACAGCGCAGAGGCTAGTGAGAGCTTGCAGAGAAACTGACATCAGAACCAACCACCAAACCCAATTGAGAATTCAAGAAGAAGAAGAAGAAGAAGAAGGAAATCTTTCTGAGAGTGGTGGGCGTGGCAAAGCTGTGGCTACAAGTTTTTGAGAACTAAGAAGCATGGTTAAAATTAACGGCTAAAGCGTACAACGTTGTTAAGTGGAATTTCCTTTTCGGATAAGGAATATTTTGTGTCTATGGGTGGGGGGAAAATTGGCTATAGCAAACTTTTCTACCAATCATTTTTTTTTTTTTTTCTTTTTGCTGAATCTTTGGCTTGTGTGGTTAAGTAGTATTAAAGTACAGTTTGGCAGCCTGAACATTGTAAATTTCTAGAAATATATGAACTTCTGGTTCTAATCCAATTATAAGTTTATTGCTGTGTTTGTTAGAATAGTTATTCAATTTTGTTATTGTGTAAAATTATGGGGGAAAATGTTGTTTTATACTTGATATTGCACATTCTGTAAACATTGCTTTTGAAATCACGTTTTCAAATTTTCAATCGTATTTTGAAATCACAATTTTAGTTAAAACTGAAAAATAGTGAAATAGTATAATTTTTAACTAAAATTGTGTTTCAAAAATATGATTTCACCTCACGGTTTTAGTTAAATTAGTAGTTATAATTTAAAATCAAGATTTCACAATATAGAGTAGTCTTTTGGTAAGATAGGAGTCTTGGAGGTACGTAAACTAATAGAGAAGTGCATTTTTTTTTAACTCTTTTAAGTTTTCTTATCTTTAAATTACCATGTAATAACGCATTAAACAATAAAAAAAAAAGTCAATAAAATGATCCATTTAAATATACGAATAGATATAATTTTACAAATTCAACTAGGTTATGTATATAAACTCATCTAGGTTGTTACAAACCCGTCAGGTTTGACTAGATTTGACTAAATCTTATGCATAAACGATCCATTTAAAAATCCGAACAGGTCTAGGTGTCAAGTTACTGGATTTTTGTTTCAACTTGGTGTACAGTGAGTGTCCCGTCGTGAGTGTATGATTCTAAACTTTGTCTATTAGTGCAGTACAAATAAAATGAGTGTTATATAAGTAATTAGCCTAAGCCCACAACCTAATTGGTGCTTTAAGAGTCATGCTCAAAGTAAAGGTGCGGGTAGTAGGAAGCTAATTTTAATTTGGACACAAGATCACGAGATGGGCCTCGCTGATGTGATTTGGTGAAGATGTTGGCTAATCAAGCATGAGAGGGAGTGGATCACAACCGTAAAGTACCCTAAAGAAGACGGTGACAAACAAAGTCGACCTTAATGTGGACCACCCAAATTTATGAATCATCTACTGCTCATGATTTTTTTTTTTTTTTTTGGAGAAGGTCTACTACTCATGATTTAGAAAAACTATTTGTCTCTTATATTTCAATTTTAATTAATATTTGATTTCAAAAAAAAAAATTAATATTCAATTACTCCTACGGTTTTGATTGTAAAGTCTATATACTGATGCTGTAAATAAAGTCATAGAAACCAACCCTCCATTTGGATGTCAAAAGGAATGAGAAGAAAGGAAAATGAAATAAAATAAAAATAGAAAAAAACACCCAAATTACTTTTCTTTTTCTTTTTCTTTTTTTCATTAGGATGTACCTCGAAGGTGATAGTCCCCATCAAACAGTTATAATTGTGTGTGAGTTAAAGTGATTGTCTCATATCTCAAATCGTCATAACCTTGAGACACTTATGCAATCTTGCGATATTTTTCACACACAACACGCAATATTCTTTGCTACTCTTGATACATGTGCAGGTACAATGTGATTTGGTCATCACAAGGTTTACATGTGTTGATATATGCTCACTAAACTGTCTTAACTTGTTTTTGAAATATAAAATTGGTTAGACTTGTTTAATGTGTGTGTATGTGTGTGTTTTTGGGAGCTAAATGCTTAACTCTTTGTTGTTTAAGAGATGTTTTGAGAGGTTAAAATGTTAGTTGGATCATTGGCTTAGTTGCATGTTTGATTGCATTCATATTTGTGTTTTTCTCCTTCTTGAAAAACTCTTTTTAAGCCATCTTGATACCTTCTCGACACCTCTCGATACTTGGCTTATCTGTCGAGCTCATCAGTTGCATCTTATCGCAAGCTCGACACCTCTCGATAGCTAGATGGATAGATCGAGAAATCTCCTAGTCTCTTGATAACTTCTCGATAGCTAAGTGGATCGATCGAGAAATCTCCTGTCTCTTTGATAGCTTCTCAATAGCTATTCGATCCATCGAGATATACTCGATAGCTTCTTAACACCTCTCGATCCATCGAGATACCTTTGCATGCATTTCATTTTTTGTTTTGCATTTTTTTTTCTTTGTGTCCATTGTATCTTGTTTTTCTTTTTCTTGCAGGTCTATGGATCCTTGTTCTCCTCATTCCCTCTATATCTGTTTTCTGTCTATCTCTGGTCAAGTCTTTTGGCTTTTTATGCCCTTTGACAATCGTGTCAAAAAGGGGGAGAAATTTGAGGATTGAATGTCTTTCCTCAAGGGGAGTAATAGACTTAGGGTGAGAACTTCATGTTAAAGGGAGGAAAGTTTTTGATGTAACTAACTTAGGGAGAGTTAGTTTGATACACATTGATATTGATATATTTTTGTGTTGTGTATCTTTTGGTTTTATAACCATTTTTACATACATGATGCTTATCAAGTGGTATATGTGATGATGTATGTGTTTCACTCTTTATCTCACATGTGTTTTTTCTTTTCTCTTTTTATAGACATGTTTCTTGTTTATTTTACTTGTCATTGTTTTCCACATGGTTTGATGTGTTTTGTTTAGTGCCTTTCAGGAAAGACAAGTTAAAGCCAAGTCAAGATTCCGAACCTTCTTCTTACGGCAACTTCCAAGGTTCAGATCTTTTAGACAAGGCTTGTTTATTTTGTAATCTTAAGTAGAATGTATTCTAGGACATTCAATGTACTCTTGTGGTTTTGTCATGAATTGCCAAAGGGGGAGATTGTTGGGGACATATTTTTATGTAATTGGCATATCCTTTAACAAAATGCACTTTACTTGTATTTGGGTAAATCTAAGTAGGTTCAAGATGATCATTACAAGTGATTAAATTGAAGATATGAAAATTACTCAAAAACTGCTCAAGAAAAATGCAAACTGTAGGTCTCGATACCTCCTCGACAGAAGCTTAATCTGTCGAGATTCATTAAAGCTCGACAGATGTCTCGATCGATTGAGCTTACGGGTTTTAGATTATAGCCAGCAACATTTTTAGTCTAAAAGACTATTTGTTTATGGGTTTGTATAATTCTTATTGGACTAGAAAAGTTTAACGTTTGTGTAAATCTATTTGGAATAGGAAAGCCCATTAAAGCTCATTTTTAAAGGAGGTGCAAAAAGAAAAACCTAACCCTAGAGAGCTTCATAAGGTTTTCTTTTTAAAACTCTAGCCTCCTCCTACAGAAGAAAGAGTTCTTGTTGCATTTCTTATACTTTTTTGGGTTTTGTGACCAAGAAAAGTCTTTTCCACCAACATTGAAGATCTTATTGGTGTTTTCATGTGAAGTTGCTGCAAATCAACTACAACAATCAAAGGGTTGCTGTGGAGTTAGTCATGTACCGAGATTCGTGCAAAGGAGTAAGTCGTGTACTGGGATCCACACAATTGGTTAGTCACGTACTGGAAGTCGTGCATTGAAAAGGAGAGATTATCACTACAGAACAAATTCAATTGGGTATTGGGGTAAGGGTTCAACTGTAGGTTGGTATAAGGTATTGAGATTCCTTTACTTGTAACTGCTTGTTGTGATAATAGTGGATTCTCACGAGTAGTGACCTTAAAATCACCCGGTGGAGTTTTTGCCTTGGAGGTTTTTCTCATTCGTAAACAAATCATCGTATCAATTTATTTTCCGCTGCACTTTAGTTTATTGGTGATTTGTTTGTGCTACCACACGTTTGCATGTTAATTTGATTAATTAATAAATTTGGCTAATTAATCAATTTAATTCATCATAAGGGGTCAATACGTTTTTGGCCTATCAACCAAAAATTCATAATGCCCCTCATAGGTTCTAAAGGCAGTTTTCTCTATGTCCCACTTTGGTTAAGTGTAAGCTTAACCATGTGTTTAAAAGCTCTTGGGCACCCTCTCCTTACAAGCCAGTTTACAAGGGTGAGTTCTACCCATGAGTTTATAACATTTGGTATCAGAGCCAACCATCGCCCGATTAATCGGATATAGCTCCTTGAGTATAGAACAAATGAGTTACGGCTTTGTGGTCAGATCTCGGAAGGGGCGACCTAGAGGCTGGATCAAAATTACTGATAGTTAAGTGGAGCCACCAAAAAGAGAAAGGGCTACCAACGGGTCAATGTCACTAAAGTGAGCCATCATAGACGTCGGTTGCGGAGCGTGGTGGTATGTTATGATCTTAATGTCCCACATTGGTTAAGTGTAAGCTTAACCATGCGTTTATAAGCTCTTGGTCACCCTCTCCTTGCAAGCTGATTTTCATGGGTGAGTTCTACCCATGAGTTTATAACACATATGTCAAGAGGATTGTCCACAAAGTTTAAGAGGATTGTCCACAAAAAGTTTTTCTAAAAAAAAAAACAAAAGAATTGTCCACAAACTAGAGATTAATAACTAAACAAACATTTAACTGTAATACATATGCCAAGTCAATATATAGCAAAACAAAAGTCCCACGTATATAGATATCTTCAATGGTGCTTCTCCATGAGCTTGATGTGCAAGCCCTTCCCAAATGATCAATGGATCTCGACATACGTCACCTCCCTTGATTTTCATCCACCTACAAATAAAAAGAATTTAATTGTAACTATTTAATACACATTAAAAAGTGTATTAAGAGAGAGAGAGAGAGACTTTGGTTAATATATATGTATATATGTATATATATATATATATTATATATATATTAAATCTAAGATAGAAATTATATTCTGACATAATGTAAGTGTACATGTATATAAATGTCTTTCTTGACGACTTGAATCCCGACATATGTCCCCCCATTCCACAAGAATTTATACTTATCAAGTGACCATCAAGCTAATGGTGCGCGGCAGTCATGCTAAGGGTATTGATAGAATGTAAGAGGAGAAAAAGAAAAGTACCTATATTTTGTCACCAAGACATGGAGAAAGACAGGAATAAAAACCCTAGTATACTCAGAACCAGCACATTGCTTCATTCCTTCTCCAAAAGGCATGAAATTCTTGGACATTAAATTTGATTTGCAGTCCTATATAATTAATCATGACATAGAATGATATCAATATAAAATGGACTCAGAAAAAATTGTTAAAAAAACGTGAAAAAAGACTTTCCAAACAACAAAAAGGATTTTATAAAAAATGTAGAAAAAAATTTTGATGGCTCCTCTCTTCAAGCAAAAGAAAAATGATAATCTTTTTTTTTTTTTTTTGAGAAACAAGAAAAATGATAATTAGGTGTGTTAATGATCTATCTTTTAACCAAAGGTTGGACAAAGGAATACTTGGCAGAAAAATTGCTTGATTATTGCTGATTAAACATTATATTAAAAAAAAAAAAAGATTTTGAGTTCCACTTGCTTAATGTAAATTAGCATTCTGTAAACCAAATTGGTCAAAAAATCTAGCTTAATTAAATTTAAATTCATTATTGGAATTAATTTCATTTTCACCTTAAAACGTTGTGGAATAAAAGCAAGTGGATCGTTGAATATATCTGACTTTAAATGAAGAGCAGGAGTGGCTATCAATATAGGCCAACCAGTTGGAATTGTGTAGCCTGTGAATGACATATACTACTTAGCAGCTGAAATATTGTGAATGATTTCTTATTCATGTTGAAAATTCTTATGCAAATAAATTCCTTAAAAAATTACCATTTACTTGTACATCCCTCAGTGTTCGTCGAAACATGCTAGGGGCGAAATTTCTCAACCTCAACACTTCGTTGACACTGTACAAATCCAATAGGGAATCAAGTCATAACTCATAAATATCAAAACTAAAAGAGTTTATATATATATATATATATATATATATATATATATATATATATATAAAAGAGTAAATTGCAAAGTACATCCATAAAGTTTGAAGTTTGGATTTTACAACCTGAAGTTTCAGAAATTGAATTTTACATTAAAATTTGGTTCCGTTTTGCAAAACCCTACCATTCATTAGTTTGGGGAGGCTGGTTTGGCAAAAAAAAAAAAAAAACACATCAGCATGGCAGCGCATTACAATATTACTTAACAACTTAAACTAATTGAAGGTGGAATTTTGCTAACAAAATCAAACTTCAAGGTATAAAGTCCAATTTCTCAAACTTTAAAGTGTAAAATCCAAACTATCCCAAACTTTAGGGATGCGATTTGCAATTTACCTTATATATATATATATATAGAGAGAGAGAGAGAGAGAGAGAGAGAGAGAGAGAGAGAGAGGCTATTAAACATACTTGAAGTGTATAAGCCATGGACTCATATGCATTCCATGATAAAGATTAATCCGGTTTCTCCCTCTTTTTCAGAATGTCTTGGTGCTCAACCTAAGAAATTAACATAACAATTATGCAAGTTTTTTGTTTTTTTTTTTTTTGAGGGGGGGGGGGGGGGGGCGGGGATTGTGTTTGTCTATGTGTGTCTCTAATTTTTGCTAAAAATGCTTTAAAAAGAAAGAACTTACAATCAGTTGTTCCAAGGCAAGTGTTGGAACAAAATAATCTGAACTACGAATTCTACAGTTAGAAAATCCTCAACCTTCATGTCGCGAATGATGGTGTCAAGGAAGTCTCTTGGACTACGCTTCTCTGGAGATGCAAGCCTCTGCTTGAACACCTTCCTAATCATATTTAGAGCCTTCTCGCAATTCTGATGAACAAGTAACAAATTAGGACAACCAAGGTTGTAACCAAACTTATGTCATGTTAATTTTTTTCTTGTGTATATGTCTTTTTGATAATTCAATAGTTCAAGTTGGCGGTTTTGAACCTTAAATGTCTTAGTTGGAAATATTAAAAAAAGTATCAATTGAGCTATAAGACTTTTAATTTGTTATTATATATTTAATTGTCTCAATTTTTTCCATCAATTTTTAATATTAAATCAACTATGGATGGAATGATGAAATATAATATGTTGATCGATATAAAATTTTAAACATTAAAGAATAAAATTTAAATGATCAAATTTATTTTTATTTATAATTTGATAATTACAACAATAAGGGAGGGAAATGTGAATCTTGATAGGGAATTTCACCGAATATATCCAAATTTAAAATTAAAAAAAAAAGTAATTTACTATTTAGTCTAATCAACGTGGTGTAAAAATTTTGTTAAAACATTGAAGACATGAAATGGAATTAGCTTGGCATGGAACTTACATATATTGAAATTTATTTTTAGAGACTTTTTAAAAAATGAACACATAATTTCAGATATTTACATATGTTCTCTGAAAAAAATAATGTTTTTAAAAAACACTCATCTTAAAGCTACATTTTCAACCACTTTTGAGTCTTGATACGTATTTCAATGGTGTTTTTTTTTTTTTTAACCAAATGACTCCATTTTGAGTTAAACTATGCGTTGTTTCCTACATTTTCCTTCCTTGACACTTTTCAACTTTCAACAAAACGTTAACGTCTTTCTTAAAAAAAAGAAAAACAACATTAATGATGTACCATCTAGATTTTGCTTGACCAAGAAAGACAACAATCTATATTATTACTAAAAACTAAAGCGTAGTATTTATTATTGTTACGCTCTCGTTGAGCCACATTAACAGCCACGTTATTCATTTATTTTTTTATATTTTCTTTTCTCCATTTAAACTTTTCTTCCCCCTATTTTCCAAAGTTAAAAATAAAAAACTCTTCTTCTCCCTGTTAGTTCGTACACCTACTGTTACACTTCTTCCAACCTTTCCATTTCTTTTTTCCCTCTTTATCCTCTCGCTACTTTATCGTTATACTTCCTTTCTCTTTTTTATATTTTGACTCTTCTTCTACTCATTTTATTTTGTATAAATTTGATATCATTTTCCCATTCAATCCATATTTTTCCCATACAAAACTATGAGTACCTCTCTCTCTCTCTCTCTCTCTCTCACTGAATTTTCGTTCTTTCTTATAATTGATGTTTTAATATATATATATATATATATATATATATATATATATATATATGTTTTGGTATTGTGTTTCTTTTTTTAATATCCCATCAGAAAGTCTTCTCTTTCCCTTTTATAGCTTTGGTTAAATTTTAGTTTGGGTTAATACTTAGCTTTTTTAGAAACATGAATTTGAATATGCCTATCAATTGTTTAGATAATGAATTATTATAAAGCCTATTGTTTGAATAATAAATTTTTTGAGCTTTAAATTAGTATGCTCATCCTTTGGTATATTTGGATCATATATAAATTTTATGCCTTGGTTTCTCTATGGTTTGGGTACATAATGTGTTTAATGAATGTACCATGTGGTTTAAGAAACCTTGTGTGATGAGAATTAAAGATTTTCTTGAGTTTGAGAGTTAGGTTGTGATTGATGTATAAGTTTATATATTTAGGAAGAGTTGTTAGTAATAAGTTTTGGTCTTTCAATTAGGTGAAGAGAATGTTGTTGAATCAAAGCTTGTTAGAAGTTGAAATTGTGGTTTTGTGTAAGCTATTTGAAAGATTGAAGATATCATGATCTTTTAGATGCCTATTCATATAATCTAACATGTATAGTATAGGTATAAAATACCTACATGGAGTGAAGCTCAATTGCTATTAGTTGAAGATTTTGTAAGAAAACATGTTAATGCTGTCATTGTGACAGATTTGGTGTTTATAACAAGAAAAATATGGATTAAATCATATTCCATGAATTAGGATTCTAAGAGTAGTTTATATGAATTCTAAGACACACATGGTTGTAATGGAAGTTGTCTCACAATATTTGGATATATATAAAAATAATGGTTTAATTTCTATGTTGCATGAAATTCTGTCAGGACAGATCTGAACATGTTGTCTTGTATGATTTTGAAATAATCATGGTTATATTTTTTGACTCTGAAATTGATGTGGTATATACTAGACATCCAGGGGAGCGGTTCTGTAAAATTACTTGACGTTTGGATGTGTATGGACAGCCCATTTGTATTTTATAAATGAGGCATACGTTGCTAAAATGAGCAGTGAATAGCATATGATACACCTGACTTTGAGGATTTAATGCTAAAGTTAGGGTGAATGTTTTGAGCTATAAATTAGTATGCTCATCCTTTGGTATGTTTGGATCATAAATAAATTTTATGCCTTGGTTTCTCTATGGTTTGGGTTCATAATGTATTTGATGAATGTATTATGTGCTTTAGGGAACCTTGTGTGATGGGAATTAAGGATTTTCTTGAGTTTGAGAGTTAGGTTGTGATTAATGCATAAGTTTATATATTTAGGAAGAGTTGTTAGTAATAAGTTTTGATCTTTCATCTAGGTGACGAGAACGAGAAAATGGACACTTGAGTTCCTCTTATACAAATCTCTCACGTCTTCTGTTTTCAGGTAAGGGATATGTGACATGTGTGTTTGATAAGTATAAAGACTATTTAGAAAATTATTATGCATCAAAACCTTTTAATTAGAGATATTACATATAAGCATGATTTAAGTAAATATTTATGTTCGTGACTTATTGAATCCTATATATATATGATAATTTTAGCATTTTGATGCTATTACTTATATCATGAACGTAATATTTAAAAAATGAAATAGATATGCCACTGTTATGAAATATTTATATTACACTTGAAAATATATATTTGCTTTCTACAACTTATACATTAGGAGTTGTGATTTTAATTCATTAGTGTGGCTACTGTTAATGCATTGTTAGAAATGTTTCTTATAACATAGTTAATGTTTTTACTTTACGATTTTAATGTAGTATTGTTTTTATATTTGTGCAGATTTCTTATTGGTAGATTTTAAGGGATTTACTTTTGGCATTACTTGAAGACATATGAGGACATTCTCCGTTGGTTCTAATTATATTATGCTACACTTTTTATATTGTTATAAAACATCTTGAGTTATTGTATGTGTTGCAAATAATTATTGTATGGAAGGAGTTTGAATTGAATACTTGTTTTATTTTTTACTTGTGGAATGTATGGATTTTTTTTATAAATGTGTTGTTGAAATAAATGTGTTATTCAAATGTAAGGTTTTAATAATGTAATGACAGGTCACAGGTTAATATCAAAACCATGAAAAAATTAAAAACAGAAAATATGTTTTAGTGACGAATTTTTTTGTCACAAATATAGCAACAAACTACTGTTTTAGTGATGACATATTTCGTGGCTAAATGTAGTTGAATTTTGTAAGAAATGGTTTTAGCGACAAAAATTTTTGTCGCTATATATGCTTAGATTTTCTTAAAAATAGTTTTAATGACGAAATTTTTCGTCACTATATGTACCCGAAAATAGTTTTAGTAACGAAATTGTTTGTCACTAGATATTATTTAATAAACTAAAGTGTTTTTAGTGATGAAATACTTTCGTCACTGAATAGTATTTTTAGCAAGGAAAACATTTAGTGATGAAACGTTTACGTCACTAAAAGTAAAAAAAAAAAAAAAAATTGGACTTTTAGTGACGAAATTTTTTGTCACCAGGACTTTTAGCGATAAGGTTTCCGTGACGAAATGGGTTTCGTCGCTAACTAGTAGATTTCATCGCTAAAGGTCTTTACCAACAAAAAACTAGACTTTTAGTGACGAATTTTTTCGTTACTGAAAATACATTTTGTTGTAATGTCAATAATAACTAGTCATGATAATAAGTTCAAAAGGAAATCAGGGAAAAGGTTGTGTCTATATCATTATTACATAGATATTCCTTCAAGTAGTACCACATGAGTGCTTATAGGAATCCAAATTTGCCAAATAATGTAATGAACTTCTACACCCCGAAATAGTAAGAATATTAAAAACTGGGTTTTATTTCTTTGTCATTCATATATTACTTGAACTACAGAATTCACTGCTTCACTCAAGTGATTCTAGATGGAAATGGGACATGCTTGCAGTATTCAGCGAGAGCCCACAATGGATATATATTTCTGTATGCTGCATAGTGTAACATGCAATTCTTATTGAAGGCTCCAGTGATTTCCTGGCATAAAAGAATTATATAAATGGTTAAAAAACGCTGGTAGTAAAATTCAAGCATAATATATTTCCAAAGTTTGTTACTTTGTCTTTCTCCTCTTCCCACTTTGATAAAAAATTCTTGTTTCAATCACCTAGTTTCACAAGCTAATTTAAACCTGTGTTCTTCATAGTGCAAGAAAGAAAACTATCTTCATGTCAATCTTTTTTTTTTTTTTTTTTTAAACATTATCTTTTCCCTTCTTTTGATTTTTGAAAACTATGTTAATTACAAGGAGATACCTGTTGAGGAAAATCACCATCTTCCATTTGAGAATTGATTATCAGCTTTGCCGCACGGTGAAGAGGTGTTGGGTCTCTTTCAGCCTATTCAAAAGGTTTTGATATAGAATTATGAAGGAAAAACATAAGAATAGATAGTATGTATAATGCTAGATTTTTAAACTAACAACTTACTTGTCCAGCATGAATAAGACCCATCATTGCCCATGCAGTTTGCACCAAATTTGATTTGTTTCCTTCCAAAGGTACATATTCCTGCATAATTTATGTAGCATCCACTGAAACTCATGCTTAGAAAAAACAATAACTTCCTTGACAAAGATTCTTCCCTTAATAACAATTTGGGAAACAAAATGGGGTGTGTTATTAAAGGTACTTGAACTGCTATCAATAGTGATTGAATCAAAGATATTATGAAAATTTATCAAAGAAGCTCAAAGCACATTCCATGTTGAGACATTTACCTTCTTTGGGCAAGAAAGATAGCTCTCTCCCCAGCCACCATTATCTCTCTGTATTTTGAGTAGAAAGTCAACTCCTTTGCGCATAGTGAGACAATTGTTGTAAGTCTTGCCAACTGCAGCCAGACCTCCAAGTGCAAACCATGAACCATAAGTGAAGCAAACTCCCCAACTTCCATACCTATCAAAATGCTTTATAATGTAATTGATCTTCTCTAATACTCCTTTGTATAATCAAAAATCGTTTCAAACATATCTAATTGTAAACCTCCTTCAGATATGAATTTATTTGATTTAGAGGGGAAGAACTTGCAGCAGAATCTCAATTTCAATTCAAACATGGGTTTAATTCGCACTCCATGTTCTAAGATAAACCAGTTCAGGTACATACCATGAACCATCTGGCATTTGTATGTCTTCAAGGTAGTGTACACCATTTTTAATGCATTTTTCAATCTCTTCCTTCCTATGCTTAGGGTATAATTTGTTAAACAAAACTAAAGCTTGGATTGCTGATGCGGTGCATTCAACATACTCATGCTCAATAACAGTATTCTCCAAGAATTCTACAGGATTAAGCAGCTGGGGGGGGGGGGGGAGAAAAATAATATACCGTTAATATATGTCAATGTCTGAATTTAACGACAATTATATAGTTTCAAAGTATTTCCAAAATAATATTTCAAGGTCAATTCAGTATGCTGAGATAATTACTTACTTCCAACCAATTTGATGCTCCTGCTGGCTCCCATGCGGCTAAACCACCATTTTTACTCTACATTAAGCCATAGAATCAAGCTTATTGATCTAAATAAAGTGAAATACTTAAGAAATAAACAATGTACTAGAGGGAAATAAAGCTTTCACAGTTTGTGCAAAGTGAGTTTCAAAAGCCTTTAGAGTTTTATCATATCAGTCAAATGTAATGGTAGCTACAATTGGAATTGGTAAAAGTTTAGGAGAAGATGCTTTAGAAAAAAAAAAAAAAAGCATTTGGAAAAGTAATTTTGTTGTAGTTAAACAATTTTATTTTCATAGTAAAACTAAGGGCATTCTAGATTTCCTATTCATGCTCACAAGTGCACAATAAGTATTCTTGAAGATACGACATTAGCTAAGTTAATCCTTACCTGTAGAGAAAGTAGGACGTTGACAGTATCATAAAACCGCTCTAGTTCCATTTGCTCACCAACAATTTCTGGTGGCATCATTGAGAAAAGCAAGCAACACTGTGAAATAGATTAAATTTGGTGAGGAACACAATGATTATGGATGAGGTGAAATACTTGACTTTATTGAATCATGTAAACAAAGTGAATTACCTTCAAACCTTCTGCAGTGCAATCAGAAACTTGCCATCCATGATCTTGATCAGAGAAGGTCCATGATCCTTTGGAAATGTGACGGTACATGCTTTTGAAGTCCCCAGAAGGATTGTCTTTGACCTTTTTAATTTTTCATGAAAATTGCAATAATTAGATTGAGTGAATACAGGATACATGTGTGTGCATGTATGTGTGTGTGTGTATTTTAAATAAAAGAAAAAAGGTCAAAAGGTATGCTTGATTATTAAGGTTAAGAGATGGTAAAAGAATTGAAAAGCAAACCTGAGATTTCTTTATGAAGTCATGTCCCCTTGCGAGTGTAGGTCCAATTTCATCAACAAGATTACTAGCAAGTAATGCTTGAATGGCAAAACTAGTATCCCACTCTTGACTACCAAAACTCTGCATACAAAATATCAAAATTAGCAAGCACTTATTTTCTTGCAAGGTACCTCAGCAATTATAAACTCAAAACCAAAAAACCATAGGTTTAGGCTTATGCTAAAGTTTAAATGTATATATTGGTGTACATAGCCGACCCTAAAATAGAATAATTTATAGAATGTCTTCTTACACAGTTCAATATAAAGTGAAATGTAAATCTTCAACAGAGGGAAAAAAAAAATTCTACAATTGTTTTGCTAAATATAACTACTAACGTGCATCTTTATTCCATCTTCAGCAACCCATATGTAATCTGGGATCCTAGCAAGATGCTTCTTGAAATAATCTCCATTTGGATCTTCAACCCAACAAGCAAGCATACACAGAACCTGTTCAAAGCTTGCGACATTAGGAAAACTGTTTCATAGCCTAAGTAGATGTTCACCATTGCTTTTCTTGATTGTAAAGTTACATTACCTTTTCCACGCATCCAATAGTAATGTATCGACTATTCTCATCTTCATAATGAATGTGCTTCATTGTTACTTGAAGAGCCTTCTCTCTGACCGACTTATTAAATGGCCAACGAGTGAGAAGAGGCTCAGTGAATATGTATAGACTATCCCAAAGCAAATCTTGTATCAGAGGGTGGGGATAGTAGATATCCTCCTATAATAATAGTCTACAATCAATGCATTGGAAGAAATATTTAAAAACAGTTCTAGCAAAAAAAAAAACAAGTATCAACCATGAGGAGAAAATTAAGGTAAACTCACCTGCGCGCATAAATGACGCACACTCTTCCAGTTAATTTCATTATAAGGTTCATTGTAGAGTTCCTCCCTCAATTGAAGAATGAGAGGTGTGATTGGGCCAACAAACCTTTTCCCATATAAGTATGACATGGGCATGTACACCATCCGGCAGTAGCACCACATTTTGGCTACATTTTAGGGGCAAAGCAATTGGTAAGCCAAAAGTAAAATAAGCATTTTGAATGTTAAAAGTTTTATTATGAAATTTCAAAAAACAAAAACCGGTAAAACTTTGTTGTAACAACTTTAAGTAGAGATGACTAATTCAAATAGAAGCAGTAAGTAGATATTGTAAAAACCTGGATGCATGGGAAGGAATGAGGGAAGGATCCAAAATTCTGGGGGCATTGGATTGCTTCCAATCCATTCAAACAGACCAAGTATCTAGAATAAAGGAATATTGCATAGTTGAGTTATTTATCATATGATAGTTATCATCCAGAGTGTATATATTTGAAACTTAACCTATTTATTCCAAATTGGTAATACGAGTATGATTAGATTTTAGTTTACAGTACAAATTATTTTTAGTATTTAAGTCTATTGAGATGTGAATTTTACTGAACATGGTCATACCGAAAGCCATGTCTTTCCCCAAGAAGGTATGTGTGTTACTCCACCATGATCAAGGATCCATTTTTGCGCTCTTACACAAGCATTGTCCTGACCTCCATCAGGTCCTTCCCCAAGCATACGCATACAAATATAGTTGAGAGCTGTGCAAAACATGGTGCTATGGCCCTCTATGTGAAGTCCCCAACCACCATCTTCATTCTAATAATAAACAAAATTTAAAAAATTGTTGTTATATAGGAAAGATCGAACTAAAAGAAAAAGGTAGGTAAGAAATTTAGCCGAAGCTCTAATTTTGTCATTACGATTAACTTGTAAAGCTTCCAAAAATATGTACCTGATGGTAATATATGTATCGAAAGATTTCTTTTCGATACTCAGCAGGAAATACAGTATTAAGATGTCCTGTAATATACATACAAAATACCTACACATTTTGAAAACCATAAGAAGTTACAAGCAAGCATCTCATAATCCAATTGCACAGTGTAGTGGAAACAATTGTATTATTCACATTAAAATCAATCTTATATGTTTCAATCGTATACATTGGATGAATTAAAATAAATTATATCAGCAAGCACAATTTTCTATAGTTTTTCTCCCCCTCAATGAATTGGTATGGTATTACCCTACCAATTACCTCTCACAAAATCCATATAAATGGAAATTTTTTGTATTGGGTATGACATTTTTAGTTCGATATTGCAAAAAAACTCTACTAATGTATTCTTTGTAAATAATTATGCGAAAATAGTTAGTGTTCCATGAAGTATTAATCACAATGATGCTATTTAATGATGAAACTCACCAAGGGTGGAAGGTAGAACAATGGGCCAGCATTTTCAGCTGGCCAATGACCATCACTAGCTTGCAAGGCTGAATAGAAATGGACAGCTCTCTTCAATGCAGTTGTGGCATTTTCATATGTGATTTCTTGCCCATCCTCAATCTTAATTGGAGTGATTGTTTGTTTGAAATTTCTCTCCCTCAAAAACTGAAACCATTTTGACCCAAAAAAAGAAGAAGATGACATTAGTGTCAACAAATTTATGAAGCATTAGTAAGCCTAATATATAATTAAATATCATCAAAAAAATTTAATCTTTATAGATTACAATGTATCCACAAGTGAGAGCAATATCATCACCTACTAATACTATAGAATTTCATTTCCTATTTCAACCAGCCAAAGTCGCATTTATAGATCCAGTCTCTTCATTACAATAATATAATTTTGTGTCATGTGTCCTAAATTATTTATTTTTAGAGAGAGTTTTATTTCTTAGAGAGAGTTTTATTTTTGGAGTCAAATGTGGAACCATATCATAAATATCCATTTAAATGAGTCATTGCATACAAAAACCAAAAAGTCTAGAATTAATAAACATAAAAAAAATTTAAATTTTTTTTAAAAATGAACAATTTACATTTTCTATCAAATAATATTCTTACAAGACTTTTTAAAGAGTTAAAAAATATATATATGAATGACTATCAATAATATTTAAATTATATATGTAAGAATTATACTATGCATCTTAATGTATATCTTTTAAATATATTCATACATATGCATGGGGTTATAAGCTAGTTTTAATAATATATAATTGTAGACACCCTATTTTATTCTCAATTAATGATGATACATACCTTCTAGCATCTGCATCCCCTAACGATAAACAAATTAAATGATTGGCCTAGACTCTCCAATATATTTCTCATTTGTTGTCTATTATCTGCTTTTAACTTTACTTTTATTCTTGATTAATCTCCCTTCTTCTTTTTTTTGGAAAATTTGATAGTTTAAAGTAGTGGAGATTTAAATCTGGAATATCTCCATTGGAAATACCAAGAGATACTAATTAAACTACAAGTCTAATGGCAATTTTTTTTTTTTTTTTTTTTGATGAAAAACTTGTAACTTTATTAAGAAGAAGTTACATCATGAGAAATAGCGAACTTAATCAACAATGAATTTTCCTCTAACCAGGTTACATAATTATAAAAGCTATCTAATTCTTTGGCATGCTTAGCCAAAAGATGCGCAGGCTTGTTGCCTTGTTGCTTCACATGGGAGACTTCAGCTGATCTAAAATCTCGAACTTAATGGACTACACTAGTCAAAATATTGGACACAGTTATAGGCAAGGTAAATAAACCCAAAAGAGCATCAAATACAATCTTAGAATCACTTTCGACCACCATATCCCTTATACCAACATCCCAAGCAAAAGATACGCCGATCTCCATAGCCTTTGGCTCAATCTCTAATGGACCCAAAGGTTGAAGAATTAACTTACTCAATGCTGTTGTAACTTGTCCGTCATAGTCAAGGACCACCACCCCTACCCAGACCTCTGTGCCTGAGTGAAGATAACACCATCAACATTTACCTTGTATTTTGGTGCCATCCGCAATTTCTATCTTAAATGCATTATAAATCGCAAAATTTGTTATTTATCATTTGTAGTTGAAGCTTTTATATTTTGTCCGATTTATCAATTTTAAAAAGATCTGAAGTTCCTATCTTATTTCTTGCCCAAACTTCTCACTCTTATTTAAAAAGTTAATTTTTCATCTGAGTCATTCGTAACCATTGCACCCAGCGCAGACCCACTCAAGTATTGACAAGGCTTTAGGCTTTTTTATTTATTTATTAGTTTTTATTATAGAAGAAACGCTTTAGGCTATTTGTAACGGGTTGAACTAAAGAAGAAGAATTTGGACCAACTTCTAAAAAATATTCCTAAGGTGGGGTAGTTTAGATAGAACAAGTTTTCAACTCATGCTTTTAATATAGTTTAATAATTTTTTAACATAAAGTCAATATAAAATAAATGTGCTATTTTCCCTCCAAAAAAAGAGTGCTATTTTTCCTTGGATCCCTAAAATACATGTGCTATTTAACATGCTTTACGTAATCCCTAAAAAATTGGTAAAAATACTATTTTGGTAAACTTAACCAAAAATTTGTTTTTGCCCCTAAATTTTAAAAAGTTATTTTTTCATCTTAAAACTTTTGTAAAGATTTTTTTTTAATAGTTTAGAGACAAAAATAGGGATTAAAAAAGAACATCTTTCAATAGCTTAAGGAGGAAAAAAAATCTTTAAGTTGAAAGACTGAAAGTAAAATGCTGTCAATTATTTAGGGATGAAAAATAAAAATTTCAATAATTTAGGGGGAAAATGAACTTTTAAAAGTTAGGAATGAAAAACGAACTTTTGGTAAAATTTAGGAATCAAAATAGAATTTTACCAAAAAAAAAAAGTTTTGCACAATAAAATTAACACTTATAATAATTATTATTACTAGTCATTAACTTGCGTGATGCAAAAAAAATTGCATTAAATTACATTTCTCCACTATACAGAAGATTAAAAATGCAAAAAAATGATATGAATGAATTCAAAAGAGATCTATTTTTACAAGGTAAAAATTCATGTATAACATGACACCTAATTTATTCTCGATATTCAAAATGGACCGAATGAGCTTAACAACAATAAATGCTATACTTCAGTTTTTAGATATTAACTAATCGCAAAACCGTACTATGCACAGGAACCTACCTATTTGTGTAGCAGACTAAAATAATTTTTATAAAATCCTAACTTGATTATGAAACTATGCCATCACATAAATTTCTCTGGTCTTTTATATGTTTAAATTTGATAAAGAATTTATTGTTTGAACGTGCAATGGCTTGCAAAATATTTGCTAGAAGTTTTTAGATATTGCAAAAAAAAAAAAAAAAAAAATTTCAGATATAAAAACTTCCAAAATGCCAAAAAATATTAAAGAATCAAAAGATTCACTATCTAGAAATTATCTATATGTGACTACACAATAGAGAAACATAAGAGAAAGATGTGTTATCTTCAAAAGAATAATTTTTGGTTATAACGGTTGAAATCTGCCAAATTGTTTTAGATATTACCAAAAAAAAAACCCAAAAATATCAAGGTTAAAACTTCCAAAATGAAAAAAAAAAAAAAAATTAAAGAATCAAAATAGTCAAAACCTACAAATTATAGAAACAACATAAAAAAATGTGACTATAGTGTTACCTTTAAAAGAAATAATTCATCTCTATAGTTATGAAAATCTATCAAATAATTTCAATATTGCAAAATAATATCTCAAAAATTTATATGTTAAAACTTCTAAAATACCAAAAAATATTAAAGAATTAAACTGAAAACAATTAAATAAATGTTCTAAGGCATCCTATAAAGGAAGAGACAATCTTATACTGATGTAGCCTATAATAAGATTCACAAGTAATAGAGATAATAATGATTTATTACATGATCCCCCAAAGAGCTTTTGAACCTTCCACTGCAAAGAGCTTTAAGCCATTGTGTTACGACGAACGCACCTTCAACTTATTTGTATTAATAAGAATCTTAAAACTGAAAGAGTCCAGCAAAAGATGGATTTCAGTAAGAGGAAGAACTACCCCTCCCCATAGCTTTGTATATTTTCCGTTGACAATACAATGTAGCTAGACAATAACTTAACAGAAAACGGCCATACATATAAATATAAGACACTGACCAATCTTTATAAAAAGATGTCAGTTTCAATATTCGGTTCGTGGTGAGGGTCCTCAAACATCTTCTCCGCAAATAGTTTTTGGGTTTTAGGTCTTCTACACAAGTAGTTCTTAAATAGGAGAGAGTAGAGGCGGTGGGAGAGTGTTATTGTATTTGGCTAGATGTCTAATTTGCATTAGGGGTTATTTTTGTTACAAAATTTTAGTTGAAGTAGAATTTTCAAGCTCTTGAAACATATATCTAATAGAATTTTACTTAAACTACACTATTGTAACATTTGATAAGATAATTACATGATGAAGAGAAATAATAAATTTATAAGACATAAAACCCAAAATAAAAAGAATCTAAAATAAAAATAAATAGAAAAAGAAAATACTAATAACGTGAAAAATCGTGAGAGGTTCAGAGGCTTCGGTTATATACAAACATACGTGTGTGTGTGTGTGTATATATATATATATATATTGATAATAGATCATTTTATTATTATTATCAACTGCACTTGTTTGCACATAGGTACCTCACACTTTTCCAAAATATAATCCTGTTTCCCGTACTCATCCTTGATGAACCTAGATTTATTTCCTTACTCATCGAGACAATTAAGTGAAATGGTTTTTATTTCTTGTTTTCGTCTTCCCTTTAAAAATATACAATAAGTGACAACTCCTATATTTTATAAAAATTTACATTTTCTTTTATTTATTTTAAAGATAAATTTTTTCTGGAAGCATCACGTGACAGTGCCAACAATAATATATTTTTGCACAATGAGAGCATATGATAATGAAAGGACAATATATGGGTATAGGCTAATATTAAGAAATCAACAGGTTTAGGAATATAACCTTAAGTGGTTTTTTTATTTTTATTTTTTATAAGAACCTCAAGTGGTTAATTGTGAGTGCCAAAACAAAATTTGTCACATCAATCATATTTTATAGGTCCAAATGAGTAATTACATATATAACAGATTTATATCGTAGAAGCTCAAATTATTATTAAAAATCAAGCATTATAATAGATTATAATAATCATAATTATATAATAAAATTTGGGTCTAGAAGTCGTGGTTGCGCCAAATAGCTACACCAAATTTTTTAGATAAAGAATAAACAGTTTATCAACTACATACTATTAGTTTTTTTTTCCAATATATATATTGTTAGTGTTTTAACAAAACATACAACTTTATTTATTTATTTTTTTGCATTTTCAACCGCTTAATTGTTTTTATCAATATTTCTTTAATTCTATCTTATTTGATTAATAATATTTTGATGCACATAGTAGAATTTACGTGTGTTTTTTAAATAAAATAAAAAAATTTCTATTTTATTTTACATTTTTTTATATGTTATTAACAATTAAAAAAATATATATATATATATATATATATATATATATATATATATATATATATATATAGCGCTCTTTTTTCTTATCTAACCTATGTTTTAGGATCTGAAATAAAATAGCCACATAATCATAAACTGAAAATCTATTTTGCATCTAAACAAAAAAATCACCTAAGCTTTAAATTGGGCAAAACCGACAAAAATGAACCAAAGTGAACCGAACTAGACCAAAATATACTAAATTGGATCGAATGTACCAAATTAGACCCAATGGTCTGATATGGACCGAATTGGATTGTAATTGACCAAAACAGACCTAATGGACGGAGTAGACCAAATAGACTGAATTAGACTAAATGGACCAAACTGGATCAAGGTGGACCAAATCGACCGAATTAGACCGATTTGGACTGAATTTGACAAAAACTGTGCAACTCACAGGTATACTAAAAGTATGATATGATATATAATTTTTAATGAAGCCTTGTTATTAATTTACAGTTTGTAGTTTGTAGTTGTACCAACGGGAGACATGAGCAAGTGGAAATTATGATTTTTCTCAAACCAATTAATTAGCCCAGAAAATAAAAAGGGATAAGAAGTTTGCTTAAACAGTAAAACGTATTTATTCTTTCTTTCTTTCTCTCTCTCTCAGAGTTTCACATTATTGACATGTCCATGATCATGAGTTTCACTTCTACCCACCTAGGTTCATCAAAAATTAGGCTATAACTCGTACATTTTAGCTTACCCATGACAGATTTGGATCTTCTAGATTTCTTAGGGTTCTATACCAAATAGATTTCCTTAAATCTTAACCATTCTATAGTGATTTAATGGTCTAGATTTTGTCATGTTAGCATTTCACTAACAATAATCTTAATTGTTTTGTTTGCAACATTATTTTATTATTTTAAGAATATTATTAGTAGAATGTTGACATGGTAGAATCTAGACCATTAAAACATTAAAGTGTGGTTAGGATTTAAAGAAATCTAGAGGATCTAAATCCACCTATGACACCTACCAATCTTATATCTTTTGATTGCTTTAATAATAATTCTTTCTAGAACCACAACAAAAATTTGTAAAATTTTACAACATTTCTAATTTGGCCTACCACCTCATAATTAAAGGGGTTATTGAAAAAAAAAATTACAAATTGTGGCGGATGCATGTGTGAAGTGGTAGGCTAATTTAAGAATGTTGTGAACTTTTGTTATGTCCATAGTTTTATTGTTAATTTTAGTAACAAGTGGTGAATTGTACATGGCTACAAAGCTAATTAGTTCAGTGTTTTTAGACCCCTTTGCCTTCAAACTGACATCTATTGGATATCTAAAGCCTTTTTCTGGAATCTTATTAATTCCAAAAATTTGTATGATTAGTATTATGCTTGTGCAATGCATGGTTTAAGAAAAAAATTATAAATAATAAAATTAAATATTTAAATAAAATCAAATAATAAAATATATAGTAAAAAAAAAAAAAACCATGGTAATAGAGACTCACTCCAAGTAAGTTATATTAAAGCTTTTCATGTACTTAGATACGACATTTAAACAGAAGGTTTGATAGTAAAGAAAACCCAACGTACATAAAAGAAAAATCGTTATACCCTATAACAATTTTCCCATTATACAAGTTTTACATGATATTGCTAAAAATTTAAATCATTCTTTTCATATAAAAAAATAGTTCTGTCATTGTAAGTCATATAGCAAATAAGAATCATATTACATCAAAAGAATAATACTTTTTTTTTTCACTCAAAATTAAAACTCAGCCACACATACATCAAGGAATTTAGAGAGAGGGAAAAAAGTGAACCAAATTATATATATTCACACGCGCGCGTGCACGCGCGCGTGCGCGCACACACACACACATATATATAAAATGTGCATACATTCATACATAATCACAGATATATTAGATATAGGTAATAGGTTATTTGAAGTTAATAGTATAACTATAATTAAAAATAGTATACACGACAATTAGGTAAGATATTTTGGTATGATCAGGGATGGATCGAGGTGGGGCCCAAGGGGGTCCAGCTAGGCCCCTAGTCTTAAGGGAGAAAAAAAAAAAAAATATATATATATAGGTATATTTTTTACAATTTTATATTTAGGCTCCCTCTTTCAAAACTTTTGGGCCTCTCCCTTACAATTTTACATTGATCTTATTATAATAGCATTTGCATCAATTGTAAAATAGCATAAGGCTCCAAATTTGTCCAATTAATCCCAAAATACACTCACATCAATCTATATATTATTATGCAAAAATACATTTGTGCTATTGTAACTTTGTAAATTTACACAATTTCTTTAGCACAAATAGATTTTTACAAATTTACACAATTATTATAGCACAAATGCATTTTTGTACAATAATACATAGATTGATGTTGGTCTATTTTGAAGTTAATTGGGAAAATTTACACAATTACTGTAGTTATGCATATGAGTGTTTTAGAAATTATTTAGATTGAAGGCAATGGTTTTTGGTTGAGGAAGAGAGAGATGATTGAGATAATAATAATATAATAATAATAAATTTGGTTAGAAAATAGTTGAAATTTCATGATTATTTTTTTACTTATTCTTTGGTCCCCTTAACTCAAAATCCTAAGTTTGTCCTTGGTACAACCACGATGTTTAAGACAGTTTTGATATATATACGTGTGTGTGTGTAAACACATAATAATTTTTAAAAGGAACATTCAATCAATAAGGCAAAATCAGGATAGTGATAGCGAATATGGAATTTATCTTTACCCATAAATTGAAAGTATTCATATGCTTATTACTCGAATTGTTTTCAATGTTAAAATTTTAAATATTATTATTTATCCGAATAATCTCCAATACAAAAAGTAAATTAACAATGCCCCAATTAAAAAAAAAAAAAAAAAAACGAAGTCAACAGATGTAATGCAAAATAAGCGTGACGTCCACACCCCACATCTCTAGCATAGTAATCCTTTTATTTTTGGTTTGTTTAAGGTGAGATTTCATAAACTTACGAGAATGTTAACGTGTGTTCAAAGGTAATTAGTTTAGGAAATATTTTAATAAATTTTTTATGAAAAAAGGAAAAAGAAATTAATTTTTTTGGCGATATAATTGTTTTAAGAACATCCATTAACATGACATACAAATTTATAAAGACTCGGCTTTGTTTGTCAGAATAGGAACATGTGACTAAAATTGGATACATATCACTATCACTTATAGTCTAATTAATACTCCAATGTACCATAACACTTACCCAAGGTTTGTCCTAACTTATTGAAAAAAGTATTTCAAACAGGTTTCATTGTGGTTCAAAAATTAATATTAATTCTTCCTTGACTTATTCGTTTAAGACACTCACTAACAAATACCCATCCAAAAATTTACCCACTATTGCACAGCCTTAGCGTAATGGTTACTCTAAAGTATTAAGTGCTTATGGAGTGTTGGGAGTAAGGGTTGGAGTTTAAGTCTCCAAGAAGAAATTTTACACACATATATACTTAGATTTGATTAGAGTTGAATTTCTATCCTGTATAAAAAAAAAATTACCATTTTTTAACCTTTTATTTAACGACAAAGGAGTAACTAAGCATTCAAAAAAACAGGGCAAAGGCAATAAAATATGAACAGCAAATTGGCTTAGGGGAAAAGGAAGATTAATTACTATTAATTAGGAACAGTACAACGGTTGTAGCACGCAGTCATGGCAATCCGAAATTCCGAACTTTTTGAAATGTAATATTTTTATTTATCGTATTTAAGGATTTTTTAAGACACTAAATAACCACTTAAAACTAAATCTATTTCATATATATTATCGAAAAAAAAATAAAATAATATATCATAAACACTTTTTATGTAATATTCTTTTAATGATATATGTGGAAGGCAACCACCCTCAAACCTCACAAATAATTTCTTTTATCAATTTTTTTTTTTTTTGAGAAACAGGCCAAAGAGGCCACTTTATTCAATAGCTGAAAAATCCGACAAATAACAATTATAAATATCTGGTAGCACAGACTCCATCTAAACCAATAATGGAAAAGAAAACTTTGCTCTCTTGGCAAAGGCATTAGTTAAAGCATTATATTGCCCACAAATGTGAGAGAAAGAAAAGTTCTAAAGAAAGCTAGAAGACAGCAGAATGTCTTCAAAAATATGACCACAAAACAAATGTAATAATTTTCCATTACTAATAGCATTAATGGAAGTCTAATTAAGTGATTGTTAAGGAATTATTGCATTATTTGCTTCCTTTAGCTTTCGGATGCCAACTTGGACCATCTTTCATATTTTGGGTGCATTAGATCATAACATAAAACTTAGGATTGATTGTCAAAAGTCTTGTAGTTGAATTGACATCTTCCCATGTACAAAGTGCTTAGAGGTCTAAGGGGGAAAGGGTTCGAGCTCATAATAAGGAGAGGAAAATTTGAATCCTAAACATATTTTTGGGAAGTACCAAAATATGCCAAGTGAGTTACAAACTCTTAAGTTAGGCGTATAATTAAAACTTACAAATATACTACTTTTCTAGTTAGTAGATTTTCCTTTGAAAAAAAATCTAGAGTCCAAATCCTGGGCCCTCTTATATATATTGGCCAATTACAGAAAAGTATTCAAAAGAAATAACTTTATAGAATTTGTCAATAGGTATATATTAGATTGAGGCTACGCAACCTATAAATAAATACATAATTGAAGGCTTTCAAATCTGCCACCCCTTCTGAAATTAAGCAGAAATAATAATCATAAAAAAAAAAAAAAAGGAGGAAGAAAAGAATAATAGTATTTATACAGTTTACTACGTAAGTACTTGAGGAATAATGTGGATATGAAAGGTAGGCAGTAGAGATGGAGAGGTACCTGCATTCGCCAAAGTAGGTCGCCACTGGGCTTGATCTGGTAGCGGTTCTTGTAGAAATTTTGACGAGCCTCTTCAACCTCAGCTCGTTCTTCTGGACTACCAGCCTCAGGGTCAAATTCCCATATCTGCCTTCCAACAAAGTTGTTTGTGCTGAAGATGTAAGGGTCATTGCCACCCTCAGCTATCTTGAGCTTCCACATTTTCTTTTAACTCTTGAGTTTCTTTCAATCAAAATGCACTGCTATGATCAAGATTTGATAATGTTCATACCACTTCTCTCTTCTTTTCACTGTTGAAAATGCTACTGTACACTAGTACTATCAAATCATATTTATGGCTATGGGTGTGGCTTGTGTCCAGTGAAAGTTTTCCCTGGACACGGCAGGATTCAGACACGTGTTAACTGTACACTAGTACTATCAAATCATATTTATGGCCATAACATCGTAACCAACCTAATACACTAGTTCTATCAAATCATAAAGCCATCTTGTCAAAAGGAAAATACTTAATTATTTATTTGTATATATATGACCAAGAATTTAACATCAAGTATATATCGTTAGTGGATTGTAATTTCCAAAAGAAATTTACTTTTTTAGTGTATAAAAAACCAAGACCAAGAATATATGAACAGTATTTAAATGGTTCATACATGGTTTTCAAAAAAAAAAAAAAAAAAAGTTCATAAACACGGTAGAGAACTCTTCAATATCTCCAAGAACTTTGTTTAGCAAAAAAATCTCCAAGTACTCTTTTCACCATAAACACGCGCGGTAGAATATGACACACAAAACATGTGGTTTGTGTTAGGAACTTCCTATTCAGTAAAATTGACAAGGATAGAAGGTGTAAGGGTATGGTTGTTGTAGGGCTACATGTGGATATATGTCATTATTCCGGTTGTTGTACAGCTGCGTGTGGATATAGGTCATTATTCCAATGGGTCCAATGCCCACCCCATCCTTGTTGTAAACTCGTGATCACCAGTGAAGCAATCTCGAACTACAACCTGTAATGATAAAACTTAGTCATTACTCTTAACTAGCTTATAACCTGCATAATGTGCGGGATACTTTTATTTATTATGAAAGACAAACTATAGGTGAAATTTAAAAATTTCATAATTAGATAGTACCAAAAAAAAATTGCAAGAAAAAAACCTAAATTCAAAGAGTCTTACATAGAGACAATGAAATGTAATCTTGAAATTTCTTGCTCATTCAACAAAATTTGAAATAGACCCAAAAAAAAAAAAAGTTTTTCTTCATCACACATGCACTCAAGAAAAAGAAAGAAAGTGATTTTTTTTTTCTTTCTTTCGAGTCCAAGATTTAATTAGTTTTTTTTTTCTAAAAAAAAAGAGTTAATTAGTTAAAGCATGTTCCAAAGTTCCAAAAAAAAAAAAAAAAAAAATCAGGGTGGTCCAGGAGAGTTGTCTTTGTTTTTGCTAGAAGCAAGTACCAATGTCTTCAACTAACAATAATTAATAATTCAAATATCATGAAATTCAAATCCTATAGTAATAACCTAAAAAGGTTCATAAACACGATAGAGAACTCTTCAATATCTCCTAGAACTCTGTTTAGCAAAAAAAATCTGCAAGTACTCTTTTCACCATAAATACGTGCGGTAGAATATGGAAGAGAGAGAGAGAGAGAGAGCAATGTCGGCTTACCTAAAGAGGGTGCATTTTTGGTAGAAGTTGCCGGGACCTTTATGAGATGTGACACACAGAACATGTGGTCTGTGTTAGGAACTTCCTATTCAGTAAAATTGACAAGGATAGAAGGTGTAAGGGTACGGTTATTGTAGGGCTACATGTGGATATATGTCATTATTCCGGTTGTTGTACAGCTACGTGTGGATATAGGTCATTATTCCAATGGCCCAATGCCCACCCCACCCTTGTTGTAAACTTGTGATCACCAGTGAAGCAATCTTGAACTACAACCTGTAGTGATAAAACTTAGTCATTACTCTTAACTAGCTTATAACCCGCATAATGTGCGGGATACTTTTATTTATTATAAAAGACAAACTATAGGTGAAAATTTAAAAATTCATAATTAGATAATACCAAAAAAAAAAAAAATTGCAAGAAAAAAACCTATATTCAAAGAGTCTTACATAGAGACAATGAAATGTAATCTTGAAATTTCTTGCTCATTCAACAAAATTTAAAATAGACCCAAAAAAAAAAAAAAAGTTTTCCTTCATCACACATGCACTCAAGAAAATGAAAGAAAGTGATTTTTTTTTTCTTTCTTTCGAGTCCAAGAGTTAATTTTTTTTTTCTAAAAAAAAAGAGTTAATTAGTTAAAGCATGTTCCAAAGTTCCAAAAAAAAAAAAAAATTCAGGGTGGTCCAGAGAGTTCATAGTTGTCTTTGTTTTTGCTAGAAGCAAGTACCAATGTCTTCAACTAACAATAATTAATAATTTAAATATCATGAAATTCAAATCCTATAGTAATAACCAAAAAAGGTTCATAAACACGGTAGAGAACTCTTCAATATCTCCTAGAACTCTGTTTAGCAAAAAAAATCTGCAAGTACTCTTTTCACCATAAATACGTGCGGTAGAATATGGAAGAGAGAGAGAGAGAGAGAGAGAGAGAGAGAGAGCAATGTCGGCTTACCTAAAGAGGGTGCATTTTTGGTAGAAGTTGCTGGGACCTTTATGAGATGTGACACACAGAACATGTGGTCTGTGTTAGGAACTTCCTATTCAGTAAAATTGACAAGGATAGAAGGTGTAAGGGTACGGTTATTGTAGGGCTACATGTGGATATATGTCATTATTCCGGTTGTTGTACAGCTACGTGTGGATATAGGTCATTATTCCAATGGCCCAATGCCCACCCCACCCTTGTTGTAAACTTGTGATCACCAGTGAAGCAATCTTGAACTACAACCTGTAGTGATAAAACTTAGTCATTACTCTTAACTAGCTTATAACCCGCATAATGTGCGGGATACTTTTATTTATTATAAAAGACAAACTATAGGTGAAAATTTAAAAATTTCATAATTAGATAATACCAAAAAAAAAAAAAAAATTGCAAGAAAAAAACCTAAATTCAAAGAGTCTTACATAGAGACAATGAAATGTAATCTTGAAATTTCTTGCTCATTCAACAAAATTTAAAATAGACCCAAAAAAAAAAAAAGTTTTCCTTCATCACACATGCACTCAAGAAAATGAAAGAAAGTGATTTTTTTTTTCTTCTTTCGAGTCCAAGAGTTAATTTTTTTTTTTTTTTCTAAAAAAAAGAGTTAATTAGTTAAAGCATGTTCCAAAGTTCCAAAAAAAAAAAAAAAAAAAAAAATTCAGGGTGGTCCAAGAGAGTTCATAGTTGTCTTTGTTTTTGCTAGAAGCAAGTACCAATGTCTTCAACTAACAATAATTAATAATTTAAATATCATGAAATTCAAATCCTATAGTAATAACCAAAAAAGGTTCATAAACACGGTAGAGAACTCTTCAATATCTCCTAGAACTCTGTTTAGCAAAAAAAACTCCAAGTACTCTTTTCACCATAAACACGTGCGGTAGAATATGGAAGAGAGAGAGAGAGAGAGAGAGAGCAATGTCGGCTTACCTAAAGAAGGTGCATTTTTGGTAGAAGTTGCCGGGACCTTTATGAGATGTGACACACAGAACCAGTGGTCTGTGTTAGGAACTTCCTATTCAGTAAAATTGACAAGGATAGAAGGTGAAAGGGTACGGTTGTTGTAGGGCTACGTGTGGATATATGTCATTATTCCGATTGTTGTACAACTACGTGTGGATATAGGTCATTATTCCAATGGGTCCAATGCCCACCCCACCCTTGTTGTAAACTTGTGATCACCAGTGAAGCAATCTTGAATTACAACCTGTAGTGATAAAACTTAGTCATTACTCTTAACTAGCTTATAACCCGCATAATGTGCAGGATACTTTTATTTATTATAAAAGACAAACTATAGGTGAAAATTTAAAATTTTCATAATTAGATAATACCAAAAAAAAAAAAAAAATTGCAAGAAAAAAACCTAAATTCAAAGAGTCTTACATAGAGACAATGAAATGTAATCTTGAAATTTCTTGCTCATTCAACAAAATTTGAAATAGACCCAAAAGAAAAAAAAAAAGTTTTCCTTCATCACACATGCACTCAAGAAAATGAAAGAAAGTGATTTTATATTAATCCAATAATGAAATTCTAGAAACTATAAAAATAATTTTATTCTCTGAACACTGAGAGAATCCCAGATCCTACCCCACCAATGGTAGCCTGAGCAAGGAGTAAATAAAGAACCTCTTTAAGAGATAGACACTACTAACAGAGAGAACTTCCAATTTTTTTTTTCTTCTTCTATAAATGCATCAATTTACATGAAAATATCTTTATCTAGTGAAAGAAATCAAGTATAAATAAGGCATAAGACTATACTTTTAAACTGCAAAACTTATATTAAATCTTTGTTCATTTTAAGGAAGCCAATATTTGGATAGGTTTTTCTCCTTAACAGGATGAAAAGCAGAAAATGAGAGGCCAACAGGATTTCAAATAATAATAATAATAATAGAAAGACCACTACAGCCACATAATGAGAAGAAAGGGATTTAACTGGTGCCAACCTCTTGAAAAGTTCAGGAGCATTACTGTCACTATCAAGCTCATGCGGTGTTTCAGGTGTGGGTGGAATTAGTCCACTCCATGAAAGCAGTTTCCTCAAGAGCCTTCCACGAGGACCACTGGTGACAAAATCCCTTCATAACGACTTACTGCCCACTGTGCTGCCAGCCAAATAGGAAGGTCTGTATCTGATAATTGATCCACTCCCAGCAGATCATCGGAAGCATGTTGATTATTGAGAAATAATTGCTGAAAAACTGAGAGCTCTTTAAGCCAAAGCTTTATTCTCTTGGTCCACTCTTGAACTTCTTCTGTCTGACTAGCATTTCTCAAAGCCTGTTCTACACCAGAAGAAATAACATCCGTCAAAACTAATATGGACTATGATTGAAAAGAAGAACACAAAATGAATCTTTTTAAGAAACTAAAAATTTTAATTGCATCAAATAAAAAATTAATGTCAATTGGAAAGAACCAACAGTTCCTTTTCAATGTAAAAGACCTTAAGAAGATTGTTCTGACTCATCGGAATTAAGTCAGACATGTAGTGCTTATCATACCAAACTCGTTTGAAGCTACAAACAAGCCATGCGGTTCATTATGCAGTCACAGTTATCAGATGCATTTAACATTGAATTATAAGGTTTTCTAAATCAGGTCAATATAAAATTATGACAGGCACTGTAATCATGCAAAGACATATAATTAACTTACATAAGCAAGTAAGCAACCAAAGTAATATAATTTCATGTTGAGACATAAAAGAGTTTTGACAAATCTATGGAAATTCTACTGATAGGTCAATAGAAAATGATGACAGACAGTATAAACATGCAAAGCCATATAATATAATTACCTAAGATAAGTAACCAAAGTACTAGGGTTTCAAGTAGAGAAATAAAAGAGGTCAGCCAAATCTATGGAAATTCTACTGATAAACATTCAACCAAGTTAACAAATAGGTCAGTATTCATCCCTGAAGAAGTTCTATACGTGTGTATAAATGCCAGTTTCTAATTTCATCTTTTCATGCAAGATAAATGCCAAATTGATGTATTATCTGAGATTTACATATTCAAGAACCATCAAAAAGTTTAACCATGAGACTGCCTCATAATGGAGGAAACTAAAGTTAAAAAGTTAGAAAAAAATAAAATAAAATAAAGTTACCTCATTTATCCAGGTTCCAAGTTTCCCTAACGGTTTTGATATAATGAAAAAAATTCCATGCAGAATTTTGGATTGTATGTAATCCAGTTTTTCAACAATTAGGAGGCCCTTCTGCCTCTCAGTTGCATAACCCCGCCTGCAAGGAAAATTGATGACATGTTAGATTTCGTAGAATTCTAGCAATGGTAAGTCCAGTGCACAAAAGTGAAGTGATTGGATTCTAGCAATAGTACCCATATCTAGCCAATTTCATCAGCTAAAATTGGGTTTGTTAGGTACCTCAGATACCACCAGATACTTACCATAAGGAAGTACCCCGGGCGCTTCTCAGTATAGTACTAGTTAAAATGTTGGTCATCAACTCAGGACTTAATGCTATCATTATAAGATGTCTTATGTCTTAGTGTTTCCTGGATATAGTTATCAAATTGCAATTATGAACTATATACTCTTATGGTATATAGTTCATAAAATAACAGCTACACCATATTTCATGATTTGGCTTGTTCAAATTTCTCATATAAGTAAACATGAAGACAAAAGCACCATATTCAAGAAAATATAACATCACCTGAATATTATTGCATTGGACTCAGATGCTCTCTTCCAGTCAACATATATAGGCAAAGTAAGGAGATAATCTGTGTTAAGTGCAGATGTCAACATCAAATCCCTAGCTGATAATTCTTCAAACTGAGCGTTATAAAGAAGTTGCATAAAAGCACACTGGAAACGAGTAGCAACAGCAACTCTGTGGACAAATTTGCACTATAAGTTCAATATACCTGAAGGATGAAGCTGAACAACAACTACAATATCATATATGTTTACCTAGATATGAAAAAAAAATACTTCATATAACCATCTAACATCTAGGAAGCCTTCATATATTTGTCACAAAAAAGTTTCAACAGAATAAACATTCTAAGAATAAACAAAAACCAAATCAGACTTATTGTAAATATCACTTTCCTCATAGAATCATTCTCGTAATCTCTTGAAAATGATTCATTCACTTTCCTGGAAGGACAAAAACTCTTATACAAATAATATATCAATTCGAAATAATTTTTTCCTCCTTATGTTCACAAATCTGCTGGTGCACATGTGCACACACACACATATTCTATAGGTTGCCATTTATCTTGCAGGCCTTCCCTTCTTTATTGACCTGCAGTCTCAATGTTCATATTCAGGCCAACAAGTTATTTCTTGGAGCTTTCATGTAGATTTGCACATTTTACACTCAAATTACCTGTAGGCCACGTTGCTTCATTTTAAAATTTTAAAAGTTGAGACACTGAGGATATCTGCCACATAAAAGGTTTTCAAAGCCCTCCTGGCACCTTACCCTGGCCTTTATTGCTTTAAGATTATCTCCTTTATTTGGCCATTACCAAAAAAATAAATAAATAAAGACTCCAGATTATGCAGCAACTGCAAATTAGTGTCCAATTCATAAAAGAACTTATTTCAAGAAATTCATAAAAGAACTTATTTCAAGTCAACTAGAAAACGGTCTAATGTCTTCAAGACAATTTGTGACAAACCTGGATCCACTATCAGAATATTTCTTGACAGATTTGTCTGAAGAGCCCAAGAAATTTCTCAAGTCCAGACTGTGGATGAAAGAAATAGCCTTATCAATTTTGATCTCTTCCTCCTTATATCCCTCAATGCTCCCAATTCCATTAATTCCATCCCCAGTAGACTCTGCCTCCTCCTCATCAGCAACAACTTCTGTGTCGGAAGTAGCTGAACCATCATTAATTGTTTCTTCTTTTTCTATGGAACAAGCATAGGAATAATCAGTGCGCATTTCTTCTAATATGCTTTTGTGTTCAGCATGAAGGATGGTGTCCAAGCACCTGCAGTTACATAAAAATATGAAAAATTTTGCATTTATATAGACACAAAATAACCACAAACTTTATGTTCAAGCAGAAAGCTGCTTCTAGTTTTTGATTGTTGACCAAGCATATGAACTCTTGGATATATCATGGTGAAAGGAAATCTCAAAAATTGGGATACATAAATAAGCGAGCACAACTGCTGTTTGGAGAGGCTCTGCATATTGTGAAAATGTACAGAATGTATAGAATCTGGTGAAAACAACACCCTTCACACTGATGGGTAGGGTACTGAGGATGTGAGAGCATGGAGTCCCAAAAATAAAGAAAACTTTTCAGTTAAATGTTCTGAGCAAGCTATGGAGGAAAACATGGGGGAGAATCTTGGCATAAACTGGCATGGAGCAAGATCAGGATAACAATGTATAGTTTCATATATGGATAGGAAAAGCAGCTGCTGCATTACCATACAAGTGGGAGCAGGGAATAAAAATTTGAATGGCTCATAATCACTGGAGGCTTGGTGATGTGATCTACCATACCGTGTGCAGAAAGTGGAATTTTTGAGGAGAAATCTTCAGAGCAACTACTTATTATGTAATAATTAGGAGAAATAAAAGGGTCTTTACAAACACTGGAAGACTGGGAATTCGGCCTATTCTCAGGCCTTAATCCATTTAACTAAGAGTAAAGCTTTATTCATCAGAATTGGTTCAAAACAACCCTGGCAATGGGGCTTTCACCAATAAGCGGGATTTTTAAAGCTGATTCTAAGCAAAAGGTTGAGATTGTTTCTAGACAGGGAAGAGCCACCTAAAAGGGGTTAGAAATTTCAGAAACTGATCTCCTCAGTAGAATAAGAGTGAGTGTGGAGGCATTCTCAAAATTTTAATTAGAGAAAACTGAAACAAGCAAAAAAGATAAAGGTATCAGGACTACTATGAAAGCAATGAACTCCAACAAATATGCTGGTATTCACAATAGGCTGAATGAGATACCATGAGAAAGAATCATTTTGTAAAAGAAATAAGACAATAAACGGGTTTTATTGCAATTTTAAGCATTAGTCAAGTAGTTAGTTGTTGCTTCTCCTGGCTATGAGTGTGAAGGTATCAGGCAGTTTGTTGTGCTTAATTATCATGAACAGAGGCTTCTTATATCTCATGCACAGTGCTCTAGATGGTTCAGATGATCTTCTCCCTATACAGTCCTTTTCTGTCCAATTTTTTAGAATAATAATTAAATGATAAATCTCACCCTTTCCTAATAGCTTAACTTTTGGGATAAATTGTATTTTATCATGGTATCAAAGCTGCTAATCTTGAGTTTGAATTCTGTCTCCACTCTATCTCCCATTTAAAAAGTTGGGGGAGTCTTAGAATACTTAATAGCTTAAAATTTTGAGACGATTGGTCGTTTATCACATTTCTCAACTCCACCAATCAAGAATAAAAAACAAAAAGATACACAATATCTTCTGCTAAGCAAAAACACAGATAATCTATTCATTCTAAATAGTTCTCTTATATTGTTTTGCGTGAATCCTTTTTTACATAGATACATACATGCATATTCTGTCAGTTAAAAAAGGGTTGTATTTGACTGTCTGTGTGAGTGAGAAACTGGTTAATCAGTGAAATTGCAGAAAAGTTCTATTCAATTCATGTTCTTTTATCTTTGATTGACCAAATATGCACCACAATCAGCTACACAAAGCAGAAATCTCTCTTAAACACACATACACTCACAAACCCTGTACAATACTATTAAAGAAAAAAAAAAATTTGGGGCCTTACGAGGAGAGAAGAAGAAACTGTTGGGTATCACCATCACCATCATCTTGCTGAGACTGAAACATCTTCAAAACAATAGCGTCTAGCAACTCAGCCTTTGAAACCGGGATGTACTTCTGCCTCGGCACTTTTATTCTCGAAATAGAAACTCCTTCTTCTTCTTCCTCCTCCTCTTGTTGTTGTTGTTGTTTTTCTTCTTCTGGGTCATCTTGTTTTGGTACAAAGTCTCTCTTTTTCTTCTTCTTCTTCTTTGTTGGTGTCATTTCGATAACATCGTCAGTTCTGGACTCCATGGGTGGCTCTGTGGACATTTCTTGAAACCCAGTGAGAGAGGAACATCGAATTCTGATAGAACTAGAGTGAGGCTTCGTTAATGAACGGTGTGAGACTGAGACAGCGCAGAGGCTAGTGAGAGCTTGCAGAGAAACTGACATCAGAACCAACCACCAAACCCAATTGAGAATTCAAGAAGAAGAAGAAGAAGGAAATCTTTCTGAGAGTGGTGGGCGTGGCAAAGCTGTGGCTACAAGTTTTTGAGAACTAAGAAGCATGGTTAAAATTAACGGCTAAAGAGTACAACGTTGTTAAGTGGAATTTCCTTTTCGGATAAGGAATATTTTGTGTCTATGGGTGGGGGGGAAAATTGGCTATAGCAAACTTTTCTACCAATCTTTTTTTTTTTTTGCTGAATCTTTGGCTTGTGTGGTTAAGTAGTATTAAAGTACAGTTTGGCATCATTTTTTTTAAAAAAAAAGGAGTACAGTTTGGCAGCCTGAACATTGTAAATTTCTAGAAATATATGAACTTCTGGTTCTAATCCAATTATAAGTTTATTGCTGTGTTTGTTAGAATAGTTATTCAATTTTGTTATTGTGTAAAATTATGGGGGAAAATGTTGTTTTATACTTGATATTGCACATTCTGTAAACATTGCTTTTGAAATCACGTTTTCAAATTTTCAATCGTATTTTGAAATTACAATTTTAGTTAAAACTGAAAAATAGTGAAATAGTATAATTTTTAACTAAAATTGTGTTTCAAAAATATGATTTCACCTCACGGTTTTAGTTAAATTAGCAATTATAATTTAAAATCAAGATTTCACAATATAGAATAGTCTTTTGGTAAGATAGGAGTCTTGGAGGTACGTAAACTAATAGAGAAGTGCATTTTTTTTTTAAATTCTTTAAGTTTTCTTATCTTTAAATTACCATGTCACAATGTATTACAAAATAAAAAAGTCAATAAAATGATCCATTTAAAAATCCGAATAGATATAATTTTACAAATTCAACTAGGTTATGTATATAAACCCATCTAGGGTGTTACAAACCCATCAGATTTAACTAGATTTGACTAAATTTTATGCATAAATGATTCATTTAAAAATCTGAGCAGGTCTAGGTGTCGAGTTACTGGATTTTTGTTTCAACCTGGTGTACGGTGAGTGTGTCATCGTGAGTGTATGATTCTAAACTTTGTCTATTAGTGCAGTACAAATAGAATGAGTGTTGTATAAGTAATTAGCCTAAGCCCACAACCTAATGGGTGCTTTAAGAGTCATGCTCAAAGTAAAGGTGGGGGTTGCAGGAAGCTAATTTTAATTTGGACACAAGATCACAAGATGGGCCTGGCTGATGTGATTTGGTGAAGATGTTGGCTAATCAAGCATGAGAGGGAACGCTTCAAAACCGTAAATTACCCTAAATTAAAGAAGACGGTGACAAACAAAGTCGACCTTAATGCGGACCACCCAAATTTATGAATCATCTACTGCTCATGATTTTTTTTTTTTTTTTTTTTTGAGAAGGTCTACTGCTCATGATTTAGAAAAACTATTTGTCTCTTATATTTCAATTTTAATTAATATTAATACTCAATGACTCCTACGGTTTTGATCATAAAGTCTATACACTGACGCTGTAAATAAAGTCATAGAAACCAACCCTCCATTTGGATGTCAAAAGGAATGAGAAGAAAGGAAAATGAAATAATAAAATTTAAAAAAAAAAACCCAAATTACTTTTCTTTTCATGAGCATTTAAGCATTAATTTTCCTTTAAAAAAAAAACAAAAAAATTATCCTTCTTCCAGCACCAAACTGTTGCCTAATACTAATTAACTAAGCAATTAAGGAAAATATCTTCTAGAAAAATATGATAAAAATCATGTCATTCTAATTCTCAACCTCCAGTCATAGTAATTCAGAAAAAAAAAAAAAAATTCTTCCAATCATAGTAAATAATCTGTTAAGCAGAGGAAGAAAGCACCAAAATGATACGGTAAAAATGAAATTTTATTTATCTTTATGAAAAAAAATAAAAAATAAAAAAAAGTAAACACATAGGTGCATGTATGTAAACACACATAGGTGGATATCCAACCTGAATCATCTCACATTCTCACTCAATTAAAAGAAACTACGTCCATGCGTATATACACATAAGTTGCCCAATTTACTATAGATGTGTATACCCAAAAATATCACAATTATTTTATTGTAATGTTTTAAAATTCTCTTTTATTCTTTCAATTATTATCATTCGCAATGTTAAATCTCCTCTAAGTTTTTAATATAACAATTTGAGTCTTAATCAAACATTGACAAGCAATTGGAAAGTTAACAACAACACCACTGCCAATAACTACAAAAAGACTTGGTTCCAAATATAAGATGTTTTAAAAAAATTAATTCCATATATTAATTACACGCTCGTAAATCAAACTTATATTCATGGGATAAGCAAATAAAAGAAAATTCTATTATTCTAGCCATACTATTTTTTATTTTTATGGGTTAAAAATTGCATGGTTTATTTTTGTTATAATTAAGTACTTTCTTTATCTTTTTTCAGAGGACATCTGGGCACTAATATTTTATCAGAGAACAAATTTAAAACTTTGCAATAAGGTGGCTCTGCGCCTGATCCCTTCCTCTTTTCAATTGTCGTACATATTCTTTTGAAACATCTTATTTTATTTGTTGGTGTTTTGGTTACTTTATAGACATACAAAAGACTTTGTAGACTTTCATATATAGTAGAAGAACCTTAATACACAATCTCACTTCGTTTCTTATCACAATCTACAACACAAATTCTTATTAACACAAATTAAACCGTCTTTAAAGAGCAAGAGATTTTGAATAGATCGTAGATTGATATGAGTTATCTATAATTCCACAGGGTGAACTTTGGTGGGATTGGGCAAAATTAAGTTCATGGATTGGCATATATATTATATAAACCATAAACATGCAACATGACTGATATTTTCCATAACCCGAAGAACTTATATACTAATAGGTCCCAAGTAATAACATATTCATGTCATGTATAAATTTGCCAATTTTGTGAAGGATCGTGAGTTTAAGAGAAATCGTAACCAAACAAAGAGTCTTGTGTTTTATGAATTTTGACAATCATCAGTTTTCCTATGTAGTGAAAGAAAATAACAAGAAGAACAACAAATTGTTACCCTTGTTTTTCCGCTACTATATAAAGCAAAGGGGGAGAAATGTAAGCCAAAAGGTTGGGCCAAATTGTTCTTTCACATTCGTTAATGTATATTCCGTACACGTCAATATGTATACAAAACCCATATACATATACCATATATGTATTCCTACCTTTTTGTGGCCATGAATTGTGACTGACTGACCTTAGCAGGTTGAGCCATGAGAGGGTAAAAGCGTAGTCAATGCATGACTCACAAAGGCCTTTTCATGATGATTCTTAGTCATCTTGGTTCCATACCCTTCGAACTTTCCACTAGCTTCGTCATCTGCATAGACCTAGCTCCTTCTCCTTTACCCTCTTGTGGGGAGCCCATAAAAGCCAGTGGAAAGTTCGAAGGCTATGCACCCAACAATGGCTATATCCTTTATACCGTGAGAGGGAGATGAAAGGGCGCCATGATTGTTTAGGCACGAATTGGGACATTACAGCATGGTTGCAATATATATATATATATATATATATATATATAATATATATATATATATATATATATATTGTGTTATGGTGCAACGTCTTTAGAATGGGACTCACCCTAATATAAAAAGTAAAAACGTTGGAATTAATGGTAGGTTTACCAGCAAAAAACGAGGTAATGGTGGAGGTAAGGGCCAATGGGCGGCCTTATAGCCTAGCTTTTCAAATTAAATCTATCCAAAGTAGGGCTATAAACGAACGAAGCCGTTCATGAATAACTCGGACTCGGCTTGATAAAAAGTTCGTTCATGTTTGTTTGTTTATAAATAAGCCAAGCTTGAGCCTTAGTCTTAGGTTTGTTTGATAAATAAGCCGAGCTCAAGTGAAAAAAATTGTTCGTGAACAAGCTCATGAACAATAGGGCTTGATACAAAACATACCGAGATTAACCTTGTTTATAGCTTGATATACGTTTACTAAATAAACTTATTATCATGACATTACACATATGTTTTGGAATGTTAATTTATAACTTATTTATTCATATATGTTTTGGAATATTAATTTATTTAGATTTGTGAAAATTATAGTTGTACGAATGACAAATGTGGATGTAAAAATTGTATTTTGAACAATTACTCAAACTATAGACAATAAATGATGATGGATGGATTTAATTATATAAAGTTGTAATGTGAACAAATTCTAATCACGGGTGTTGGAAGCATGATAAAATGAGTATATTATATATATGTGTGTGTGTGTGTGTGTGTGTATTTGTTTACGTGATTTTTGGTGATATAAACATTTGATGATGCAATTTTTTTGGATCCCAAGCTAAAAAACTTGACTTGAGCTCGAGTTTGAGCTAGATATTAAGTTCGAGCTTGGCTTGACTAATTAATCAAGCTAAGCCAAGCCGAGATCAAGTTTTTTGACATTCTCACAAGCTCAAGTTCACACTTTGTTTTTAGGCTTGTCTTAAGCTCAATCCAAGTTTGAACATTTGATTTTTATTGACAAGTCAAGCTCAAATACACACTACTCGGCAAAGCTTGGCTCGTTTACAGCCCTAACCCAAAGTATTAATATCTCTTTTATCTTTCTTCTAATATTCTTTTAAGGCTACTAACTATTTTTAATACACACATTCAATTATTTTCACCATATATAACTAATTAACATTAGAAGCATTTACCACTGCATGTCCTTGGTGTGATAGTCACTCTACAAGTACAAGCTTTTGTAGGGTGTGGAGGGTAAGAACGGGGTTCAAGGGAGTTTTACACACATATATACTAAAATTAGGCTAAACTAGATATTCTATTTTGTATATAAAAAAAACATTAGAAGCATTTAAAACATATTTTTCCAACAATTTATAAGTAAATTTTTATAGTACAAAATATTTTTATTTTAATTTCAAAATAATTTTTTTTTCATTTTATTTTAGAGAGTTAAAGAAACAATAGTTCGACCATTTTTTTTTCCATTACAAGACAAAAAAATGTTATGATTTTTTTAATGAAAAGTTTGGAACATATTCTACTTTTTTATTCATAAACAAGAGAAAAGTTTCATTTGAATTGTTATTATTAAATTTCTCTTACATTAATTATATTGTATATGTAAGGCATATATATAAAAGTAACATAATTATTAAATTTATAATTTGTATAAATTTCATGTTTTATAAAACTATTATTATAATTTAATGTGTAATTTTAAAAAAATTTACCAAAAAAATATTTAATTAACATATTTAAAAAATATTAACTATGAAAAATATAATTTAATATATAATTATACATGAAATAATCTGACTAGATGAAATTTTTCTTCAATTATATAAACCGAACCCTAAACCCTAAACAAAATATTTTTCTTCAATTATATAAACTTACTAGATGAAATTTTATATTAGAATATCTATTATCCAATCCAACCAACAAATCCGAATAACCCACGGTCAACACGAAAAATATTAATTATTATTAACCCACCAACTTACCTAAGTTTCATAACCTAACCTGCCATCCATCATTCCCCTTTTCTCTTTAATGTTTTGCCCCAAATTCATCAAAAAGATCACATAAACTTTATGTCCAAATCAAAACATCTAGAAATTAATATTGAGTGGCAGAAACTTTAATAGCATGATGAAGAACAGCATGCAAACGTATATATACTCCAAGATATATAGAATCATGACCGTGAAAGTAATATTGTCATTGAATCTTCATAATCTGAAACTCTAACAATCAAATATTGACAAATAAAAGTTTTTGACAACTCTCACAAAGAAATTTAACTCTTAATGAGAGAGAGAGAGAGAGAGAGAGAGAGAGAGAGAGAGAGTATATACTAGGTATAACAATGTGTAACTCGAAGCAATATTATACCACTCAATATTTTTTTAATAATCACGAATTTTAACAAACCACTGTTGGATTAATTTTTCTTGTTATACTCTACACGTTTGCAAAATTTTAAGATAAGACAAGATTTCTAAATATGTCATTGATCAACTATTTAAATTTCAAGTTTTTGTGGTTAAAAATGTGCATATAAGATGAGTTTCTAGATCGAATAATAATAGCATCTGATTAGTACAAAACTTGATATGCATGTTATGTAGTCTAATGGTATATTTTTTGAAATATTAATCTAATAAAAAGCTATTAGGTATTGTAAAATTACTACAAGTTACACTAGGTGTACTTTTCGTATACACACATATACTATTAGTTTCATTTGCCTACCAATTGTTTGAATAATAAATTATTACAAAGCCTATTATTTATTCCTTTAGTTTCATTTTAATTTTGGCTAAAATAACATTGTAATTTTGTAATGAGTTTTGATCATAATAATAATTTCCTTATTCCTTAACAGATGAGAAATTTGAATAATAAATTTTAAATTAATAAAGTTTAGTTGTATATTAAGCAAATATAATATACTACAATAGAAGTTAGAAGATTATGGTTCACCTTAAAAAAAAATATTAATCAAACATAATAATAATAATAATAATAATAATAATAATAATAATAATAATAATAATAATAATAATAATAAAATGATTTATTTGAGGAGATCAAAAGATAAAAAAAAATACTTGTAGAAATCTTTTTTTTAAATAGACAATACTTTGGGGCTTAGAATTTGAAATAAATACTTGCTATCAATTTTCTAAAAAAAATGCTATCAAATAACCATATGTACGTCCAATGTTATGTTATCTATGATTTCTCCTTTTTATTTTGACAAGACCCATTTTATTATTAGAGAACTCTTGGATGATCATGCTATATGAATGTGGTGCAAAATTTGCTTTCTAGTTTCGATCCAATGAACCTTACACCTTTTTTAGTTTTTAATGAATACATGCATGATAAAATTTCTTTCTTATCTTACAAGTTACAAGTGTAATTACTTGTCTCTTGCGTAAGCTTAAGATGGAAATCTTGGTGTGCAGCTGAAAATAAATCATGCAGGATTATGAGTTCTAGCTAATTTTGGCAGTCGATCTTAGAATATCTTTGCAAATATGGAGAGTTAAAAGGAACAATAATTTATCAGTTGTGAGTCCGGAAATTTTGAGTATACCATATCTTGTTGGATAACATTTTACAACTTAAATGTCGCATAGGAAGCATATGAAAATATACCTTAAGGCCTATATAAATCCAAGTGCAGCACCTATTCTGATCATTGGTCTAGTGAGTTATAGAAAAAGAGTTAATTACAGAGTCTAGTTGATGGAGTACCTTTCTGTTTTGAAAATTTTCTTCTTCATGATGTATGCTCAACTAATTGGGAACATTTTTGGTTATAAAGAGTTCTGTACCAAAGCCGATCAAAAGCCAAAACGAAGGTCGTTGTTCTTGTTAGAATATCAAGAGAGTTTTTTCAATTTGAATCTCTCCTAAGCAACAGGTAACCAATCAAGTTTTTAATGTTAATTGTTTTCAACAATAGTTTTCAATTCATCTGGTAAAAATGTTAGTTATAATTCTACTTAGATTTTGGTTTTATTTTTTATTCTCTCATGAGCTGAACTTTGTGCGTTTCTTGAATGTGGCAGGAGGTAAGATGTACTGTGAGTGCAAGCAACATGAAGAAATCTATTCATTACAAGAGTAATTCCCCATGATTGCGTAAATAATTCAAACATTAACAAAAGTTTGAGCCTTTTGTAAGAATAAAGTTTGGTTACAAATTTAGTTGTAACTTAAGGTTTCAACTTCTTTTAATCTCTTGAGTCTTTCATTTTGGGGCATAACAATTATTTTGTTAACCTAGCTTGCATGGGTTTGACTAAAATAAGTATCATATTTCATGTGGTTCAAATTGTGCAGACATGATCGCAATTGACAAAAGATATAATATAATCAAGGTATATTTATTTTAAGCCCAAAAAAATAAAATAAAAAATCGTGTCCATATATTGAGACTAATATAGATACACACACACACACACATATATATATATATATTTAGAGAGAGAGAGAGAGAGAGAGAGAGAGAGAGAGAGAGAGAGAGAGAGAGAGAGAGAGAGAGAGAGAGAGAGAGAGAATAGAAAATCCAATTAGATTTCAAATTTTTTCTTATCTTACAAGTTACAAGTGTAATTACTTGTCTCTTGCGTAAGCTTAAGATGGAAATCTTGGTGTGCAATTGAAAATAAATCATGCAGGATTATGAGTTATAGCTAATTTTGGCAGTCGATCTTAGAATATCTTAGCAAATATGGAGAGTTAATAGGAACAATAAATTTATTAGCTGTGAGTCCGGATATTTTGAGTATACCATATCTTGTTGGATAAGATTTAATAACTTAAATGTCACATAATTGAAGTGGCAATGAATATGATTAGTGTTATATCAACCATAATTATTTTTTGCATTGTTGTAAACGTTGATATATATTAGTTTGTAAAGTCTATACAATAAATTTTGTAGCATCAATCCCATTATCCCTAATAAAACTTGTTTGTATTTAGAGAGGCAGTGATATAAGAATGCATGATTTTTTTTCTTTTTTTCATCAAAAGAAAAGATGCTATGATTTTCTCAATTAAAGGTTTAGAATATGCTTTAGTTTGTCATTCATTAAAAAAGAAAAATCATTTATTACTGTTACTAGTATATTTCTTGTATATTACATTTTATATGTTAGATCATATAAAAGTGACATTTATTATTTAATTTATCTGAAATTTATTGATTTGTATACATTTTAATTTTTCTAAGCTATTATTATTATTCACCCTCAAAAAAAAAAAAAAGAAGCTATTATTATTATTTTACTATAATTAATGTGTTATCTATAATTTATTTAACAAAAGTAAATGGTTTGTACGATTTGTAAACAACGATCCTTCCCTAATGGCGATAATGCATTTAAGCTACAAGATTGTATGCACTCTTTAAAAGCAAGGAAATCATTTCTACATTCAAGAGTTCTCATAAAGAATGACGTACCTTTCATATTCTTAAGAGAAATAATGAATTTACATTGTATATTTTTTTTTTATCCATTAAAATTTACATTGTGTTGTGAAACTGTCATCATGGTCATGATATTCAATAATATTGGCTAAAGATTATATATTTTGTGCCCTTGATGGGGGCGTTTTATTAAGAATACAATATTTTTTACGATTTTTTTTTTCTTTGCAAGATAAAAATTCTACTCTAATCTAATCTAAGTATATATGTGTATGAAACTTCCTCCTGGAGATTTGAAGTCCAGCCTTTACTCCCATATCTCACAAACACTTATACTTGTGGAGTAACCATCGCACCAAGGATATGCGGTGGTACAATTTTTTCTTAAATGCTAATATTAGTTGTTGTGATTGACGCATAATAAAAGTGGCATTAATGGTAGATTATGTGAAATTGATATTATTCTAATTACAAAAAGTCATGTCAACTATTGTAAAAATAAAAATAAAAATTGTCCATAATATTACTATTTGACCTAACGAATAAAGCCTTTAAGGAATTCAATGTTGTTATTCAATACTACCGATCTCAACCTCACCCAGTACCACCGAGTTCCCAATCTCAAACCCATCAAACCCACCGCTGATCAACCCATCGACCACCACCAATTTTCCAAATCAAGAAACTAAAACATTAGATCTTCATAAGACCAAACTCAATGGGAGAAAGAGAAAGGAAGCTCCATCTCGTGCATATTGAAGAGTACACTAGGGGGAACCCGATCTTCATTGGCGTCAGACTAGGTTGTCTTCCTCATGGATTTCTCTTTTGAGCTCTTCGCCGACGTCAGACCAAATGGTCTTCGTCGTGGATTTCTTTGGTGGGCGTGGACTTCGCTTCTCAAAGACACATGCATGAGGGTGTGAGAAGAGTGAAAAAAGAAAAAGAAAAATAAGCTAAAACGCGTGCTTTTCAATTGAGCTACAGTAATCGGCCCCAAATATAATAAGCTAGTGTTTTAAAATTATTTGCTACAATATTTTCAGTTTTCAGCAAAATCAGTGGTATCCAAACGGATTACCAGAGTTTACTAGATTTGACCAAATCTTATGCTTTATTTTTCACTAATTCATTGATCCAACAAACCAAGTTGGTTTGTATTTACTATTCTAGAATGAAAAATGCTAGAGGTAGAAACTGTTTTACAACAAAATATCATGCTTAGTTAATTTGCATTAGGGTTTATTGAAAAGATTATTGATTTGTTTACTAGTAGTTGGCAAATATATGATTCAGTTTAAAAATAATAGTTTAAAAAGCTGAAGATAAAAAATAAGTTAATAAAATAATAGTAAAAAACTTGGCAAAATACCAACCTACTTGGAGCTTGCTTTCATATGCTTGGAATGCATTGATGCTTATGGATGCAAACAAAAACTAGATTTAATAACTCCGTTTGTTTCAATGAAAAACCTGATATGAATACATTTTTTCACATTTTCCTATATTTAGTAGTAGGAAAAAAAATGATTTAAAATAAAGTTATTTCTTATTAACTTTCCGTATTTAGTTTAATATGAGATAAAGCTATTTTCTGCTAAAATTTTCAAAAAAACAACTCTATCTCATGAAATATTAAATAAAGAAATTAATTTTATCTCATACGAAGCTAAATAAGGAAAGTCAATAGATAGTTTTCGAACTTATTTTAAGGTTGTTACTAAGGGTCCGTTTGGATAGAACTTATTGCAAAAAACTAAAAACACTGTAACAAAATAATTTTTAAATGTGTAAATAGTACCGTGGGATTCATTTTTAATTAAAAAATTGCTGAAAAGTGCGTGAATAGTACGTGAACAGTGTTTGCACAGTACGTGTACAGTGACTTGTCCCCTAAAGCTGAAACGCACAACAGGGAAAAAAAAATTGAAAACTCAAACGCGTAGACACGAACGCGGATCCAAACAAATACTAAACCTTAAAAAATGAGATAGTTAATGTTGAAACAAATAGTTATATTTGGAGTCTTTTGGGTAAATATTGCTAAAAGTGAAGTTTTTTGGCGTTATAGTCACTGTTCCAAGTTATTTGGGGAAATGAGGGGAGAGAGTGAATTTCGGTAACAATGTTGCCGAAATTCGAAGAAAAGTATGAGAGAGAAAAATCAAAATTGAGGAGAGAGAAATTTTGGAATTTCGGCAACAGTGTTGCCGAAATTCCTTTTGCCCAACCCTATCCACTTCACTGAGTGCCCATGTGCGAGTGCCCAAAAGGAAAAAATAAAAAAGGTTTGTGGCAATCCCATTGCCGAAAATGGAGGGAAAGAAAAAAAAAAAATTATGGCAATGGGATTGCCGAAATAGGGGGGAAAGAAAAAAAAAAAAAAAGGAATTGTGGCAATGGGATTGCCGAAATAGGAAAAAAAAAGAAAAAGAATGGTGGCCATGTAGTGCCGAAATAGGGGGAAAAAAAAGGAAATGTGGCAATGGGATTGCCGAAATAGGGGGGAAAGGAAAAAAAAAAAAAAAGAAAAAAAAAAGGAAAGGAAATGTGGCAATGGGATTGCCGAAATAGGGGGGAAAGAAAAAAAAAAAAAAGAATTGTCGCAATGGGATTGCTGAAATAGAAAAAAGAAAAAAAAAAGAATTGTGGCCATGGTGTTGCCGAAATAGGGGAATGAAAAAAAAATTGTGGCAATGCAATTGCCGAAAATGAGAAAAAAATTTTTAAAAAAAGGAAAATTAATTATGGCAATGGCATTGTCGGAGGGGAAAACGACAAACTCAAGTACGCTGAGTGTTTGATGCTTGTCTTGTCCGTCTGTCTGAAACAAATTCAAGTACCGTTTGATTCTTATTCAAAGTACACAGATTCTAAAACGTACATGAAAGAAAGTTATAGAAGAGAAAAAATGATTGATGTGTACCGTAAATAAAAAATAAAATAAAAACTGAGATTTTTGTAGAGATTCTTTGCAGTGACATTGCCGAAATAAAAGGAAAAAAAAAAAACGTATGCAACATTTTTATTTTTACAATAAATTATAGGTGGTTAGTTGTTGGTTCAAATTTGAACCTAACACTAAGATACTTTTTTGCCCTAACAATAACAACTAGTACCAACCTGACACTCATAATTGTTGTGAAAATATTCACCTCTTCCTCTCATTTTTATTTTCTACCTGAAATGATTCCATTCACCCTTCCTAATAAAACCATATCACGCCTAAAATTGGTTTCAGAGATTCTTTTTACTTTTTATCCCTCCCTGTAACAAGTCTCCTCATCTTTTTGGCTTTTTGTTTTTTTATTAACTGTGTTGTGACAAGTCTGCTCATCTTTTTGGCTTTTTGTTTTTTTATGAACTGTGTTGCATTTGGTAAATTTTTATTAGTACAATTAAAGTACATAGATATTCTTACTCAGATTCTTATCCATGCATGGGAGAAATTATGGAAGAAAAAATGATTGATGTGCATGGTGTAAACAACAAAAAAACTGAGGATTTTGCAGAGATTCTTTGCAAGATTTGCAAAGATTTATAAATGATTGATGTGCACTGTAAACAAAAAAAAAGAAAGACACTTTGAGATTTTTTGCAGAGATGGTCCTTGTTATAATGGTGGCCATGTAGTGCCAAAAAAGAAAAAAAAAAAAAAAAAAAAAGGAAATGTGGCAATGGATTGCCGAAATAGGGGGAAAAAAAAAAAAAGAATTGTGGCAATGGGATTGCCGAAAAAAAAAAGAAAGAATTGTGGTCATGGTGTTGCCGAAATAGGGGAAAGAAAAAAAAAATTGTGGCAATGCAATTGCCGAAAATGAGAAAAATATTTAAAAAAAAAAAAAAGGAAAATCAATTGTGGCAATGACATTGTCGAAATAGAGGGGAAAACGACAAACTCAAGTACGCTGAGTATTTGATTCTTATCCGTCTGTCTGAAACAAATTCAAGTACCGTTTGAATCTTATTCAAAGTACATAGATTCTAAAACGTACATGAAAGAAAGTTATAGAAGAAAAAAAATGATTGATGTGTACCGTAAATAAATAAAAAACTGAGATTTTTGTAGAGATTCTTTGCAGTGGCATTGCCGAAATGAAAGGAAAAAAAAAACGTCAACAACTTTTTTTATTTTTATAATAAATTATAGGTGGTTAGTTGTTGCTGGTTCAAATTTGAACCTAACCCTAAGATACTTTTTTGCCCTAACAATAACAACTAGCAACAACCTGTCACTTATAATTTGTTGCGAAAATATTCACCTCCTCCTCCCATTCTTATTTTTTGCCTAAAATGATTTCATTCATCCTTCCCAATAAAACCATATCACGCCTAAAATTTGGTTTCAGAGATTCTTTTTACTTTTTATCCCCCCTCCCTGTAACAAGTCTCCTCATCTTTTTGGTTTTTTGTTTTTTTATGAGCTATGTTGTGACAAGTCTCCTTATCTTTTTGGCTTTTTGTTTTTTTATAGACTGTATTGTATTTGGTAAATTTTTATTAGTACTATTTAAAGTACATAGATATTCTTATTCAGATTCTTATCCATGCATGGGAGAAATTTATGGAAGAAAAAATGATTGATGTGCACGGTGTAAACAAAAAAAAAAAAACTGAGGATTTTGCAGGGATTCTTTGTAGGATTTGCAGAGATTTATAAATGATTGATGTGCACTGTAAACAAAAAAAAGAAAGACACTTTGAGATTTTTTGCAGAGATGGTCCTTGTTATATTTGGTCAATTTCTATTAGTACAGTTTAAAATCTAAGAATTTAACTTATATGAAACTTGCATCTTATTTAAACAGCACCATATTACTTTAGTTTTCACGTTTCTTATTTTCCACTCTTTTCCCCTTAAAAATTATACCAGCTTTCTTCTTCACTCTTATTCCCCTCATAATTCTATCAACCATTTTGAATTCATGCGTGCCATACATTCTACAAAAAATTATAAGGAACAACACTTGCAAATACCTATTCGTGGTTACCATTTTACCAGGTGAGTTACATTTCTTTAAGTAGTTACTTTTCTTTTTATGATATTCATGTTGATATGTTTTAGGGGCATAGCTAAGCATGAAATTTTGTTTTTGTTAAATTATTTGTTCATGAAAATCTTGTTTTTGTATTATGTGTTTTGCAACAAGAACTGATTTGTATGATATGTTTTAAATTATGGGTCTTGCCTAAAATTTCATATAGCCAAAATAAATTTCAAAATTGACATAAATTTTTCTTTAAAAAATTCTTACTTTGTTAGCCTAAAATATACATGTATGCTATAAGAAAACCCCAAAAAAAAAAAGGTTAGTACATGCCCCTAAATCAAAATCTAAGTTTTAGTTATAATAATAATAACAAAAATTATACGATATTATAAATATTTATCTATTATCGTAATGATGCATGAGAAATATAATCTGTCTTATTTTAGAAGAAGCAAAATGAAAAGCAACATAAAATAATTTACGTAACCATAACAGATCATTCTAAATAATTTTAACTACTATGATAGACAATAATAAATTATCAGTGAACTAATCCTCTTTAATAGAATTCTCTTAACTCTAGCTATTTAAACATTGAATATTTTTAATAGATTACCTTCTTGTATTGCATTTTAATGGTTGTGTAGTGTTATATATTAATACTACTTTTATGTTTTAGTGTGAATGGCAGAAAAGTTGTTCATTTTTCTCATCCATTCCGATGGAATAATTAAACATGGTGAAAATGGGGTTTATTACCAAGGGTCACCTCCTTTTATGCTTCCATTAAGCAAGGGTGTGACATTTGAAGATTTATGTGATAGAGTAGCATCCACGCTTCATATAAACAGAGAAGATTCAAAACTTACTATTTGGTTTAAATTTCCTTTTCAATGTCATTCACATCCTGTGAATTACCAACAAGTTTTGGTAGAAGATGATAATGGTGTCAATGCAATATTCGATATGTTAGACTGCTAATATGGTTTTGTAGGTGCAGAGTTGTACGTGGATGTGGAGCCCATAAGAAGCCATCAAGATGTTTTTTTCATTCATATGGCAACGAAGGACCGAGTGCACCGTTCAGTTATTCACATGGCGGGCACTTTCATGATCCATATGCCACTCATACTGGTCATTATTCTGAAGATGTGGCTCGTTCTCCAATCAACATTGGTGGTGCTGACTATCATGCTCCATATACCCATGTTGCAACTGAGGACCAACATGCTCCTTATCGGCCAATGAACACCAATGATGTTGACTATGATAACCTAACTGAGCATGTTGCACCATAGTTTGAAGCTTATATGACCAAACCGCCACTCAGAGAGCTACTAATGATCCCAATGACACACACCACATAGTTGCTACTACTGAAAATGCGGTCCATACATTATCAGAAAGGATGCGGGCCATGAATAGTAATGACCAACTTGATAATGATGAGGTCCTTGATGATGTTGGAGATGAATAGGAGCTTCCCAATGAACCTAATCATGAAAGCAGTCCAACAATGGCGTTCCATCGACCTTCATCACTGAGCTTTTCACAGAACACGTGGGAAAATATGATTGATCCAACCCCACCATTTGAAAAGCCCATTCAGAGTACTTGGGACCCTACCCAAGAGTTTTATGTGAGATTGCTTTTTGCTGATAAGGATGAACTACAAGCTGTCGTTAAACAATATCACATCAAGAGGAACCAAACATTTAGTGTAAAAGAGTCAGATCCAGCATGTTGGTCTGTACGTTCCAAAATTGTTCTTGGCGTCTTCGAGCATGCTTTCGGGCTACGCATGGGTTCTTTGAGGTTAGGAAATACAATGGTCCACACACATGTATGGAGTCCACACTCACACAAGATCACGAGCAATTAGACATTTATATTATTGAGAAAAAGTTGAGGGATATTGTCAAAGGTGATCCAAATATAAGGATTTCTTTGCTTCAACAGAGTCTTTACAATAAGTACAAATACCGGCTTTCTTATTTTAAGGTGTGGGAGGCGAAACAGAATGCAATTGTAGAGCATTTGGTGATTGGGACAAATCTTACCAATTATTGCTAAAATGGTTGAAAGCTTTGACTTATTCAAACCCGGGCAGCAGGGTTATTTGGAGAACGGTACCTGCTACTATGCCAGGCTGTGCCATATTCGAGAGAGTTTTCTAGGCTTTTGGTCCATCAATTGAAGGTTTTCAACATTGTAGGCCAGTGATTAGTATAGATGGAACTTTCATATATGGTAAGTACAGAGGTAAGTTATTGATTGCATCAACTTGGGATGGTGACAATAGACTTTTTCCACTTGCCTTTGCCATTATGGAGGAGGAATCTGATGATAGCTGGTATTGGTTTTTGTGTTGTATTCAAAATAATGTCACTAATCGAGATGAGTTATGTGTCATATTTGATCGCCACCGTGGCATAATGTCAGCGATACGGGTTATATGTGAATCGACACGTTGGCATCATCGTTTTTGCCTTCGCCATGTGGCTAGCAATTTCAATCAAAAAATTGGGAATAAAAACTTGAAGGCTATGGTAATGTGGGCAGGCATGGAGAATCAGCTACGAAAGTATCAAATAACAAGGGATAAAATTACTTAATTAAATGCAGATGGTGATAAGTATTTAAGGGAATTACCAGTGCAGAAGTGGACATTAGCACACGATGGTGGACATCGTTATAGGGCAATGACCACAAATTTGTCTGAAAGCTTCAACAGTGTTCTAAAGAGTGCTAGAAATTTGCCCATAACTGTGTTAGTCGAGCTTACATACTACCGTTGTGTAGCCTACTTTGCCGATCGGTATATTAAGGCACGCGCAGAGATTATAGTCGGTGAACGCATTACAGCCTATACAAAGAATAAATTCAATAAATGGGAAAAAAGGCACCAAAACATTCAGTTACTGTGTTTAGTCATGAAGATGGTCTATTTGAAGTCAGAACACTAATAAACCCTAACTCTGCTTATAGGAGTAATCATCGTCATGAGGTAAATTTGAGGGAGAGCACTTGTAGTTGTCAAAAATGGCAAGTTTATAAGATTCCATGCTCATATGTCATTGCCTTGTGTAAATATCAAGGCATCTCTGCAATGCGATATATCGACCGCTGCTACTGTTTGGAAGAACAAGTTGCTTGTTATGCACCTAGATTTCGCATGGTTCCAGACAGTGTACATTGGAATGAGCTTGATTTCCCGATCTTGTATCCTAATGTGAAGTTGCGCCGTGTAAAAGGTCAACCAAGATCAACTCGGCTTCTAAATGAAATGGATTTAGGGATAGAGCATCAACCAAGGCCATTGTGCAGCCTCTGTAGGCAAGAAGGCCATAACAGAAGAACATGCCCCACTCGAATTGTGGCTGGCTCCACTAGTGGCCAAACTGAATGACCTAACATATGTATTCAATCTATTTCAGTGGATTGGTTGGACTGTTCTTTTTTTTTTTAGGAGTTAGACCATATTGTTAGTTTGTATTATTTGATAGAACAAGTTGGTACTAATTCCATATGCTACAATGTTTTCTATCATTGCAAGTTTGATTATGGTGTATGTTTTTTTTTTTTTTTTTTTGTGCATGTGTGTGTATATATATATATTGTGTATTATAGTTTAGGGGTTCGATAACACCTTCAAATATATACTTTTATGGAGTGCTTGGGTCCTTTACCATGTCTGAAAGCTTCAAATAAGGAAATAAATCAAAGGGCCACAATCTAAAGAGGAAAAATCATATTTGAGCACTAATAAGTTTTTAGACGTATCTCTCTCCTCAAAAATCCAATTGACTTAAGACTAGATGGGTTGGAACCGTGACTTAAATATCTACGACTTTTATGTTTTGAGTTTTTTGAAATTCACATTTTTTGAAGGCCGAAATTAACTCACAAATTACTACTGTAAATTTGGACGAAAATTAGATGGTGAAAGTTTTATTTTTCTTCGACATTTTTGCAAGGGTTTGGAAGAGAGGTTGTGGATTGGAAAATTATATAAAATAGATGTATGATTAAATTAATTGGGTACTAATTTCAAATACCAAATATGTGTACACATTTCTTATTTTTGCAAAGGCTTTACAGTTAGTAGTATAACGTGATATATATACTATCTAGGCATAATATTTTTTGCTACAATGATGCATAAACAATGACAATACTTTAATATATTTTTAATAATTGATTAGTGATTTCCACGATGGGGTACATGAAGTTTTTGTTGTGTTCCACAATGTGGAGGATGCCTATTTACTCATTGAGGGTACCTTCGTGCTTGCACAAGACTATTCCCCATACGACTTGGCTGTGTTCTAATATCAAAATCTGTTTGATAATTACCACCTTTATCACTTTCATTATCTGATGACACCTCCATATCTTCTGCATTTTCTGCATCTTCCCCACTATCCTCATTTGAGGCATCTTCCTCAAAGTCTGTTACAGAGGCCTCTTCCTCAGAGTTCGGAGCACATGCCCATGTATTTGGTAGTGTGCAGAAATCACCAACATGAGGGGATGGTTGGGAAGGTTGTTCATAACTAAACTGAGCATCTTGGCCATAATTGTATTGCCCAAAATAGTATGGAGGTGGCGATGGATGATAAGAGGGAGGTGTTGAACTAGGCTGGGGATAGTGGTCATAACTAAACAAACCCTCTAATCCTTATCCTATGGAAATGGATAATCCAATCTGTTGATATAAAAACATATAATACTCGTTGACATTAATTGGATTATACTCATTGAAGGTGGTAGGCTCATTATGGGCAGATGTGGATGGCCCAGCTTGGGTAAAGGTGGATGGTCCAACTTGGGTAGACGTGGATGGTCCAGCTTCATCATTTCTACGTTGTCTACCCTGTCTTCCTTGGTGCCTCTGTCGTCGCCCAAAGTGTGTCACCCTCTCAGTAGGGACGGAGGAAATATCTGCTTCCATTGATAACTTTACTCGAGTAAGGCCCTCTACTATTGCCGGAAGGACTTGTTGTGCAATCAGGTCAGCCCTTCCTTGGTTTGCAACAGCCGAAGTTAACATCTTATTAATTTTCGTTTGCTGCCATATAAAAAGGAAAAAAAATTATTAGTGCAGTATTATTGAAAATGCTAAAATAATAATTTGTTATCAATATTAGTGCAGTATTGAAAATGCTAAAATAATAACCTGGTACATATGGGCAGCCGCCTCTTGTGTCGTAAATAAGTGGCCATGTTGGTGGTATCATATTGTGTAGTCCACATCTAAATGAAAATTTTCATCTCCACCTATATTTTGAGCTCGCTGGTTCCAAAGTTGGTAGTAATGTGCATGATGCCTACACCAATCAACACCAGCCTTTCTTGTCAACTTTACACAATGTATAGATTTATTAAAATTGTCACTAGGCCACTTTGGACTTCTTTGCAACAATCCAAATTGTCGCATGACTCTCTCTGGATGGTAATACTCAAAAATTTGGAAACATAGTAATGGCACTGTTGTAAGCCATATATGTTGTCCTACAAGATACCATGGATGCAAATAATTATCGTATGGTGTCCAAATAACCTGCGATTTCAATTACAATAACTATGTTATAATAGATCAAGACAATAATATAACTAGTAAATTAACCATTGATACATTTTGACAACATATATTACTTGATCCTTATTATGTGTATCGTGATTAGAACGGTACGTAGGTAGAACATGCGTTGGTGTGTGAGTATAAGTTCTCCTAGTATCCCACCTATACACAATTAATGATTGCCACTGATTTTAGGGTTTGGAAGTATCAAGGATAAACACTACAGTATACAATATTGTATAGAAGTAGAAAGTAAATATTATACTTGCAACCGTATGGGTCGTCACCATTTAAATTTATTGGAATTATTGGAATTGGGTTCAGATATGGAAGATGCTCCCATGCCCATAATTGTAATATGAAAATAGGACCTGCAACCTCCGTGGTTTTTTTAATAGAAGCAATACACAACTCTTTATAAAGGAAAGCAAGCGTGGCACTACGCCAGCTATATTGCCCAGCTACACCAAAGTCCGCCAACAGCCTGAAAAAGCAGCAATGCAATTTATTTTGGCTCTTATTTCCAAATAGTAAAGCCAAGACCTGGAACATGTATGCCCTAGCATACTGTTGGGTTGTTACAGCATTGGCACCCTCTGGTAGGTTCAAAAATGTATTCCTAACCCATGTTATTTTAAGGCTACCATATGTCAATGCAGTTTCAAGTGGTGTCACTTCAAGTAAATTCTGACAAACTGGCCCCCATTCCATATTAGTGGGCCCGTACATTGCATTGCCATCAATAGGCAATCCTGTAATGATTACTATATCTTGTAGAGTGATCGACATTTCACAATTTGGTAGGTGAAATGTATGGGTTTCAGATTGCCACCACTCCACCAAAGAAGTGATAAGACTCCAGTCAATATTTATATATGGTAGGCGGGTAACACGGTACAGTCTACATTGATGCAAATATGGGGTGATACGCTCGCCTAACTACCGGAGGGGTGCAAACCGTTGGGGTTGCACTCGTAACATGGAAACCTGAATTTTTTTTAAAAATGTACAATGTTATATTGCTAATGTTGAAATTATTTTCATGTAAATTGAATAATTGTAGATATTATTAGGATATTAATAAATTTGGTTCTTGCAACGTATATTGCCTTCCATTGCATCATTAGAGATGTGATATTGTTGTTGGGTTGGCAGAGAATGATCGAATGACCTAGGCTCCATTTCAAATATATCTTACATTAAATGCTACAATGAGTTAAACCATATCTGAAGATGCGTTTTCATAGTATCTTTAATATACTGTACTACTGAGATTAAAAAAATACAATATCTGAAAGTACATTTTTTACAAATCATCTATATAAAAAATTACAAACTAAGCAAATAATTTCCAATTAAATTAGGGGTTGAGAAGCTTACTACAATTGTGATACGAAGTGAAAGAATGTAAGAATTATAGAGTGATGCTTGCAAGAAAAGAAAGAAAGAAAGAAAAAAAAAACATAATCAGATAATCATAAATATCTTCTAAGAACAAAAGAACAACAATAAAATATAATAACATTAATATAACCATACATAAAGCATATATTTTTTCCACGAAACACAAATGTAGGCTTTATTGTACTAAAAAAAAAAAAATACACATACATATTTTTATTATAAATCAACAAACATATTATGCAATATATTTTTTTCCAAGTAATGATGTAATAACTGATAATAACAAAGTAAAATTGACTATAAAAAGATCACAATAATACAATTTATTACAATTTTTGTGGTCATATACTACTAATAATAATAACAATAAATAATATTAAATAATTTCAAAATTAACAAAATATATACGTAAATTTAATTAGATAAGAGTTGAGATGTTTACGATAATCGTGATACCAACTAAGGAGTGAGAATTATAGAGTGATACTTGCAAAAAAGAAAAAGAAAAACACAATTAGATAATAATAAATAAACACAAAATAACAACAATACTAAAAATATTTGTAGTCCTAACCATAAAAAATTTATTAATCTAAAATTTGAATAAAAACAACAACAACAACAACAACAACAACAATCATAATCGCTAAAGCAAGAAGCAAAAAAACTTACATTAACCCAAAACTTACAACTGTGTATGCTGAAGCAAAACTGAAGAAAAACTGAACAATCGGATAGAAGTATTTTGTGAGAAAACTTCAAGCAGAGATGTAGAAGTGTTTTGTGAGAAGGAAGGCTTGCCTTTTATTACAAAGATGTGAAATAAAAGACAAAAAAAAAACTCATTTGTCACAGAGACTAACTGAGTTCCAGTCTTTTTGTTACATCAATCATATTTTTTTTTGCAGAGATTCTTCTTTAAGTCTTTGTTTGATTCTTAGCAAAGAATCTCAGCAAAGTTTTCTTCAAGTACGAGTCATATCAATATGTACTTGAAATTGAAGAGGGAGATAAGAATCTTTCTATTTCGGCAATGTCATTGCCACAATTGATTTTTCTTTTATTTTTTTTATAATTTTTTTCACATTTTCGGCAATAGCATTGCCACAATACTCACAATTTTTTTTTTTTTTTCCTTTCCCCTATTTCGGCAATACCATTGCCACAATTCTTTTTTTTTTTCTTTCTTTCTTTCCCCCTATTTCGGCAATCCCATTGCCACAATTTTTTTTTTCTATTTCGGCACTACATGGTTACAATTCTTTTTTTTTTTTTTTTCTTCCTATTTCGGCAATCCCATTGCCATATATATTTTTTTTTCTATTTCGGCACTACATGGCCACCATTCTTCTTCTTCTTTTTTTTTCTTTTTTTTTTCTTCCCTATTTCGGCAATTCCATTGCCACATTTTTTTTTTCCTATTTCGGCACTACATGACCACCATTTTTTTTTTCTCTCCTATTTCAGCAATCCCATTGCCACAATTTTTTTTTTTTTTTCTCCCCCCTATTTCGGCAATCTCATTGCCATAATTCTTTTTTTTTTTTCTTTTCCCTCCATTTTCGGCAATGGGATTGCCACAAACCTTTTTTATTTTTTCCTTTTGGGCACTCGCGCATGGGCACTTAGTGAAACGGGCAGGTTTGGGCAGAAGGAATTTCGGCAACACTGTTGCCGAAATTCACTCTCTCTCCTCATTTCTCCAAATAACTTGGAACAGTGACTATAATCCCAAAAAACTTCACTTTTAGCAATATTTACCCAAAAAACTCGTTATATTTGCCTACTTTCAATAAACAAATTAATAATCTTAATTAAAATTTATAGGATTTAACATATTAAATTCTTCAATTATATTTAAATTTTGAATGTAATTATCTTTGAAAAGACAGCAATTTTTTGTTTTATTGGTCAATATAAACATTAATATATATATATATATATAATTTTTACCCCTAATTTAGATATATAATAGTAAAAATAATTCTTTTTATTGATAGCAGTAAAGGAATTTGAAAGGAAAAAAAAAAAAAAAAAAAAAAAAGTCGCTACAATAATTGCCTGTGAAGTGATGAGACTTGCCCCACCCCTTCAGGGTACTTTTCGAGAGGCCATTAATGACTTTATCTTTGCCTGTTCCATGGCAATGGCTCAGCTGCAAAATTAAGGGCAAGCTAATGGTTGCAACTACCTGCTTTTCTCAGTCCCTAATCACAACACCCATACCAGAATGACCATCCAAAGCCGGAATAGCTCCATCCACATTTATGAAGAACACACCTTCTGGGGGAGGCTTCCATGCTCTGATCTCATCCCTTTTTCCTGTAGCCAATAAGTTGTTTGCATTTTTAAAATCTTCAATCATACGGATTGCTGTCCACCAAACCTGGTCCGCTGTTGTTGTATTGGCATCATACTCCAATTGATTTTTGCGATACCATTATCGTCCATGCTACTCCACACAACTTTTCCAAATCACCTCCACATCGTCTTCAGGGCCCCATTCATCACTACCAACCACCTTCACATTGTCTTCAGGCACATCTGATTCCTTTCCTCCCTTCTCAACTCTTCTATTGTGGGTACCCACCCTTTCTTGCCTTGCAAAATCTCCTTTACTTTTTTGAATCTGAATTTAATTGCATCTTCCAAAAGAGCTTGTGTCTCCATCAACTGACACGCCACGTAAGGCTACATCAGCCTATTGTTTTTCAAGAAAAATTTCTGCCTCAAGAAAAATTTCTGCCTCCTGGTTTTGCCTCATGGTTTCTTTCCTCCAACCTTCTCCTTTCTCTATTGCTGTACTTTGCCTTGTTTCCCCTTAAATTTGCGGATTAGTGGGCATCACCACTGCCTTTGTTGGACCAATTTTTAAGTTTCCCATTTTGTTTCCCCCTTGAGCTCTTAGCCATTCTCCATATTGCTTGGGTTCATTAGCAGGATTTCCCATGGATTGGCAATGTCGTTCATTATGCCCCATTATCCCACATGAAAAACAGAAAACGGGGGAGCCTTTTGTATCGAAAATAAACTCGATAAATCTCTCCTTCCGGACTAGCAATCACCCCACAACGCCTCAGTGGCTTGTCCAATGGAATATCTACCCGAATCCTCATAAATTTTGCTTGGTCTGAAGACCACCAGAAAAGGACAAGCAAGCTACCTAATCTGGGCCAAAGAAAGGACTCGTTACACTTTTTGAGAGAGAGAGGATCTCCTACGTTTCTAGAGAGAGGAAGAAACTCGAAGAGACTCAATAGAAGAAGCCCGAGAGAGGACTCCTACTTAGGGAGAGTTTTCTAATTGTGTGTGTTTTTGTACCTTGGTATATATGATTTTGTACTTTGTTATACACTTTAATTTTGGATGTTTATATTGCAATAACTTTACATTTTAAATTTTTGTTAATTTTATAGTTATATTGGAGTGCAAATTCAACACATAGGAACCCAGAATTCTTCCCAGAGCCTGAAAAGTTTGAACCCTCAAGATTTGAAGGGAATGGACCATTACCTTAACAGCTATGTACCATTTGGAGGAGGACCTAGGATGTGTCCTGGAAAAGAGTATGCACGCATGGAAATTCTAGTTTTCATGCATAATGTTGTGAAGAGGTTCAACTGGGAGAAGTTGCTTCCTGATGAGAAGATCATTGTGAATCCAATGCGTGTCCCGGCCAAAGGGCTTCCCGTCCGCCTTCTTCCTCACCATGCTTAGCCCAATGTTACGGGCACCCTAATTCCACCATCTTACTGAATGTATGCAGATAAATAAGGGTATGTGAGATACTTGAATGCCATATAGCCTAATAGTGAGTGATTATCTTTCTTTCTTTTTTATTTTTATATGTACAGAATTTCTTTAGAAATCACAAAATGTTACCTTAGTTTACTTGCAGACCACCCCCACCTGATATTTTTTGCTGATTTGTAATGCCTTCCATACAAGTCTCTCCCTCACAAGGGTGCAAGACCATCTTAGAAACAATAGCTATTTCGTAAAAGTGGTTCAATAATATTTTTTCAATAAATAATATCTTAACATGATCTATAAAACTAATTAACTCAAAATTTTTTAATTTTACCATCATGATCAAAAGAGGGTTATTGTAAACATCCCATTTTATACTGGTTAATAAACTCAAACTCTTGGTCCCCAGTGACGATACTGGAAGGCAAAAGTCTGAGTGAAATAGAGCATGAGCTGGAGGATGTAAAATGAGAAAATCATGAAAAAGTTCCTACAATTGGGTCCTTCAACTTTGGGCATGAAGTCGAAGTAGTCATAACCCCAAAGCTACAACAAGAGAAGTCAGCATTTAAATCAACTCATGAGCACAATATGAGGAAGTAAATAAGTCTTTACCTTCCAATTACTTGGTGAACAGCCTGAACCATATGTGGAAACAAGGTGGCATAAGTAGATCCATAATCAAAGTCCCTGATATGGTCCACATCCTCTAAAAATGGAAGTTGATGAGTCTTTGGTGATGAAGAGACATGGAAAAATTCAATAAGTTTGGATGAGATGAAACAATGAAGTAATCAAGGAAATTTGCTGAGAAAAAGAAAATTTTGATGAGAATAAGGGAAAAAAAAAAATTGGCTAGACAAGAAGGAAGCTTTGGTTAGGAGAGGGAGTGGAAGAGTTTTGTTTTTTTGTTTTTTTATTATAAAAAGATTAGTGTGTTTGGAAGTTTGGAGGGAGAGGAGAGTAGAAGATAAGAGGGGAAGGTAGACGAGAGGGAGGGAAATTAAAGATTTATGTATTTATAAAGAGCCAAGTTTCCTATAACGACTCTTGGGGTACAAAAGTCCCACAACATTGATAGTTTATATGACAATAAAATAGTTAAGTATTTATAAGTTTTTTTCTTTTTAAATTACAAACATAACTAATTATTTTAGAATAATTAGACTCAAACTAATAAGAAGCCTTACTTTTGAATAACTAAATCAACTTTATTAGCAGTTCAAAATATAAGAAAACAAAAGGCAAAAATAAGTTGTTTGTTTAGTTAGAGACCGTTTGGATTTGTTGTTTTTATAACCCATAACTCTGTTTCTATTATTCATAACTCAAAAATAGTGGGATCCATAGTTAAGAAACTTGTTTAGTTTTTTGTTTCCATCCTTTAATTATTTGATTTTTGAGTGATGACTTATGTAACCACATTCCTGGTACCTACAGCCAAAGCAACACGTGAGCACTGCTTTTGATGGGAGATGCAACGGCTCTCTCTCTCAACCAGATCACTCCTCCATCTTCATACCACCACAAGTCCTTAGAAGCCTCTTCCCTGCCCTCACCTCCTCACACACGCAGTTACTGATCGGAGCTCAGCCAACCCGCGCCGCCCCGACCTCAGAAATGCAGTTCTTCATGCGCCACTGCACCGATCTTCCCCACCGACCTCTTTTTCAGTTTTGTCACCAATCTGAAGGTATTTTATACATTTGAGTTGTTTTATACATTTGATTTGTTGGTAATAGGGTGGTATTTTGCATCTCTCAGATCTATATTCAACCTGTGGTGATTGATGGTTGGGTGTTTGCTTCTCTGTTTTGTTTTTTTTGGTGTTTGGGTTTTCAATTCTTCAGGTTGAGGGCTTTGTGATTGTTGGGATGTGTGAATGGATTGGTGTTTTTCTTCTCCATCCTTCCTAACTCCACCGTCGGCACCATCATCATTTGCTGTCAGCCCATCAGTGATGTCAACCATAGTGCAGTTTAGTTGTTGCGTGTTGGATCATGCTCTGTTTTATGTCTGGCTTTAGTTGTATGTGCTTCTATTGGCTTGGGGCACCACAGTTGTTGTGGGTGGTCCCTTAGTTCTGGCCCTTGGTGTTCTTATAGCCATTTTTTTTCTTATCAATAAAATCTTTCTACCGTTTTTAGCTATAAAAAAAAAGAAGAAGAAGAAGAAAAGAAACGAACTTTTCAAACAGAACAATGCCCACAAAAAATCTTTACAAACACCCAAGAAACGAGAAAGTGCCACAAAACAAGCAATGAACTATTTCCTACAAGGAAGCAAGACCAGCTGAAGAATATGACAATCCTAAAGACTTTGGGAACCAAAGAAAAAAGAGGTTTTTTTGAAAAATTTCAACAAACCCTGACTTACAAATGCATAGGTGCAAAGAAAAATAAGCACAATTAGAGGTAAATTAATAATCTAACCATGAGTTGTTTTACTTAAAAAGAAAATGAACACAATGAAATGAACAGGGTTGAAGGGCTTGTGTTTTAGTTGGGTTTGGTTTGGTGTGGGTTGGATTTCTGCGAGGAGGAGGAAGGAAGTGAAGAAAATGCTTCGGAATGAGGGCTTCGCAGGGAGGCTAACAGCTTCGATCTGACCAAGCACTGGTATGGGTCCCACAAAAATCAGGAAAGAGTGAGGGATGGGAAGCTGAGTTATGTGTGCCAAACGGGATCAGGAAATTGAAATATTTTAAGTAACGAGTTAGAAGAAAAGAATGATGAGTGATAAATGACAAAAATTGAGTGAAGAGTGACGATAAAAAAATAAAATTCTAAACAGGCCCTTATTCATTCTCTAGTTTGTGGACAATCCTCTTTACATATGAATGGTAGGTTCAGTGTGTTGTTTCTAATTTAAAACATTGAATTAAAAACAAAGTAAAATAATGGTCTTTGTCAGTGTAAACATAACAAGTAGTATTCTTCTTCTTCTTCTTTTTTTTCTTTTTTTTTTTTTTCTTTTTTTTTTCATTGGGGGCATTGTTAATTTACTTTTTTGTAATAGAGAATTTTGGGATAAAAAAAGTACTAAAAATAATTTTTTTAAAAAAATTTATGGGTTAGTATAAATTTTGTATCTTTATCAATGTCTTGATTTTTCTTTTCAAACTATTGGAAAAGACTTGAGGTTAATGTCTTTTGAATTTTTTATTCCCCGCTTGCCCTAAGATTGTACTGTATTTTGTAGTTTAATGAATGTTTTCTTCAAAAATATGTATATATATATGTATATACACACAAATATATATTGTCCTTTGGCCCGGAATTGATTTTATTGACTTATTTTAAATGTGACTTAAGTGACCTGTTCAAGTTCAAATATGATGTAACATATGTCAATTGTGTACCAATGTGAAAATCAATAATAACTAGTCATGTTAATAAGTTCAGAAAGGCATCGTGAAAATGGTTGTCTATATCATTATTTCATAGATATTCCTTCAAGTAGTACCAAATGAGTGATTATTAGAATCCAAATCTGCCGAATAATGTTATGAACTTCTGCATCCCAAAATAGTAAGAGAATTAAAAATTGGGTTTTATTTCTGTGTCATTCATATATTACTTGAACTATAGAATTCACTGCTTCACTTAAGTGATTTTAGATGGCAATGGGACACGCTTGCTGTATTCAGCGAGAGCCCACAACGGATATATATTTCTGTATGCTGCGTAGTGTAACATGCAATTCTGCATGAAGGCTCCAGTGATTTCCTGGCATAAAAGAATTATATAAATGGTTAAAAACGCTGGCAGTAAAATTCAAGCATAATATATATTTCCATAGTTTGTTACTTTGTCTTTCCCCTCTTCCCTCTTTGATAAAAAATTCTTGTTTCAATCACCTAGTGTCAGAAGCTAGTTTTAAACCTGTGTTCTTCATAGTACAAAAAAGAAAACTATCTCCATGTCAATCTTCTTCTTCTTTTTAAAAAAACAATATATTTTTCCTTCTTTTGATTTTGGAAGCTATGCTAATTACAAGGAGATACCTGTTGAGGAAAATCACCATCTTCCATTTGAGAATTGATTATCAGCTTTGCAGCACGGTGAAGAGGTGTTGGGTCTCTTTCAGCCTATTACAAAAGGTTTTGATATTGAATTATGAAAGAAAAACATAAGATTGGATAGTATGTATAATGTTAGATTTTTAAGCTAACGACTTACTTGTCCAGCATGAATAAGACCCATCATTGCCCATGCAGTTTGAACTAAATTTGATTTGTTTCCTTCCAAGGGTACATATTCCTACATAATTTATGTAGCATCCATTGAATCTCATGTTTAGAGAAAACAATAACTTCAATGACAAAGATTCTTCCCTAATAACAATTTGGGAAACAAAATGGGGTGTGTTGTTAAATGTTCTTGAACTGCTTTCAATAGTGATCGAATCAAAGATATTATGAAAATTTATCAAAGAAGCTCAAAGCACATTCCATGTTGAGACATCTACCTTCTTTGGGCAAGAAAGATAGCTCTCTCCCCAGCCACCATTATCTCTCTGTATTTTGAGCAGAAAGTCAACTCCTTTGCGCATAGCGAGACAATTGTTGTAAGTCTTGCCACCAGCAGCCAGACCTCCAAGTGCAAACCACGAACCATAAGTGAAGCAAACTCCCCAATTTCCATACCTATCAAAATGCTTTATCATGTAATCGATCTTCTCTGCTAATACTCCTTTGTATGATCAAAAATCGTTTCAAACGTATCTAATAAACCAGTTTAGGTACATACCATGAACCATCTGGCATTTGTATGCCTTCAAGGTAGTGTACAGCATTTTTAATGAAGTTTTCAATCTCTTGCTTCCTATGCTTAGGGTATAATTTTTTAAACAAAACTAAAGCTTGGATTGCTGATGCGGTGCATTCAACATACTCATGCTCAATAATAGTATTCGCGAAGAATTCTACGGGATTTAGTAGCTGAAGGGAGAATAGAAAAAGAGCATTCCATTAATTTTGGGCACAAGATGATACTAATGCATTTTCAAAAGAACTTTAAGGCCATTTCAATATACTTAGTTACTTACTTCCAACCACTTTGCAGCTCTTGCAGGCTCCCAAGCTGGTAAACCACCATTTTTACTCTACATTAAGCCATAGAATAGAGCTTATTGATATGAACAAATTCAAATACTTAGAAATAAACATCGCAATATATATATATATATTATATATATATATATATGTAAACGGTCCCTTCAAAGTGAGATTCAAAAGCCTATAAGAGTTTATCATATTAATATAAGGTAATGGGGGTAGGTTGGTAGATAGCTACTGGAATTGCAAACAGTTCAGGAGAAGAAGCTATAGAAAACAACACCATCAGCTTTGTATAAATCATTTTCTTGTAATTAACTAGTTTTAGTTCAACAGTAAAACCAAGTGCAGTTTAGATTTCTCATTGATGCCTAGATGTGCGAAATAAGTATAACTAAGATACAACAGCAAAGTTTAGCCTCACCTGTAGAGAAAGTATGACATTTATAGAATCATAGAATCGCTCTGGTTTCATTTTCTCACCAACAATATCTGGTGGCATCTTTGAGAAAAGCAAGCAACACTGTGAAATAGAGAAGAATTGGTGAGGAAGATAGTGATTATGTAAGAGGAGCAATACTTTACTTCATTGAATAATTTAAAAAATTACCTTCAAACCTTCCGCTGTGCAATCAGAAACTTGCCATCCGTGATCTTGATCAGAGAAAGTCCATGATCCTTTAGAATGTGACGGTGCATGCTTTTAGAGTCACCAGAAGGATTGTCCATGACCTTTTAAATTTTTAAGGGAAAATGGAATAACTAGATTGAATAAATATAGCTTTTCCTTTTCTTTTTTTTTGGGTAGAAGAAAAATTGTCAAATGTATGCTTGATTTTAATGGTGAACAAATGCTATAAGAATTGAAAATCAAACCTGAGATCTCTTTAGGAAGTCATGTCCTCTCATGAGTGTAGGTCCAATTTCATCTACAAGATTACTTGCAAGTAAGGCTTGAATGGAAAAACTAGTATCCCACACTTGACTACCTAAACTCTGCATACAAATAAAACAGTATATATCAAAATCAGCAATCCCTTCTTTTCTTGCAAGGTACATCAGCACTCATAAGTTTAAAACTAGAAAACCAAAGATTGGACTTATTCAAAAATTTAAATGAGTTTACTGGTGTCCAAAACCAACCCTTAAAAGAAAACCATTTTAGGGAATGTTTTCATTCACAATTTGATATAAAGTGAAATGTAATCTTCAACGGACACCAAAGATTCTATAATTGTTCTGTTAAATATGAGTACTAACCTGCATCTTTATTCCATCTTCAGCAACCCATATGTAATCTGGGATCCTAGCAAGATGCTTCTTGAAATAATCTCCATTTGGATCTTCAACCCAACAAGCGAGCATACATAGAACCTGCTCAATGCATATAGTATTTGGTATACTCTTTTATAGCCTAAGTAGGAGCTTGCCATTATTTTTTCTTAATTGTAAAGTTACATTACCTTTTCCACACATCCAATGGTAATGTATCGACTGTTCTCATCTTCATAATGAATGTGCTTCATTGTTACTTGAAGGGCCTTCTCTCTAATAAACTTGTTAAATGGCCAATGAGTGAGAAGAGGCTCAGTGAATATGTATAGGCTATCCCAAAGCAAATCTTGTATCAATGGATGGGGATAGTAGTTATCCTCCTGTAATAATAGTTTTGCATAATCAATGCATTGCAAGAAATACTAAAAAACATATATACCAAGGAACAAAAATCAACCAAAATAGGAAAATTAAGATAAAATCACCTTTGCACATAGATGACGCACACTCCTCCAGTTAACTTCATTATATGGCTTTGTGTAGAGTTCTTCCCTCAATTGAAGAATGAGGGATGTAATAGGGCCAACAAACCTTTTCCCATATAGGTATGACATAGGCATGTACACCATCCGGCAATAGCACAACATTTTGGCTACATTTTAGGGATGAAGCAATTGATAAGCTATTAGTAAAATAGAAATTCAGAATGTTGCAAGTTTTATTATGAACTTAAAAAATAAAATAAGGTAAAACCTCTGTAATAAAAGTTTCAAGTAGAGGTGACAGATTCAAATAGAAGTTGTAAACAAACATTGTACAAACCTGGATGCATGGGAAGAAACGAAGGAAGGATCCAAAATTCTGGGGGCATTGGATTGCTTCCAATCCATTCAAACAAACCAAGTATCTACAATAAAGGAACATTGCATTTCCAATTTGGTTAAAAGAAATATGGTTAGTTTTTCATTTTCGTTACAAATTATTTTTATTATATAAGTCTATGCTAAACATGGTAATACCGAAAGCCAAGTCTTTCCCCAAGAAGGTACGTGTGTAACACCACCATGATCAAGGATCCACTTTCGAGCTCTAACACAAGCATTGTCCTGACCTCCATCAGGTCCTTCCCCAAGCATACGCATACAAATATAGTTGAGAACAGTGCAAAACATGGTGCTATGGCCCTCTATGTGAAGTCCCCAACCACCATCTTCATTCTAATAATATACAATATATACAAAATTGTTGTTATATAGGAAAGATTGAACTAAAACAAAAAGGTAGGTAAGAAATTTAGCTAAAGCTCTAATTTTGTCATTACGATTAACTTGTAAAGCTTCCAAGAATATGTACCTGATGGTAATATATGTATCGAAGGATTTCTTTTTGATACTCAGCAGGAAATATAGTATTAAGATGTCCTGTAATATACATACAAAATACCTGCATTTTTTGAAAACCATAAGAAATTACAAGCAGGCATCTCACAATCCAATTGCACATTGTATTGGAAACAATTGTATTATTCACATTAAAATCAATCTTATATGTTTCAATGGTATACATTGGATGAATTAAAATAAATTATATCGGCAAGCACAATTTTCTATAGTTTTTCTCCCCCTCAATGATTTAGTATGGTATTACCCTACCAATTAGCTCTCACAAAATCCATATAAGTGGAAAATTTATGTATTGGGTATGGCAATTTTAGTTTGATACCGCCAAAAAAAAAAAAAAAAAAAAACTCTACTAATGTATTCTTTGTAAATAAGAATGCGAAAATAGTTTGAGTTCCAAGAAGTATCGATCACAATAATGCTATTTAATGATGAAACTCACCAAGGGTGGAAGGAAGAACAATGGGCCGGCATTTTCAGCTGGCCAATGACCATCACTAGCTTGCAAGGCTGAATAGAAATAGACAGCCCTCTTCAATGCAGTTGTGGCATTTTCATATGTGATTTCTTGCCCATCCTCAATCTTAATTGGAGTGACTGTTTTTTTGAACTCTCTCTCCCTCAAAAACTGCAACCATTTTGACAAAAAGAAAAAAAAGAAAAAGGATGACATTAGTGTCAACAAATTTATGAAGCATTAATAAGCCTAATAGCCAAAATTGCATTTATAGATATAACAAAAAAATTAATTTTAAAAAATGGAAAATTTACAATTTCTATCTAATAATATTCTTACAAAACTTTGTAAAGAGTGAAAAAATATTTATATGAATGACTATCAATAATATTTAAATTATATATGTAAGAATTATATTATGCATCTTAATGTATATTTTTTAAATATATCCATACATATGTACGGGGTTATAAGTTTGTTTTAATAATATATAATTGCAGACACCCTATTTTATTCTCAATTAATGATGATACATACCTTCTTGCATTTGCATCCCCTAACGATAAACAAATTAAATGACTAGCCTAGACTCTCCAATATTTTTCTCATTTGTTGTCTATTATCTGTTTTTTTTTTTTACTTTTATTCTTGATTTAATCTCTCTTCTTCTTCTTTTTGGAAATTTGATAGTTTAAAGTAGTGGAGATTTGAATCCAGAATATCTCCATTGGAAAGACCAAGAGATACTAATTAAACTACAAATCTAATGGCAATTTCTATCTTTTTTTCTTTTTTCTTTTTATTTTTGATGAAAAACTTGTAACTTTATTAAGAAGAAGTTACATCATGAGAAATAGTAGACTTAATCAGCAATGAATTTTCCTCTATCCAAGTTACATAATTATAAAAGCTATCTAATTCTTTGGCATGCTTAGCCAAAAGATGTGCAGTCCTGTTGCCTTGTCGCTTCACATGGGAGACCTCAACTGATCTAAAATCCCGAAGTTGATGGACTCCACTAGTCAAAATATTGGACACAGTTATAGGCAGGGTAAATAAACCCAAAAGAGCATCAGATACAATCTTAGGGTCTATTTTGATACAGATTATTTTATTAAAATTGAAAATTTATTGCTAAAAGTACTGCAGATAAAGGTAAAAGATAGTTGAAATAGTTAGCGAGACCCATGAATAGTAACAAAAAGTGCAGTGGGACTCATGAATAGTAGCAAAAATAAGCTGAATAATAAAATAATTTTAATTTTTCATTGGTATCCAAACACACGCTTAAAATCACTTTCGCAAAGGCATCAATTAAAGCATCACATTGCCTACAAATGTGAGAGGAAGAAAAGTTCTAAAGAAAGCTAGAAGACAATAGAATGTCTTTAGACAAGACAAATGTAATAATTGTCCATTACTAATAGCATTAATGGAAGTCTAATTAAGTGATTGTTAAGGAATTATTGTAGTATTTGCTTCCTTTAGCTTTCGGATGCCAATTTGGACCATCTTTCACATTTTGGGTGCATTAGATCACAACATAAAACCTAGGATTGATATTCTAACAGTCATAATAAGGAGAGGAAAATTTGAATCCTAAAAATATTTTTGTGAATTACCAAAATATGCCAATTGAGTTACAAACAATTGGGTTAGGCGTATAATAAAAACTTACAAATATACCACTTTTCTAGCTAGTTGATTTTCCTTTGAAAAAAAATCTAGAGTCCAAATCCTGGGCCCTCATATATATTGGACAATTACAGAAAAGTATTCAAAAGAAATAACTTTATAGAATTTGTCAATAGGCATATATTAAATTGAGGGTATGTAGCCTATAAAAAAATACATAATTGGAGGGCTTTCAGATCTGCCACCCCATCTGAAATTAAGCAGAAATAATAATAATAATAATAATAATAATAAAGAGACGAAGGAAAGAATAATAGTATTTATACAGTTACTACGTACGTACTTGAGGAATAATATGGATATGAAAGGTAGACAGTAGAGATGGAGAGGTACCTGCATTCGCCAAAGTAGGTCGCCACTGGGCTTGATCTGGTAGCGGTTCTTGTAGAAATCTTGACGAGCCTCTTCAACCTCAGCTCGTTCTTCTGGACTACCAGCCTCAGGGTCAAAGTCCCATATCTGCCTTCCAACAAAGTTGTTTGTGCTGAAGATGTAAGGGTCATTGCCACCCTCAGCTATCTTGAGCTTCCACATTTTCTTTTAACTGAGTTTCTTTCAATCACAATGCACTGCTAAGATCAATATTTGATGATGTTGGTACCACTTCTCTCTTCTTTTCATTGTTGAAAATGCAACTTCTGTACACTAGTACTAGTGTATTAGGTTGGTTATGATGTCATGGCCATAAATATGATTTGACAGTACACTTGAATTATTGTCGGCTTTCCTAAAAGGGGGTGCATTTTCGGTGTTGGAACTTCCTTTTCAGTAAAATTGACAAAGGAAAGAAAGTGTAAGGGTACGGTCGTTGTAGGGTTATGTGGATATATATCATTATTCCGGTTGTTGTAGAGTTACGTGTGAATATCGGTCATTATTCTAATGGGTCCAATGCCCACCCCATCCTACTTGTAAACTCGTGATCACCAGTGAAGCAATCTCGAACTACAGGTACTTGTAAACTCGTGATCACCAGTGAAGCAATCTCGAACTACAACCTGTAGTGATAAAACTTAGTCATTACTCTTATGGGACTGGCCGTGAGCAGTAGATAAAAAATAATAGGTATATACAAAAGTGACATGCAGCAGCAATCTGTCGTATAAAATAATTTAAAAAATAGTAAAATAAAATAACTCATCACCGGTACAAACCGGATCGGACCGGCCGATTCAACCGGAAATCAAACCTTAATCCAGTTAAGTTATTATTAAAAACCAAAAATTAAGAAAAAATGGTAAAACCGAAAAAATCGCCGGTTAACGCTTCAGCCACTGTGTTTCTGACAAAAAATAAAAAGAAATAAGAGATTTTGTTTCAGATTTAAGAAGAAGAGAGATTTTTGCCTTTGAAGATACTGTTAAGGCTAAAGCTGTGAAGCCTAAGACATCAGATTTACTATATATGAGTTGACACAGTTGAGGAAGAACCGAGGAAGCCCAAACCAAAGAGATGCAGGTACAATGTCAATCTGTCCGCTTCAGTTTAAGACCTTTTCTTGCTGCTCTTGTAGACTTGCTCATGCACTGATGCACATATATTGACGAGAGAGAGAGAGAGAGAGAGAGTATTGAAGGCAAAGACCAAAGAGATGAAATATTAGAAAAAAGTAAAAGAAGAAACTAGTTCAGAGCTGCACTGATGCCCATACATTGACGCGAGAGAGAGAGAGAGAGGGTTCCGAAGCAAAGAGATGGAAAGTTAAGAAAAATGGAAAAGAAAGAAAGTAGTTCAGAGCTTTTAAATAACGAAGATATGGATGTATGATTTCAAAACATGCGGTAGGAGAACTTTCAACGTGTAAAGATAGGAATGGGATATGTGGTGGAAAAGAAATATCAAGTAATGATATTGTTACTCAACCAGTGACTTTTTGTTATGTGAAAAATGAAAGAGTAACTAAAATAATTTTTGGAGTGGGTTTGACCACTTGAGTTTTACTGTGTAATATATAAATTTAAAAAAAAAATACACAATATTTTTACAATAAATAATAAATAATTAATTGTTATTGGTTCAAATTTGAACTTAACACTTAGATTATTTTTTGCTCTAATAATAACAACTAATAACAATAAAATTTTGTTGTAAAAATATTGTGAAAATATTATAGACATATTATTTCTTAATGTTTTACTGTTGTTTAATTTATAGTTATAAAATTATTTATATTTTATAATTATTAATTAATTATTTATAAAATCATCGGTTCAACTATCGGTCCGACCATAAAACTGAAAACCACTCTCCATTTCAATTCTTTGACCATCCCGCTTTTTAAAACCATGGTCAAAACCCCTCTTTAACTTGACTGTATATGGCTAATTAACCCACTGTGACTTATGATATATCTCTATAACAAGTGGGGTGATACAAGTTATTTAAAATATATTAACTAAGCAATATTGAGAAATAGCACCTTCTTTCGTGTAAGCAAAAGGTGCCATTGACACGTTCCAACGAGATCAAGAATATATATTGCCTTGCTAAAAAAAAAAAACTTTTAATTTAGTTTCTACCAAAAAGAAAATAGAAATTTTTAATTTTAAATAAAAAAATAATTAAGTTTGATAATCAAAAAAATTAAGGTTGCTATACTTTTAAAGGGCCTACAATTCACAACAGTGTAATATTCTTTTTCTTGTTCTATTTTTTTTTTTTTTCAATTGAAGAATAAAACTTGGTAAATGATACAATAGCATGTCTTATCTGAAAATTCCTTTTAACTTTGTTTCAAATTCTTTTATGTGCATTACTAGCATTACATCCACTTGCGCATATGTTGGTTCACATGTTAATCCCCCCCTCCTTCGCCCGCCACCACAACCCCCCACCCCCGAGAAATCATTCTAGTTTAACAAATCCTTAGCGAACCAAGGGAAAATAAAATCGAAAATCCACCAAAATATTGAATACTGGACTAAGTAGGTATGTTGTCTCCTATGGAGGCTATTAATCTAATCTTTTTAGAAATAGTTACAATGCTCAGTCTCAGTTTGACACTTACAACCCCCCCCCCCCCCCCCCCTCAATTGACATTTGTTACCAAGCTCAGCTCTAAGGAATATATGAACTACAAGTCTACAACCAGCCAAAAAATAGCATTTATAGATCCGGACTCTTCGTTACACTAACAATTTGGAAAAATTGGCATTTATCTTTAATTTACAAACTATGAAGCAAAATGCATTTGTTTTAAAATTATTTAGCAAAATATTTTTGTTTTTTAAATTCAATTTTAACAAAATTGAGTTTAGTGTAAAACTTGATATCCTCAAAATTAAATTATATATATTTTTAAGTGGAACTTGACATTAGTAATGTCAACTTTCATTTAAATTTTAAAAAATATTGAAGTAACAAAACATATATAGAACCTAACATTGTTAATGTTGAGTTTTATTAGTAACTCGCTTTTGTTAAAATTACATTTCAAAAATATGAGCATTTTCTTAAATAGTTTCAAAACAAAAATATTTTGCTGCATAGTTTATAAATTAGGAAAAAATATCCATTTTCTCCCTAATAATTTTGTAGACACAGATCTCACCTAATATGTCACATGACTAAGGCATTGGGTCTGGGTGGGTCTGGGTGGCCCAACATCGAATTTCACTTCTTATGGTCTAGCCATTGATTAAAATTATTTATAAATAAATAAATAAATAAAGCAAAGAGAAAAACATCTATGCTGTTTCAATGCAAGAATTTGAGTTGACGATTGCGGTGAACAATGAGAACTTTTTGACCACATCATCTTAACACTAAAAGTCTAAAACCATACTAGATTTTTCAATACCAATCCTATTGACCAGTTAAATTTGATGTTTTATTAATATACAATTGCATACACCCTATTTAATTTATTCCTCTATGTTGGAACATTATCTCTCACGTGTGCATCCCCTAAGAATGAAGAAATGAAACGACAGGCCTAGACTCACCAATTATGTTTCTCACTTGCCAGATTAAGTTGGTTAAATACTTAGTATTCTAAAAATAAATAAAAAATAAAGATAAAAGAAAGCTATAGTCTCTTGGCAATCTCTATATATCTTAAATGCCTTATAAATCACATAATTTGTTTCTCAAAAAAAAAAAATCACATAATTTAGTGTGTTTGGCCATTATCTTAAAAAGTTAACTTTTTTTATTATTCAACTTATTTTTACAATTATTTATGAGTTTTATTACACTTTTTGGTATTATTTATTTGTCTCACTGTAAAATTTTAACTATCTTTTAATTTTATCTATAATACTTTCAATTAAAAATTTTTAATTTTTATTAAATAAGCTGTCATTTCTATTTTGTCAAGTTTATCAATTCCTAAAATGATCCGAAATTCCTATTTTATTTCTTGCTCCAACTTTTTAGCTTCTAATAAAAAAATAAAAAAAGTTAACTTTTCATCTCCGTCGTTCATAGCACTTGATGTGGATCCACTGAAGTATTTATCATTTCTTTACCTTCACTCGATCATGCCTCGAGCAATGTGGGAATTATACAGTCGTATTTACCTTCACTCGTTCGTAGCATTTGTTTCCTTTTGTACAAACAGTCGTCTGCACCAAATTTAATTGTCTTCCACTCTTTCTTTCCCTGCTGTCTTTTCACACTATTGTCATGTCCATGAGTCATGACCAGTGGCCCGGCTTATACATAAATAATTGAGCTGTGTTAGGACCACCAAAAATGACATAATTTATATCACAAGCGTGGTTAGTTATGATTAGTGAAAGAGTATCTATGAAGCATATGGAGATATATCTTCACTAATTACAACTCGTTATATAGTGAGTTGTGACATAAAATTGTGTCATTTTCGATAATCCTATCATTTTTCCTAAATAATTACGGGGTATTGACTTCTAACTGGCATCTAGTTTGGGAATTTACACCGTATGTTTGGTTGTAGATGAGGAAAGGGAAAAGAAGGTAAAAGATGAAGAGAAGGAAAGAAAAAGGAAGTGAAGAGAAAATATTTTCCTTTGATGTGTTTGGATAAAGGAAAGAAAGGAATGACGAAAATGTGAGAGTTTTATCTATAGGATATCTAAGGTCTTTTGGTATCCTTTTGATTCCAGCTACCTGCATGGATAATACTTTGACTTTTATAGTAAGTAATGATATCTAAGGTCTTGTGCCTAGTTAATGATCACATGATAATTTAAATTATCATGCTATATTAATGCAAATCTCAATTAATAGGTCAAGAATGTATTGACCTCTTTGATAAATCAATTAATTAATTAGTCAAGTTAATTAATTAGATTAAAAAACATACAATAAGCGTGGTAGTAAAAACAAATTACCAATTAAGTTAAATGTACCGAAAAATAAATTTGACACAAGTGATTGTTTACGAATAGGGGAAAATCACCAAAGTAAAACTCTACTAGGTGAATTTAAGATCATTACTCTCGAAAATCCACTATTATCAAAACAAGCGGTTACAAGTAAAAGAATCCTAGTGCCTTATACCAACCTATAGTTGAACCCTTACCCTAATACCCAATTGGACTTGTAATGTAGCGACAATCTCTTCTTCCAATGCACGGCTCCCAGTACATAACTAACCAATCGATGCACGGATCCTAATACATGACTAATACACCAATTTGAGAAGGATGTTGGTTACAAAGTTCTTCAATTCATCTATAAGATGAAGATCAAGAAGCTCCTTAGTTACAAAACTCTCGGTGCACAAACACAGTAGCTTCTTCAAAAGAAAGATGAATTAGGGAAAATTGTCTCCAATCACTCAAATTGAGTGAATAATCACTTGCATCAAGTTGCATCACCTTTGACGGTCCTTAAAATAATCCTTATACATGTCTAGGATTGTGAGAAATGAAACCATACACAAATAACTTGGATATGCGTGAAAAACAGATCTGGAAATTTGAATTTCATAAATCTCGATAAATATAGCTTCTGTCGAAAGCTATTGAGAATCACATATTAAATCTCAATAGATATATCTGTCGAGATTTATTAAACAACACTTCTTCACTTGATTATTGGACAGATTTGTATGACTTCAATACCTGGACTTGAATTCTTGTTCTTTGAAGTATAAAACACATCCTAGTTCTACCTAATTACAAGTAAAGTGAATTTTGTCAAAGGATTAGCCAATTCTATATGACATATGTTCTAACAAGTTTTACATATGTCCTAAGAATCTCCCTCTTTGGCAATCTGTGACAAAACTACAACAAACATATGAAGTATGAGAGAAGTCATAAATCACTCAACTCATAAACACTTGATGAATACAATAAAATCTAATCCTGACACAAATTCTTGAAAAACTTTGCAAGAAGAGAGTTCATGGCATGATAGATTTTGACAACCTGTCTTTCTAAAACACTTCAAACAAAACTCATCAAGGCACCTTAATATGAAACAGAAATAAAAGATTGCATACACAAGTTTTCAACATAGAAACACACATCTAAATTCATTAAACATTGTGAAAATGCAAATGTAATGCAATGCATGAGCATATAACAAGATATAAACAAAACCTAACCCAAAAATTTCATAAAATACTCAAAGATTTTCAAAAACCCTAAAATTTTACAAAAACCCAAAACCTAGGTCTAAATGCGTGAAATGCATGAAGAGTGAATGAAAGAGGGATCATACCAGAGAAGAAATGATTACACTAGGCTAAAATCCAATAGGGTTTGAGGTTTAGAGAGAGTAGAGAGTGTTTGGGAGGTGAAAAGACAAGTTCTGTCAAGAGAGAATGAGAGAAATGAAATCTGAAATTGTGCTGAAGCTATTTAAAGAAAACGTGTCTTGATGGATCGAGGATCTGTTAAGAATCTGTCTAGCACTAATTCTCAATAGATAAATTTGTCGAGGTTCTGTTAAGAATCTGTTGACGGCAAAAATGCCTCGATGGATTGAAAAGATGTTGAGAAGCTATCGGCCAAACAGAAACTTTCTCAATGTATCGAGAATCTGTCGAGAAGTTGTCGAGACAAATTCCAGAAAACTTCAATAGATCGAAGATGCGTTAAGATCTGTCGAGAAAAGAAGTCCAATGGGCTTGATAAATAGCTATTTGTCGAGATCTATTGAGAAGCTGTCGAGCTTGATAAAAACAGGTTTTTCAAAGAGAGGAAAAATATAGATATGAATGCAATCAAGCAAGCTACTTAACCAAAGATCTAAATAACATTTTAAGCTCTCAACAAAAAAAAAAAAAAAATTGCAAAGCATATAAGATCCAAAACACACACACACACACACACACACACACACACACAACAAGTCTAACCAATTTTATATTTCAAAAACAAGTCAAGACATTTAGTGAGTATACATTAACACATGCATTCCTTGTGATGGCCAAATTACATTGTACTTGCACATGTATCAAAAGTAGCAAAGAATTTGCATATTGTGTGTGAAAACATAGCAATAGTGTATAAGTGTCTCATATTATAATGATTTGAGATATGAGAAAATCACATACACTTATACACAATTATAACTGCTTGATGTGTACTATCATCTTTGATGTACATTCTATAACTCTCACATCTCCTAAAAAGACGCTTACAACCATATTTAAAAATATTTTGATTTTTTTTCGCTTTTGTTTTCTTTGCATAGTTTTCTTTTTGAGCATATCATGCATGGACATATAAGAGAGAGAAAAGAAATACCTAATTATATTAAGCTTAAAAATCATAATTTTGCTATCTTGAGGCACACAGATGTTTTATATAATTGGCAGGCTTTAGTAGTGAGATAGTTATTTGTGTCTTTCTCTTATGATTTTTTAGTCATTCCCGTAAAAAAGAGTGATATGAGTGTTAAGTAAAAAAGATTACTTAATTGTACTCATAACAAACAGGAGCCACAAAACTCACTTGCGTAGTTGTCCATTGAGATGCTCATCTAAGCTACAAAAGATGCAAAGTTTAAAAAACTTTTTTCAATGGCCATCCAAGGTACACAAGTACAAATGTACATAAAACATACATTGTTTTTATATTTTTCTGATTTTTCTTTTTTTTTTTTTAAATTTTTATGAAAACAAAATAAAGCAAATCTGAAAACAAACAAATAAAAACATGTTAAACAAAGCATAGCATAAAACTAGATTGACTAAAAAATAAGAACACAAAATACACAAGTAATGCATAAACAAAAAGAAAGGGAGAGAAAAAAAAAGTGACTAAATCACTTTGAGCCTCTTTCCTTCCACACCTTGGAGGAACCTTTCCGTTTGGCGAACCCTTGATCTGATAGTTAGGGGAAAGAAATAAAACCGTTTAAATTCAAAAGAAACATGAAGGCCTTAAGAAGATCCCTAAGAGGAGCAAAAGAGGATGAAAACTGATGAGTGGCTAACTACTTACAGCAATTAAGTAAAGTATGTCCTGTAACTCCACAGTGGTGACAGAAATGCTGCTTCTTCTGTTTAGACTTTTGATTATTTCTCTTCTTAGTCCTAGGGTTCTTAGTCTCTTTCTTATCAAGTTTAGGGGGGTGCTCCTAAGATAGATTTGCCCTTGTTTATATTCTTACTAGTTAAAACAATTTTAACATCATTGTTCTTAGAATTAACATTATTAATAGGTGAAACAAACACAATAGTATTAGAAGAAGCAATATTAGGAGAAGAGAAATCATACTCCAAACTGGTACTATCAGAAGTAGATTTCTGAAAGCTAAGCATCTTATCAAGCTTTGCATTGAAAGTCCTCTCCAATTGAGCTCTAACTTGAAATAGCTTTACTTCAAGCTTCTTGGTCTTTTCAGCCAAGAAACTGTTCTCAAACCGCAATGCTCCAATAGTCGGATTAGCTTCGTCAAATTTTGTAGAAAGCTCTTCTCGATCAAGTTCCACATCACTTAGCTTCTTGGTGGCCAGCCTATATAGTTTCTCATGCTTCTCAAAAACTTTGTACAATTTTTCATAGGTTGAATGGATATCATCTTGATCGTCAATTTTCTCAAACTTAGAGTCCACCAAGTCCTCTTCATCATCTACTATTTCTGAAACCCCATCAGTAGGATTAACTATAGCAATGAAGGCATTCAAGATTCTCTCGTCATCATTGTTATCTGAATCATCCTCAGGTTCGGTGTCACTCAAAACAGCATCAAGGGCCTTACTTTTCCCAATAGTCTTTAGATAAGTTAGACATTCTTGTTTCATGTGTCCAAAATCTTAACATACGAAGCATTTTGGTCTGGAGGGAATAGTGCATTGACTGCCTTCCTTAGCATCCTTCTTTCCTCTGTCTTGGTTTTTGAACTGAGATGAACTGGACTGTTTACGGTCTTTATCAAATCCCTTTGCTTTGGAATTCTTCATAAAATTTAATTTTGAATTGCCTCGTGATATAGAATTTCATCTTGGAATCTTCATCATCAGAAGACTTATCAGTATCACTATTTTTGACCTTCAAAGCCATGCTCTTGCTCTTGCTCTTGCTTGATTTCCCTATCCTAGTCAACCCAATTCATAAGTTTGTAAGTTGCCAACCAACTCTGTCAATGGAATTTGGTCAATGTCCTTGATTCCTCAATGGTGGTGATCTTAGTATGAAATCTCTCCGGTAGAGATCTGAGCACATTTCTTACAATCTTAGGTTCAAGAATGGCTTCCCCAAGATTAAAGGCAGAGTTCATTATGTCATTTAGCATGACATAGAACTCATCAAATTTATCCTCCTTCATCTTAATCTCTTCAAAGCTTGTAGTAAGCCTTTGAAGCTTTGACTCCTTGACAGCCTTAGTCCCTTCATAATTGGACTTAATTGTTCTATTAGTCTAAAATTAACTCAATTGTAATTGGGGTTAAAATTTGGTAATACTTGCTAGTTTGTAGGTTGCCTGATTTTCTCACTATAGAATAATTAGACTTACAAACTAATAAGCTAAGCTTTACTTTTGATTAACTAAATCAACCTTAGCGGTCCAAAATATAAGAAAACAAAAGGCATACAAGATAACTAAACTTGCCCTTGTTCACTCCAAACATATGTAAAAAGGATTGTCCACAAAGTTTTTTCTCAAGAAATAAAAAAGGATTGTCTGCAAACTAGAGATTGAATAACTAAACAAACATTTAACTGTCTTATATGCCAAGTCAATATATACCAAAACAAAAGTCCCACATACTTGGAGACTTGAATCTTGACCTATGTCCACTTATTTTACAAGAACTTATAATTGTAGAATGGTCATCACGCTAAAGGTGCCTGGCGGTCATGCTAAGGGTATTGATAGAACATAAGAAGAGAGAAAAAAAAAGTACCATATTTGTCACCAAAACATGGAGAAAGACGGCAATAAAAACCCTAGTATACTTAGCACTAGCACATTGCTTCATTCCTTCTCTGAAAGGCATGAAATTCTTGGACATTTCATTTGATTTGTAGTCCTATATAATTAATCATGACATAGAATGATACCAAACTAAAATGTTACTCAAAAACAATTGTTAAGAAAAAATACTTTCCAACAACAAAAAGGATTTTATAATAAATGTAGAAGAAAATTTTGATGGCTGCTCTCTTCAAGCGAAAGAAAAATGTTTTTTTTTTTTTTTTGAGAAAAAAGAAAAATGATAATTATTTGTGCTAATTATCTATCTTTTAACCAAAGGTTAGACAAAGGAATATTTGGCAGAAAAATTGCTTAATTATTGTTGATCAAACATTAATTAATTTAAAAAATCTTTTTAAGTTCCATTTAGTTGCTTTATACAAATTAGCATTCAGTAAACCAAATTGGTCAAAAAATTTTAACTTAATTCAAATTCAAATTCATTATTGAAATCAATTTAATTTTCACCTTCCAACGTTGTGGATTAAAAGCAAGTGGATCGTTAAATATTTATGAGTTTAAATGAAAAGCAGGAGTGGCTATCATTATAGGCCAACCAGCTGGAATTCTGTAGCCTGTGAATGATATATGCCACTTAGTAGTTGCAATATTGAGAATGATTTCTTATTCATATTGAAAATTCTTATGCAAATAAATTTCTTAAAAAATTACCATTTACTTTGACATCCCTCAGTGTTCTTCGAAACATGCCAAGAGCGAAATTTCCCAACTTGTTAAAAGTGCAAGTCATAACTCACAACAGAGCTGTATAACCCAAGCCATGAAGGTAGCTAGTGGTTCAGTAGCTATTGATGTGAGATGCACTAGCCAAGCCACAAGGGTAGCAGGTAGTGCAACAAGTGCTAATGCTAGGTGCGTTGGTCAAGCCACGAAGACAGCAAACAATGCAGCATTTGCTAATGAGGAGTGCATTGCTCAAAGTATAAGGCATGCATCAAATAGCTTGATCAGTACAAAGGTCTTGGAAATTCCTTGAAGCCATGCCACATCACAAATTCTCCATCCAAGAGCATTGACAGAATTGGCTCCGCAAGTCTAGGAGTTAGTTACTCTAGCTTGCCATGTGTACAGTTTCTATAAGATTCAAATAACTGCTTTTGGCGCCAAAATCATAGAGTAGTTATTTTACTGTGTATATAAAATAGAGCATTGTTTATGTATTTTCATTCATTCATTCCATTTCTTGTAATTTCTCCTCAATCAATGAAATTCTCCCAATTCTATTTAGACTTTCTGTTCTTTTCATGGTATCAGAGCAATTGACATAGTTCATACTGATTTCCTAGTTTCGTTTCCAGAATTTTCTCGCTTTCCAAATAGAAAATTCCTTCAAGGAAATCTTTAATTCTGGTTCATAGAGTATTGATTCATTCTTGTTAATACTAAATTCTGAAGAATTTCTTGTTTTCTTTTCCAATTTCATTAGAAGCTTCAATCAAGCTCGTGCATAGCATCAATGGCTTTTGCTGAAGGAAGTGACTCTGATCCCATGCATAATCAATCCACACAACAAGTTCCTCAGTCTAACACCGAGACCAATTCTCCCAATCAATTTTTCCTTAGTGCAAGTGAGAATCCAAGGAATATCTTGGTCACTCAACCACTTTTGGGAATGAAGAACTATCAATTTTGGTCTAGGGCTATGATTCAAGCACTAACTGCCAAAAAAAGATAGGATTCGTGAACGACAAGATTACAAAACCTGAAATTGATATTCCTTTCTACGAAGATTGGGAAAGTTGCAACATAATGATGCTTTCTTGGTTGATCAACTCTATGCATGTAGATGTTTCAAGCAACATCATGTATTGTGAGACTACGAGGGAGATGTGGCTTGAGTTGCAGCATGTGTTTTCTCAAGGAAATGGACCAAAGGTTTATAACCTTCAACAAGAAATCTCACAGATAACTCAAGGTCAGATGTTAGTAACTGAGTACTATTCTAAATTCAAGAAGCTTTGGGATCAACTGCTTCATTATGAGCCTTTACCGGTTTGTACTTGTGGAGCAATGAAAATTCTAAGTGTTGCTCATGAAAAGTCTTATGTCATGAGATTTTTAATGGGACTTCATGAGAATTTTGAGACTGTAAGGAGTCATATTCTCATGCTTTGATTCTCTAAAAAGAATCACACAAAGGCATTGGTCATGGTTTTGCCTTCACACCTAAGCTTGATTCAGTGGCAATGTATTCCAACACTAGAGGGAATTTTAGCAACAAAGGTGGACCTAAGAAGGAGAGACCTTTGTGCACATATTGTAACATGCTTGGCCACACTGTGGACAAGTGTCACAAGCTCCATGGCTATCCACCAGGTTACAAGCACAAAGGCAAGGCAAATTCCAATGCTAATCAAGTTTCATATTCTCAAGGCCAAGTTGTTGAAAGCTCTTCCAATGCATCTACTCAGTGTCTTATTTCTAAAGCACAGTGTGAGCAATTACTTACTATTTTCAATTGGTGTTGATCAAGGCAATGGACATCATGTTACAATTGTTAGCACAAGTGGTGCTGTCTGTAGTGTCTTGTCTAGAGCTCTTGGTGTGCTTGCTACAACTGGTGCACCTTCTACTTCCATTTCATCTTCAAACAGTGTCAATGCTTCCTTTGTTGACACCATGTCAAGTACAAAATCATTGCTTCCTTTCATTCCTACCTCGAAACATTCAATCTTTTCTGCCAAAGTAGTTGATAAAGAGGCCTTTCATGCCACTAATTGGGTCATAGACAAAGGGGCTACTGATTCTATGGTGCATTCCATTGCATGTTTCACTACTATCACTACTACTTTAAACACTTTTGTCAATTTACCTAATGGAGAAGTAGCTTCAATGACTCATGTTGGCATTGTAAAAATTTCAAAACAACTTACACTGCATAATGTTCTATGCGTTCCCTCATTCAATTTCAATCTTATTTCTGTCAGTCAATTAGCCGAGTCCATTGTCTGTTGCCTTATTTTCTTTGGAAACTTGTGCTTTATCAAGGACCTTGCTCATTTGAGCACACTTAGTCTAGGTAGAGAATACAATGGACTGTACTTGTAGGACAAGGTTAGCATTTTCACACCTTCCATTGCAACTTCTTTTTCATTTTTTGTACATAGCTCTCCACTTTAAATCTAGCACTCTAGATTGGGTCATCTTTCCAATACCAAGCTGGCTTCAATAAAACAGATTGATGTACCTTGTTTCACTTCTATTGAGAACTTCATTTGTGACATTTGTCCACTAGCTAAACAAAAACGTTTATCCTTTAATAAAAGTTCTCATTTCTCTAATTCTTGCTTTGAATTGATTCATTGTGATTTGTGGGGACCTTTCTTAGTCTCTACAATTGATCATTGCAAATATTTTTTAACAATTGTTGATGATCACTCTAGGAGCACTTGGGTTAATCTGTTAAAGCATAAATCTCAAGCACTTCGGTTTTATGGTCGCACTTGAGTTTCACTATGTAATATATAAATTAAAAAAGGTTATGTGCACAATATTTTTACAATAAATAATAAGTGATTAGTTGTTATTGGTTCAAATTTGAACTTAACACTAAGATTACATTTTTGCCCTAACAATAATAACTAGTAACAGTAAGATTTTGTTGTAAAAATGTTGTGAAAATATTATGGACATATTATTTCTTAATGTTTTACTATTATTTAATTTATAGTTATAAAGTTATTTATTTATTTATATTTTATAATTATTAATTAATTATTTATGACATCATTGGTTCGACCATCGGTCCGACCATAAAACCGAAAATCACTCTCCATTCCGATTCTTTAACCGTACCGATTTTTATAACCATAGTCAAAACCCCTCTTTATCTTGACTGTATATGGCTAATTAACCCACTGTGACTTATGATATTTCTCTATAACAAGCGGGGTGATACAAGTTATTTAAAATATATTAACTAAGCAATATTGAGAAATAGCACCTTCTTTCGTGTAAGCAAAATGTGCCATTGACACGTTCCAACAAGATCAAGAATATATATTACCTTCAAAAAAAAAAAACTTTTAATTTAGTTTCTACCAAAAAGAAAATAGAAATTTGTAATTTTAAATCAAAAAATAATTAAGTTTGATAATCAAAAAAATTAAGGTTGCTATACTTTCAAAGGGCCTACAATTCACAACAGTGTAATATTCTTTTTCTTGTTCTATTTTTTTTTTTCAATTGAAGAATAAAACTTGGTAAATGATACAATAGCATGTCTTATCTGAAAATTCCTTTTAACTTTGTTTCAAATTCTTTTATGTGCATTACTAGCGTTACATCCACTTGCGCATATGTTGGTTCACATGTTAAAAGGAATTAACATGTGAACCAACATATGCGCAAAAAAAAGAAGAAGAACTAAATTTGGACATATAAGATATGTGATTCATATGGGACTCTTGTGTGTGTCATATAGATATAGTGGACTAATTAACGTAGAACGAGAAATCATTCTAGTTTAACAAATCCTTAGCGAACCAAGGGAAAATAAAATCGAAAATCCACCAAAATTTTGAATACTGGACTAAGTAGGTATGTTGTCTCCTATGGAGGCTATTAATCTAATATTTTTACAAATAGGTACAATGCTCAGTCTCAGTTTGACACTTCCCACACCCCCCCCCCCCCCTCCCCCAATTGACATTTGTTACCAAGCACAACTCTAAGGAATATATGAACTACAACCAACCAAAAAATAGCATTTATAGATCCAGACTCTTTGTTACAATAATATTTAAAAAAATTGGCATTTATCCTTAATTTACAAATTATGAAGCAAAATGCATTTGTTTTAAAATTATTTAGCAAAACATTTCTGTTTTTAAAATCAATTTTAACAAAATTGAGTCTAGTGTAAAACTCAATATCTGCAAAGTTAAGTTATATATATTTTTAAGTGGAACTTGACATTAGTAATGTCGACTTTTATTTAAATTTTCAAAAATATTGAAGTAACAAAACATATATAGAACCCAACATTGCTAATGTCGAGTTTTATTCTCAAGGCCATGTTGTTGAAGGCTCTTCCAATGCATCTACTCAGTGTCCTATTTCTAAAGCACAGTGTGAGCAATTACTTGCTCTTTTCAACTGGTGTTGATCAAGGCAATGGACATCATGTTGCAATTGTTAGCACAAGTGATGCTGTCTCTAGTGTCTTGTCTAGAGCTCTTGGTGTGCTTGTTGCAACTAGTGCACCTTCTACTTCCATTTCATCTTCAAACAGTGTCAATGCTTCCTTTGTTGACACCATGTCAAGTAAAAAATCATTGCTTCCTTTCATTCCTACCTTGAAACATTCAATCTTTTCTGCCAAAGTACTTGATAAAGGGGCCTTTCATGCCACTAATCGGGTTATAGACATAGGGGCTACTTATTCTATGGTGCATTCCATTGCATGTTTCATTACTATCACTGCTACTTTAAACACTTTTGTTAATTTACCTAATGGAGAAGCAGCTTCAATGACTAATGTTGGCATTGTAAACATTTCGAAGCAGCTTACACTGCATAATGTTCTATGCGTTCTCTCATTCAATTTCAATCTTATTTCTGTTAGTCAATTAGCCGAGTCCATTGTCTGTTGCCTTATTTTCTTTGGAAACTTGTGCTTTATCAAGGACCTTGCTCATTTGAGCACACTTGGTCTAGGTAGAGAATACAATGGACTGTACTTGCAGGACAAGGTCAGCATTTTCAAACCTTCCATTGCAACTTCTATTTCTTTTTTTTGAACATAGCTCTCCACTTTAAATCTGGCACTCTAGATTGGGTCATCTTTCCAATACCAAACTGGCTTCAATAAAATAGATTGATGTACCTTGTTTCACTTCTATTGAGAACTTCATTTGTGACATTTGTCCACTAGCTAAACAAAAACGTTTACCCTTTAATAAAAGTTCTCATTTCTCTAGTGATTTGTGGGGACCTTTCTCAGTCTCTACAATTGATCATTGCAAATATTTTTTAACAATTGTTGATGATTACTCTAGGAGCACTTGGGTTAATCTGTTAAAGCATAAATCTCAAACACAATCTGTTTTAGAGAAATTTTGTACTATGGTGAAAACCCAATTTTCTAAGAAAGTTAAAAACCTTAAGGTCTGATAATGGCATTGAATTCTTCATGAAAGATTTTTTTGCCAAGAAGGGCATCTTGCATCATTTAAGCTATGTTGAAACCCCACAACAAAATGCTATTGTTGGGAGGAAACATCAACACATCTTGAATGTGACAAGAGCTCTCATGTTTCAATCTCATTTACCTTTGCATTTGTGGGGTCATGCTGTACTTGCTGCTGTTTATTTGATCAACAAAACTCGCTCATTTGCTTTATCCAACCAAATTCCTTTTGAGGTGTTATTTGGTCATCCACCTAGTTATGCCCATTTGAAAGTCTTTGGTTGCTTATGCTTTGCTTCCACACTTGCACATCACAAATCTAAATTTGCTCCTAGGGCTATTAGATGTGTTTTCTTGGGATATCCTTTTGGGGTTAAGGGATATAAAGTCCTTGATTTGTCTACTAATAAGGTGTTCATCTCAAGAGATGTGGTTTTTCATGAAACTTCCTTTCCTTTTGCTTCTGTATTAACTAATGTTGCAGATCCTTTTGTTCCTTTTGTTGTTGAAACTCCCTGCACTACTGGTATGGATGGTTTTTTCACTCCCATTAGCATACCTAATTTTGATTCTTTGGATTTTGATTCTTCTTTTGTTCAACCTGTCTCACCTACTTTGCCTTATAATGTTTCTACTTCTAGTCCTGGTCGGGTGCCTTGTTCTGGTCAGGTGCCATAGTCCTTTCCACCAGTTGTTTCAGCACCTCTAGTGCCTCTCAAAAAGTCAACTAGGGACATCAAACCTCCTGCTTACTTGCAAGATTATGCTTGTACTACTGTTGCAGCTGGTGCTCGTGCCTTACATACTCCCATTTGGAACCTTGTTACCATTCCTACTTGCTGGCAGTCAATTCTAGTCCAAAAGAACCTCAAAGTTTTTCCTAAGTTGTTTAAGATCCAATTTGGAGAGCTTCCATAGACAAGGAAATCTTGGCTCTTGAGCAAAATCATACTTGGGATGTGACTGATTTACCCCTTGGCAAGTCTCCCATTGGCTACAATCAAAGGGTCTTTGTTCACAGCCCTGCTTGTCTATGTTGATGATATGATAATCACTAGTAATGATCATGCTTGTGTTGTCTCTCTCAAGTCAATTTTAGACCAGAAGTATGGGATTAAGGATTTAGGGTCACTCAAGTACTTCTTGGGTTTAGAAATTGCAAGAAACAAAACTAGGATCAGCCTAACCCAGAGGAAGTATGCTTTAGAGGTTCTTGAAGAAACTAGTATGGCAGGTTGTAAACCAGCTTAAACTCCAATGGAGCAGCAGTTGAAGTTTTCCAAAGGAGGTGGGGACATGATTTCTAATCCTGATCAGTATAGAAGGCTTATTGGGAAGCTTATGTATTTGACCTTGAGTAGGTCAGACATTACATATGCAGTGTATAGGCTTAGCCAATTCTTGGCACAACCTAGAGCACCACATATGAAAGCAGCCAATAGGATTCTTCAATACATCAAAGTAACACCTAGTTAAGGTGTTTTCTTCCCCACTGAATCTGATCTACACTTAAAAGCATACTGTGATGCAGATTGGGCAAGATGTCCTGACACAAGAAAATCTTTGACAGGTTATTGTGTTTTCTTGGTGATGCATTGGTGTCTTGGAGATCTAAGAAGCAAAGCATAGTATCTAGGTCCATTGCAGAGGCAGAGTATAGGGTCATACAACTACTTGTGAATTGACTTGGATTTTACATTTGTTGCAGGATTTACATGTCAATCATGATAGGCTTGTGTTGTTGTACTGTGATAACTAGGTAGAACTTCATATAGCAGCAAATCTAGATTTCATGAGAGATGAAGCTGATTGCCATATAGTGAGAAACTTTCTATGTATCAACTAAGAATCAATTTGCAGATGTGTTTTCCAAGGCATTGGGAGTGGAAAGTTTTCTTAAGTTGATTAGACAGTTAGGTGTTATTAACATTTTTGCTTCCATAGTGAAGTACCTTTATACAGCCTTGGAAGAGCAAGAGGTAAGAGCTGTGCTCTTCAGGGGGAGTGTTAAAATTGCAAGTCATAACTCACAACAGAGTTGTATAACCCAAGCCATGAAGGTAGCCAGTGGTGCAGCAACTGTTGATGTGAGATGCACTAGCCAAGCCATAAGGTAGCAGGCAGTGCAGCAGGTGCTGATGCTAGGTGCGTTGGTCAAGCCACGAAGATAGCAAGCAATGTAGCATTTGTTGATAAGAAGTGCATTGCTCAGAGTATAAGGCATGCAACAAATGGCTTCATCAGTATAGAAGTCTTGGAATTCCTTAAAACCACGCGACATCATGAATTCTTCATCCAAGAGCATTGACAGAATTGGCTCTGCAAGTCCAGGAGTTAGCTACTCCAGCTTGCCACGTGTACAGTTTCTAGAAGATTCAAATAACTGCTTTTGGTGCCAAAATCATAGAGTAGTTATTTTACTGTGTATATAAAACAGAGCATTGTTTATGTATTTTCATTCATTCATTCCATTTCTTGTAATTCCCCCTCAATCAATGAAATTATCTCAATTCTATTTAGACTTTCTGTTCTTTTCACAACCTCAACACTTCGTTGACAACCTATAAATCCCATAGGGAATCAAGTTATAACTCATAAATTGCAAAGTACATTCATAAAGTTTGGAGTTGAATTTTACATCCTAAAGTTTAAGAAATCAAATTTTACATCTAAAAGATTGGTTTTGTTTGCAAAACCTTACCATCCGTTAGTTTGGGAGGCTGGTTTGGCAAAATATATACACACTCATACACACACATCAGCATGGCAGAGTGTCACTTAACGACCTAAACTAATTGAAGGTTGGGTTTTGCTAACAAAACCAAACTTTTGAGTGTAAAGTCCAATTTCTCAAACTTTAGGATATAAAATCCAAACTATCCCAACTATTGAACATGCTTGAAGTGTATAAGTCATGGACTTATATTCATTCCATGATAACGATGAATCCAATTTCTCTCTCTTTTTCAGAATGTCTTCGTGCTCAACCTAAGAAATTAACATAACAATTATGCAAGTTTTTTTTTTTGGGGGGGGTGGGGGTGGGAATCATGTTTGTGTGTGGGTCTATAATTTTGCTAAAAATGCTTTAAAAAGAAAGAACTTTTAATATGTTGTTCCAACACATGAGGGTAGTCATCTAGTAACTTCAGTGTCAGTGTAGTCATTATAGAAATCGTATCGGACATGGCAAATAGAAGGCCAGAAATCATTTGAACTACGAATTTTGCGGTTAGAAAATCCTCAACCTTCATGTCGTGGATGACGGTGTCAAGGAAGTCTCCTGGACTACGCTTCTCCGGAGATGCAAGCCTCTGCTTGAACACCTTCCTAATCATATTTAGAGCCTTCTCGCGGTTTTGATGAGCAAGCAACAAATTAGGACAACAATTACAAAATGGAATACTATCATGGCTATCGTTTATTAAAACATCAACATTATTCAAACTAAATGATCAAGTTCAGCACTTTTCTTAATAATTTACTACTTTAATTTCAAACCATATAGAAATTTTATTATGTATCATAAATACTAGATAAATTTTATTGTAAAGAAATTTTTTGTTTTTTCACTCATAATCTACTTCATGTCTTCCCTTTTCTTTTCATGGTCAACATATGGAAGAAAATCTTCATCCATTTACCTTCTCTTTTTTCCTTCCTAGCTATAGGATAGACCTATCCTCTCTATCTCCTTCGCCTTTAAAACATTAAACTTCCAATCATAAAGTAAGACTAGCATTAATTGGAAAAAATTGTAGTGATTACCTTCATGCATTTGTGGTAAGCAGTACCCGGAATGTTCAAGGGAAAAGACATTAGGGTCCGTAGCAATGAGAAGTAGAAATCAGTTATGTTCCCTGATGATTGCTGGGGATCATAACTAATCAGCCGCTTTGCACCAAACTCAAGTGCCATCTGCATTGTCCAAATTACTCTAAGTTATATAATAATCATTATTTTTAGTATTTACAGCAAATTAACATAGGTCTGGTTAATGAATGCTCTTAGAACATATATTAATTATTTATTTTAGGAAATATTTTATGAAAAATTGAAAAAAATATAAAAAAAATTACTCACTTTTTTAATTTTTCATAATAAATTTCTTAAACTGGTTTATTAATAAATGCCGTAAGGGCATATATTAGTAAGATGCAATTATCATTACAAATAAGCAACTATAAGCTTAGGAGCGTGATAATTGATCGTTGATAAAAGTATGCATGGTAATTTAGGTAAAATAATTAATAAAGTATAGGCCTTTTTTGAGAAAGGGATGGTTTTTTATTCTGTATATTTGAGAGAGAGAGAGAGAGAGAGAGAGAGAGTAAATAAATGAGTAATTAATATAGCCTAACATCCATAAAGGGGTTCACTATTGAGGGGAGACAGTGAGAGTCCAGTACATGTAAGTTCGTTTAGTTCCTTTATGCATGGAACCATGCCAATAAGCGTATGGAAGAGGGTTTTAAAATCTATATATATATTATCAGAAAAGTTTTAATCATAGGGCTTTACTTTTGATGGTCTTCACTATTTAGTGGATTTGTTCTAGGTCTTTTTGATGGTCTTCACTATTTAGTCAATGACTCTAAAATATTTAATAATGATACCCAGCCGGATCCCCTAAAATTTGTGTGTAGTATGTGAGGTTTATCCTTTTCAAGTAATAGAGCTGCTAAGACGTAGAGTTGCAAAATATCACAACGTACGCATGTGCGACAGAGTACAAAATAAGCAAATAGTGGAGTAAAACTTACTAATTAAAAATGCAATAGTTTTTGAGAAAGGGGGCTTTTATTCTGTATATTCATGAGAGAGAGAGAGAGAGAGTTATACATTGTATAACACTATGTAACTTTAAATAATGTTACATATATCAATTTTATTTAGTGTTACAAATTTTAACAAATTCATTGTTGGATTAAATTTTTTTTGTTATAATATACATACTTGTAAAATTTTAAAATAAAAATGAAATTTTTAAATATGAAAGAGTATATATATATATATCCTATCAGCACCATAACTGGTCGAGAAATATCACGCGGCATGTGCGATAGAGGAAAAAAATAAGCAATCGTGGAGTAAATACTTACTAATTAAAAATGCCGTACATTTTGGTCTACCATGTGTCAAGACAAAAATATTCCAATTTAATTAGCCAATGTGGTTTGGGTGCATGGGTGAAAGCAATGTAATATATAGATTATCATCAATAGTTGAAATAGTTATAGTTTAAAAAAAAAAATGCATCGATATAGTTTACTTTAATTTTCACTTTTACTAGTATAATTAATTATAGAATTTTTTTTTCTCCTCCTCTCCGTAGGAGCTCTCTCTCTCACCTTGTGTGAGCTTTTCCTCTCCACAGCGACCAGCAGTGGACTTTACACTCACAACCATGGTGTGAGCTTTTCCTCTCCACAGCGACCAGCAGTGGACTTTACACTCACAACCATGGACTCTGACTATATTGAAAAGTTACAACAGATTAAGCTTACGAAGGAAGAGGGTGAAATACTAATGGTTCGAGCAACGCAGCGAGAGAAAACTTTGGAAGAATGCTCCCTTAGCCTACTGGGGCGATTCCTCACGTCCCGCACTTACAACCAGCGAGCAGCGAAGGCCCCCTTACGGTCTGCATGGAAACTAGGCAACGACTTACGCATTATTGACGTCGGCAACGGACTTTTCCAATTCAAGTTCACACTGGAAAGCCAACTGACATGGGTACTAAACAATGGCCGTGGAGCTTCGACAACCATCTGCTGGTACTAAACAATTCAAGCAAGATTCATCCGAGCAAGAGTAGCAATACCCCTTGACAAACCCATCCAACGAGGAGAATACGTATCAAACCAGGAAGGTGATTTGGTACGGATCGACTTCAAATACGAGAGATTAATTGGCCTCTGTTTCCAGTGTGGTATCTTCGGCCATGATGCAAAAGAGTGCTAGAAACCAAAAGACCCATACCAGACAGCCACACCGTATGGGGAAATTGGTTGAGAGCAGGATATCGGCATAAGGATGATGGCAAGAACAGAGAGCCGAACAGTCCACCGGAGAGAGATGCTACGACGGAAGCAAGGCCGAAACACGACCTCCGGCCTCAATTTCAGCCTTGAAGCACTGCAATAACGCCATAAAGCAGTTTTGGCAAAAATCGCGGGACTAATGATGACATTGATGGGACGGTTTCAAAAGCAGTGCTGAATCAGGGAATTAATGATATTGAAATTAATGGAGTGGATCCTACGAAATAGACATCCTATACAACAAACTTGACTTGTTTCAATCCACTTTTCTCGAGCGTGGACTAAAAAGTGGCGAAATCATTGCTAAAAATCAGTAAGCTTGATTAGCTTTATTCCGAGGGTCTTTAAAATCCTTGAAATAAACCTATACAACCCTCGGAATAATCTATTTAAATTAGGCGGGCTAGTTTTTACGTCAGCGCTAATTTTACCTTCAAATTCAAACATTTTTCAACATCCTATGACAGCCTTTGATAGAAGATATCTCAAAATTTCCAACCCTTGAAATAAAGTCCAAAATTAAAATACAAAAGGGAAAACTCATTTTTTTCATGCTCCACACTCAAAAACTGCTCACACCATCAGAAAATATTCTCAAAATCGGAGCTCATCTCAGAAAATTCTCTCAAAATCGATTTGAGCTCCTCTCAGAAAACTCAAAGATCGAAGCTCATCTCATCTCCGACTGCTAATTTGCGGTGATCAACTATCTCATCTCTAATGACAAGTGAGCCATTGCGGTGGTCAGCTATCTCATCTTCGCCACCCCATTTTCTGATTACAGGTCTGTCTCTCTGTGTTTGTTTCCCGAGAAATTATGAAAATTACACTTATATCCAATTCTACTAGGTACGATCTTCTACGGCTTTTCATTTCATTGCATTTCTATAGATTTACTCGGATTCTGTATTTGGAGAAATTGTTTGAAGTGAATAGGCTTTGTTTGAGTTTTTATTTATTTTAATAGTTATATTTATTTCAATTGCTTTGAAATTCTAGCTCAATTCGTTAGCTTTGTGGTGGAATTTGAGCTCAATTAAATTTCTTTGGACTCGTTTAGATTCTGTTTGGTTGTTAAGAAATCGTAGGAAGATAAATGAGTTTGTATTGTATTGGTTTTGTTGATTTTTTTTTTGTTGAAAATTTTTAGTTTTTATTCATTTTTTATAATTTTATTTTTGGTGTTTTCAATTGGTAAATTTTCTAGCTCGAATCCCTAACCGTTAACTTTTGCTGAAATATGAGTGCTATTAAATTTCTTTGATTCATTCGAGAATCTGTTTGGTTGTCTAAAAATTGTAGGAAAAGAATTATGTGTTGGAGAGGATTTTGGGATTGATTTGTACATTCTGGTTTGATTTGAGCTTAAATTATTGGTTGATTTTGCTATTTGGATTTTGGATGAAAAATAACATGTTTGAAATTGTTAGGCTAAAGATTGAATTGTCAATAACTGAGTCTGTGGCTAGCACACCTTAGAATGTTTTTCCTCCAAGAATATGTGTGTTGTCATTAAAGCCATCATCTAGGATCCTACAAGACGCACGCACACATAAGGAGGAAAGGGAAACAAAGAAGAAAACTTTAGACTCCATACCAATTGCACTCTCTTGTTCTTGTTGGCCAATTTATTTATTACTGTGGAGATGGGCGAAGGGAAGTGTTTCACATAAAATTATAACTCGTTGAGAGATTATAGTAGGGAAAAATCTGAAGAACAGTACAATGTTTTACTCAATGGAAGAGGGGAAAGAGCTTGATTCATGACAACTGTCAAGTACATGGTGTAGACATGAGAGATCTCTAACATAAAAGTATTGGTACCACTAGTAATGTAAAACTAATGTCAGTGACAGTCATTTTAAGTAAACACTAACCAAAAGGTCCCAAGGAGAGCATATAGCTACCGCCCCAGCAACAGGAACATTCTCTCCATTCTCCCCAAGATATATTACTTGCAAGCAAGTGTCAAATTAAAGGATTTAACCTTTAAAGTAGAATGTCAAAAGCATATAATAAAATTTGGCTCATAAACTAATGCTTCCAATGGTATACAGTTTCCAAGAGTGGCTATGCAGCATGTTTGTCTATTACAAATCAATATTAGCAACTTTTAAGCAGACAGTGCCACATAAAGAAATTAAAACAATATTATGATCTGTGTCCCTTGCCCCCATACCCCACAAGAAATTTTTACTTATGGAGTGAATATTATCGCTAAGGGTGCAGAGTGGTAGCACAAATAGAGCTCTACAGAATTAGTTGATTTGAGTTGAAATTAGTTGTCTACTAGATATGCATAGCCTACAGAATCATATGAGAATTAGACAATGATATTGATAAGAGATAATGACTTCAGAGAGAATAAAAAAGTGACGTGCAGTTAGCATGGTAGTAACAAGACCTCCTGTGCTTGTCCCTGCAATCACATAAAAATAATCTGCAATTCTAGCTTTGGGGCCATCAATTTTCTATACCACAAGGTAAAAAATGTAAAAAAAAACCATGTGAAAAATAGTCATATGTTAATTGCCATTACTATTTTTAATTGCCATTACTATTTTGAATAACTTATATGTAGTACCAAGGTGGTGTCCGTGCAAAAATTATTGAGAGCAGAAAAGGACAAGGAGAGGGCAAAAAAGAATAAGGAGCGAGAAAAGCAACATGAGGATCACACTGACAGAGAAATGGTTACAGATGTTGAGGATAAAGTTATTGTAAAACCTGAAGATAATGGTGTATCTGCAGGTAAGTTTACATGGGCATTGGAAGTATTTCCTCTATTTTCTTGACCTCTCTTTGTATTATCCTTTATACCAACCATGAGGTATAAAACTCTCAGGATGTGTTTTATAGGACCAGAACCATTGGATATCTCCACAACCTTGACTTCTCAGGCATGTGAAATTCCCAGTTCTGATGTGACAATTTTGGAAGGATGTACTTCAGAGGTTTGAACATGTCTCCAATCTTTCTGCATTTTTTGTCCCCCCTTCGCCCACCTCATAATGACTTTCCTTTCTTCCTTCAGGTATGTGCTTGTGCATGGAGTCCAACTGGTTCTCTTCTTGCATCTGGGTAAATATTTCTTTGTTGAATGACATACTTCTTGTGTGATGGTTCTTCATGTGTATCTATAACTTATTTTATTCTTATGTTTATTCTGTTACATGCATCTTTCATGTCAACTAATTTGATGTTTTTTCATATTATGATCCTTTTTTGTTATTGCTGCATTACAGACTTCCTACATCTTAGTCCTTTTGCATAGTGAATTATAGGTTCCACATTGGATATGATCTTCCAATTGAAGCAAAATCATTATGAAGGGTTATTGAGAATTGCTTTATTTTTTACTGGAGCAAATAGGGTTTTCTAAGGATTTCTTGTGTGATTATATCAGCTTTTGCATTAAGTCATATTACTGCAGGTCATTATATTATTCAGAAGTAGACTTTAGTATAGAAATGCAGTTGAATGCATCATTAATTTTGAATGAAATGATCATCTGTTTTGATTTGGCAACAAAGAATTATGACATATTGCATGTGTTAATTTCATTGTAATTCCTGGAATTTCAGATCAATTTTTGTTATGGTATGGTAACATTATCTAAGGTTGCGAATCTAAATAGTTTTTCGCTGCATGCTTGATAAAACTTCTACATCCGGAGATTCAACAGCTTGTATATGGACAATAGTGGATGGTAGCTCGAGATCTACTTCTAATGGTCCTTTGAACATGCTGGTGCTGAAACATGTTAAGGGTAGAACAAATGAGAAGAGTAAAGATGTCACCACACTTGATTGGAATGTGAGTTTTATCTCACTATTCTGACTTAAGTTCATAATAACTGCTAATTATGCTTTGGCTGAACCCACACTATCATTTAGTTATACGTACGATCAAATATATTCTCAAAGTTTGCATGTCATTAGCATTTGCTTTTTTAAAGCTTAGCTTTCAACTTGTTGGCTTTTATTATTCTGTACAATATGGTGCTTTATTTTTAGGTTCGATACTTGGTTTGGATTGGAATTATCTCCTGAGAGCCTTGCTTCTGAAGCTTAGAATGAAATAGTCCAATGCTAGAAGAGTGCCTAACTGCCAAGAATTTAGCATGGTCCATGTTGATTTCATGTATATGGAAATGCTTTTAATTATAAAAACTTAATATAGTCATTTCATTATCTAATACATATTATTCATTATGTACTTTTCATTGGAAGTGTTTTGGCTCAACAACAATAATACAACCAATGTTATTGTCTCACCATTCTAGATTGTATAATCCGTTTGAAATCATGCTACGGCAGAAATTTCAAAGAATCAGTGCTAACTGTATCAATCAGGCAGGAAAGGACACCCAAAAGATAATAGAGGTGGCACCTTTCTTACATATAGCATGAGTTAGTAACATCTTAGGTATTTGGTATTCCACATCAATGTGGAGAGGGAATAGTTCCCTCCTTTGTGTGAATAATAAGAATGTGCATTTGTACATAGCAGTACTTTTGCATTACTAATATATATATATATATATATATATATATATATATATATATATATATATTAATGTACCTCTTGAAAAGCAAGAAATGCACTTTTGAGATGCTGTTTTGATGGTACCAAAGGCTCTTGCTGATGTTGTCACCATTTTGTATGAAAAATTTGTGATACTTTTGCCTGTCCTTATGCAGGGTGATGGAACACAACTTGGAACAGGTTCGTACGATGGGCAAGCAATAATTTGGAGTACAAATGGTAAGCCTTATTAAGTTCAAAATAGAGTGGGTAAGTGTGTGTACTTGTGTGTTAATGAACTATTCATGTCTATAGTTTAAATTGGTACAATAATTTATATGCATCATTTATATGCTTTTTCAAAAATATGTTACATTTTGAAAATCACATGTCAAAATGGACTTCATCGTATGACAATTTTTCAATCAAACACCTCAGCCATTTAACAAGTGCATGATTAATTGGTTTGTCTATTTCCTTGCAGTTCTTAATGCAAGGGAAAGTTGGTGGCTATGCATTAGTCTCTAAGAAGTACTAGGAGAAGACAGAATCCTTTATGTGAGACCCTTTAAATATTAGTACATCATGTTGTTTTGCATTGAAATAGAATAATATTAAGATTAGAATTTTGATCATGCATGGTTCTTGTATTGATTCATTCCTCCTTCTTTTTCTTCTTCCTTTTTTTTTTTCTCCTTTATCTAGTAAAAATACTAAGTTCCTTTATGTTAATATGAAAATGTCTACATAAACTTCAAGAATGAAGAATTTAGTAACTTGGAAAGCTAATTGAATTTTGAATTGATATTTGTGTTTTGGTATAATATAAATTTTTTAATATGTGGTTTCTTAAAGTCTATGTGCATAGCTATGGGTTTTTATTTATTTATTTTTAATTTTTTTAAATAGAAAAACCTTATTTTGAGGGTTGTGAGACCCTCAAAAAAAGGTTATTGTTCTTTTATCCCTTCGACAATTTTCAAAAGTTGCCAATCCTTGATAAAGATAAAACATTTGTTGCAAAGGTCATCAAGGATCAGTTAAACCCTTAAAATAATATCTTTTGAGGGCTTTTAATGCTACTTTCAAGGGTTTTGACCTTCGAAAAAACTCAACTTTGTTGCAGGGATACAAGGACATTCCACGTACCAAAATAGCATGCACGAATGGGATTGAAGACATGGGCATGGAGGTAACGTATGATGAATTATGCAACTCCACTACTCAAGCCGAAGATTTATACAGTGTCCAAGTTGAATATGCAGGGCCCATTCAGACTCCACAAAACTTTAAACCACTCAATCAGAGCATACTTGCACATGAGGATGCACATGACCTCATTAAAACAAAAGGGCCACGCCAGATGGGGCAAACAGCCACGTGGAAAAAAATCATACGTAAGAGTGATTCTCTTAAGCCCAACAGCTCACAATGCCCTACCAAGACGAGCTATAAGCGAGGACAGAAAAAAACCGTGGATGGAGGTCAGGAAAAAACAACTCAGACGGTGGAGGCTGAGGTCCAGCCTCGCTGAGCTTAATGATCATTTTAAGCTGGAACTGTCAGAGGCTTGGAAACCAACGTGTAATAGAAGCCCTCTCTCAGTTGGTAAGAGAAAAAGCTCCCAAAGTCTTGTTTCTTATGGAGACAAAACAATCCATAGATGAGATGCGACGGATTCAAGAGGGATTACCTTACTACTGTATACTAGTCGTTCTGAGCATTCGAAGAAGTGTTGGACTAGCTTTGTTGTGGATGGAAGAGGTAGACTTACACATCCAAATTTTCACCCAAAACCATATTGATGCTCTCATTCTCAATTACTCCAATACACCATGGAGATTGACCGGCTTCTATGGTTGGCCAGAGAAGCAGAGAAAGAACGAGTCTTGGCACCTGTTACGACACCTCCACTCTGGACACTCAGTTCCTTGGTTATGTCTTGGTGACTTCAATGAATTTTGACATCCGAAGAGAAACAAGGGGGACTACGAAAACCCTTGAATCTCATGCAGGAATTCTTCTCAGAGCCTGAAAAGTTTGACCCCTGATCAAGATTTGAAGGGAATGGACCATTAACTTACAGCTATGTACCATTTGGAGGAGGACCTAGGATGTGTCCTGGAAAAGAGTATGCACGCATGGAAATTCTAGTTTTCATGCATATTAATGTTGTGAAGAGGTTCAATTGGGAGAAGTTGCTTCCTGATGAGAAGATCATTGTGAATCCAATGCCCATACCGGCCAAAGGGCTTCCCGTCCGCCTTCTTCCTGACTATGCTTAAATGTTACCAGCACCCTAATTCCACCATCTTATTGAGTGTATGCAGATAAATAAGGGTATGAGAGATACTTGAATGCCATAGCGAATAGCATAATAGTGAGGGATTATCTTTCTTTCTTTTAATTTTTTTTTTTTTATATGTACAGAATTTTTTTAGAAATGACAAAATGCTACCTAAATTTACTTGCAGACCACCCCCACCCGATATTTTCTGCTGATTTGTAAATCCTTCCATACAAGTCTCTCCCTCACAAGGGTGCAAGACCATCTTAGAAACAATAGCTATTTCGTAAAAGTGTTTCAATAATATTTTTTCAATAAATAATATCTTGACATGATATATAAAACTAATTAACTCAAACTTTTATAATTTTACTATCATAATTAAAAGAGGGTTATTGTAAACATCCCATTTTATACTGGTTAATAAACTCAAACTCTTGGTTCCCTGTGATGATACTAGAAGGCGAAAGTCTTAGTCAAATAGAGCATGAGTTGGAGGATGTAAAATGAGAAAATCATGGAAAAGTTCCTACAATTGGGTCCTTCAACTTTGGGCATGAAAGTGGAAGTACTCATAACCCCAAATCTACAACAAGAGAAGTCAGCATTTAAATCAAATCATGAGCACAATATGAGGATGTAAAGGTCAAGGAAAATAAGTCTTTACCTCCCACTTACTTGGTGAACAGCCTGAGCCATATGTGGAAACAAGGTGGCATAAGTAGATCCATAATCAAAGTCCCTGATATGGTCCACATCCTCTAAAAATGGAAGTTGATGGGTCTTTGGTGATGAAGAGACATGGAAAATTCAATAAGAGACATGGTGTCTATATCATTATTACATAGATATTCCTTCAAGTAGTGGAAAAGGTTGTTTCTATACCATTATTACATATATATTCCTTCAAGTAGTACCACATGAGTGATTATAGGAATCCAAATATGCCTAATAATGTTATGAACTTCTACATCACAGAATAGTAAGAGAATTAAATACTGGGTTTTATTTTTGTGTCATTCATATATTACTTGAACTACAGAATTCACTGCTTCACTTAAGTGATTCTAGATGGCAATGAGACATGCTTGCGGTATTCAGTGAGAGCCCACAACGGATATATATTTCTGTATGCTGCATAGTGTAACATGTAGTTCTGCATGAAGGCTCCAATGATTTCCTGCTATAAAAAAATTATATAAATGGTTAAAAACGCTGGCAATAAAATTCAAGCATAATATATTTCCATAGTTTGTTACTTTGTCTTTCTCCTCTTCCCTATTGGATTAAAAATTGTTGTTTCAATCACCTAGTGTCACAAGCTAGTTTTAAACCTGTGTTCTTCATAGTGCAAGAAAGACAACTATCTTCATGTCAATCTTCTTCTTCTTTTTTTAAAAAACATTATCTTTTTCCTTCTTTTGATTTTTGAAAGCTATGTTAATTACAAGCAAATACCTATTGAGGAAAATCACCATCTTCCATTTGAGAATTGATTATCAGTTTTGATACACGGTGAAGAAGTGTTGGGTCTCTTTCAGCCTATTACAAAAGGGTTTGATATAAAATTATGAAAGAAAAACATAAGAATAGATAGTATGTATAATGCTAGCTTTTTAAACTAACAACTTACTTGTCCAGTATGAATAAGACCCATCATTGCCCATGCAATTTGCACCAAATTTAATCTATTTCCTTCCAAAGGTACATATTGCTACATAATTTATGTAGCATCCACTGAATCTCATGTTTAGAAAAAACAATAACTTCATTGACAAAGATTCTTCCCTTAATAACAATTTGGGAAGCAAAATGGGTGTGTTATTAAAGGTTCTTGAATTGTTATCAATAGTGATTGAATCAAAAATATTATGAAAATTTATCGAAGCTCAAAGCACATTCCATGTTGAGACATTTACCTTCTTTGGGCAAGAAAGATAGCTCTCTCCCCAGCCACCATTATCTCTCTGTATTTTGAGTAGAAAGTCAACTTCTTTGCGCATAGTGAGACAATTGTTGTAATTCTTGCCACCAGCAGCCAGACCTCCAAGTGCAAACCACGAACCATAAGTGAAGCAAACTCCCCAATTTCCATACCTATCAAAATGCTTTATCATGTAATCGATCTTCTCTAATACACCTTTGTATAATCAAAAATCGTTTCAAACATATCTGAAAAACCAGTTGAGGTACATACCAAGAACCATCTGGCATTTGTATGTCTTCAAGGTAGTGTACAACATTTTTAATGAAGTTTTCAATCTCTTCCTTCCTATACGGTATAATTTGTTAAACAACACTAAAGCTTGGATTGCTGATGCGGTGCATTCAACATACTCATGCTCAATAACAGTATTCTCCAAGAATTCTACGGGATTTAGTAGCTGAAGGGAGAATAGAAAAAGAGCATTCCATTAATTTTGGGCACAAGATGATACTAAAGCATTTTCAAAAGAACTTTAAGGCCATTTCAATATACTCAGTTACTTACTTCCAACCACTTTGTAGCTCCTATAGGCTCCCAAGCTAGTAAACCACCATTTTTACTCTACATTAAGCCATAGAATAGAGCTTATTGATATGAACAAATTCAAATACTTAGAAATAAACATTGCAATAGATATATATATATATATATATATATATATGGTCCCTTCATAGTGAGTTTCAAAAGCCTATAAGAGTTTATCATATTAATATAAGGTAATGGGGGTAGGCTGGTAGCTAGCTACTGGAATTGCAAACAGTTCAGGAGAAGAAGCTATAGAAAGCAACACCATCAGCTTTGCATAAATTATTTTCTTGTAATTAACTAATTTTAGTTCGACAGTAAAACCAAGTGCAGTCTAGATTTCCCATTGATGCCTAGATGTGTGAAATAAGTATAACTAAGATACAACAGCAAAGTTTAGCCTCACCTGTAGAGAAAGTATGACATTTATAGAATCATAAAATTGCTCTGGTTTCATTTTCTCACCAACAATATCTGGTGGCATCTTTGAGAAAAGCAAGCAACACTATGAAATAGAGAAGAATTTGGTGAGGAACACAGTGATTATGGAAGAGGTGCAATACTTTACATCATTGAATCATTTAAAAAATTACCTTCAAACCTTCTGCAGTGCAATTAGAAACTTGCCATCCGTGATCATGATCAGAGAAAGTCCATGATCCTTTAGAAATGTGACGATGCATGCTTTTGAAGTCACCAGAAGGATTTTCCATGACCTTTTAAATTTTTAAGGGAAAATGGAATAACTAGATTGAATAAATATAGTTTTTCCTTTTCTTTTTGTTAAAAGCAAAATTGTCAAATGTATGCTTGATTTTAATGGTGAACAAATGCTATAAGAATTGAAAATCAAACCTGAGATCTCTTTAGGAAGTCATGTCCTCTCATGAGTGTAGGTCCCAATTTCATCTACTAGATTACTTGCAAGTAAGGCTTGAATGAAAAACCAGTATCCCACAGTTGACTACCAAAACTCTGCATACAAATAAAACAGGATGTATCAAAATCAGTATTCCTTTCTTTCTTGCAAGGTACATCAGCACTCATAAATTTAAAACTAGAAAACCAAAGCTTGGGCTTATTCAAAAATTTAAATGAATGTACTGGTGTCCAAAACCAAGCCTAAAAAGAAAACCATTTTAGGGAATGTTTTCATTCACAATTCGATATAAAGTGAAATGAAATCTTCAACAGACACAAAAGATTCTATAGTTGTTTTGTTAAATATGAGTACTAACCTGCATCTTTATTCCATCTTCAGCAACCCATTTGTAATCTGGGATCCTAGCAAGATACTTCTTGAAATAATCTCCATTTGGATCTTCAACCCAACAAGCAAGCATACATAAAACCTGCTCAATGCATATGGTATTTGGTATACTGTTTTATAGCCTAAGTAGAAGCTCACCATTGTTTTTCTTAATTGTAAAGTTACATTACCTTTTCCACACATCCAATGGTAATGTATTGATTGTTCTCATCTTCATAATGAATGTGCTTCATTGTTACTTGAAGAGCCTTCTCTCTAACAAACTTGTTAAATAGCCAACGAGTGAGAAGAGGCTCAGTGAATATGTATAGGCTATCCCAAAGCAAATCTTGTATCAACGTATGGCGATAGTAGTTATCCTCCTGCAATAATAATTTTTCATAATCAATGCATTTCAGGAAATACTTATAAGAATATATCCAAAAAACAAAAATCAACCAAAAGAAGAAAATTAAGATAAACTCACCTTTGCGCATAGATGACGCACACTCTTCCAGTTAACTTCATTATATGGCTTTGTGTAGTGTTCTTCCCTCAATTGAAGAATGAGGGATGTCATAGGGCCAACAAACCTTTTCCCATATAGGCATGTACACCATCCGGCAATAGCACAACATTTTGGCTACATTTTAGAGACAAAGCAATTGATAAGCTATTAGTAAAATAGAAATTCAGAATGTTGCAAGTTTTATTATGAACTTAAAAATAAAATAAGGTAAAACCTCTGTAGTAAAAGCTTCAAGTAGAGGTGACAGATTCAAATAGAAGTCGCAAACAAACATTGTACAAACCTGGATGCATGGGAAGAAACGAAGGAAGGATCCAAAATTCTAGGGGCATTGGATTGCTTCCAATCCATTCAAACAAACCAAGTATCTACAATAAAGGAACATTCGATTTCCAAATTGTTAAAAAGAAATATGGTTATATTTTCATTTACATTACAAATTATTTTTATTATATAAGTTTATACTAAGCATGGTCATACCGAAAGCCATGTCTTTCCCCAAGAAGGCATGTGTGTAACACCACCATGATCAAGGATCCATTTTTGCGCTCTTACACAAGCATTGTCTTGACCTCCATCAGGTCCTTCCCCAAGCATACGCATGCAAATATAGTTGAAAGCCGAGCAAAACCGTAATTGCTCTCACATGAACACTAAAACCGTAATAGTTTTTTTTTTTCCAGGGAAATAACTGCAAAAGAATACCAAATCCTATTGACCATTTAGAATTGATATTTTAATAATATATAATTGCAAACACCCTATTTTATTGTCAATTAATGATGATACATACCTTCTCACGTCTGCATCCCCTAACAATGAACAAATTAAATGACTGGCCTAGACTCTCCAATATTTTTTCTCATTTGTCGTCTTATTTATGATTTAACCCCTCTTCTTCTTTGTTTTGGATAATTTGATAGTTCGAAACAATGGAGATTTGAATAATGAATATCTTCATTGCAAATACTAATTAAGAAATGCTAGTTAAACTACAAGTCTAATGGTAATTTCTATCTTAAATTAATTATAAATCACAAAATTTGTTATTTATCATTTGTGGTTGAAGTTTTTATATTTTTTCCGATTTATCAATTTCAAAAAGATCCAAAATTCCTATCTTATTTCTTGCCCGAACTTCTCACTTTTATTTAAAAAGTTAATTCTTCATCTCAGTCATTCGTAATCATTGCACCAAATGGATCCACTCAAGTATTGACTAGGCTTCTTTTTTTTTTTTTTTTTAAATTCTTATTATAGAAGAAATGCTTCAGGCTATTTGTAACGAGTTGAACTAAAGAAGAAGAACTTGGACAAACTTCTAAAAAAAATTCCTAAGGTGGGCTAGTTTAGATAGAACACGTTTTCAACTCATTCTTTGGTGGGCTGGATTTATAATGAGTTTGTTGAATGAAGTCCATTTTCTTTTAATATAGTTTAATAATTTTTTAACATAAAGTCAAGATAAAATAAATGTGCTATTTTCCCTCCAAAAAAAAAATGTGCTATTTTTCCTTGGGTCCCTAAAATAAATGTGCTATTTAACATGCTTTACGTAATCCCTAAAAAATTGGTAAAACTACTATTCTGGTAAACTTTACCAAAAATTTGTTTTGCTCCTAAATTTTAAAAAGTTATTTATTCATCTTAAAATTTTGTAAAGAGTTTTTTAATAGTTTGGAGACAAAAATAGGGATGAAAAAAGAACTTATTTCAATAGTTTAGGGATGAAAAAAAAAATTTAAGTTGAAGGATTGAAAGTGAAATATTGTCAATTGTTTAGGGATGAAAAATAAACTTTTCAATAATTTAGGGGAAAAAATGAACTTTTAAAAGTTAGGGGTGAAAAATGAACTTTTGGAAAAGTTTAGAAATCAGAATAGTATTTTACCAACAAAAAAAAAAATGTTTTGCATAATAAAATTATCGCTTGCAATTATTATTATTATTACTAGTCGCTAACTTGTGTGATGCAAAATTTTTTGCATTAAATAACATTTCTCCACTATACAAAATATTAAAAACAATAATATATTTATTGCAAAATGATATATGGGGTATATCATTTCACTTAAGGACAATATATTATTGTTGGCACTCATCTAGAAAATTAAGTGAAATGGTTTTTGTTTCTTGTTTTTAATTTTCTTCCCTTTAACAAAATACAATAAGTGACAACTCCTATATTTTCTAAAAATTTACATTTTCCAACAAACTATTGAAAACCTCTTTTTATTTATTTTAAAGATAAAATTTTTCTGGAAGCATCACATGACAGTGCCAACAATAATATGTTTATTGGACAATGAGAGCATATGATAATGAAAGGACAATATATGGGGTATAGACTAATATTAAGAAATCAACAGTTTTAGGATATAACCTTAAGTGGTTAATTGTGAGTGCCAGAACAAAATTTGTCACATCGTTCATATTTTATAGGTCCAAATTACATATATAACAGATTTATATTGTAGAAGCTCAAATTATTATTAAAAATAAAAAATTATACTAGATTATAATAATCATAAACTATATAATAAAATTTGGGTCTAAAAGCTATGGTTGCGCCACATAGCAACACCAAATTTTTTAGATAAAGAGCAAATAGTTTGTTTGTTCTTATCAGCTAATATTTTTTTTTTCCAAAAAAAAAAAAAAAAAAAAACTATTGTTAGTGTTTTAACAAAACATACAACCTCTATATATATATATATATATATATATATATATATATATATATATATTCGCATTTTCAACGGCTTAATTATTTTATCAATATTTTTTTAATTCTATCTTATTTAATTGATAATATTTTGAAAAACATAGTAGAATTTACGTGTGTTTTTAAAATAAAATAAAAATTTTCCTATTTGATTTTACATTTTTTGATATGTTATTAACAATTATATATATATATATATATATATATATATATATATAGGGCTCTTTTCTTCTTATCTCACCTATGTGTTAGGATTTGAAATAAAATAGTCACATTATCATAAACTCAAAATCTATTTTGCATCTAAACAAAAAAAATCACCTAAGCGCTAAATTGGGCCAAACCAACAAAAATGGATCAAAGTGAACCGAACTAGACCGAAAATACTAAATTGGACCGAATGTACCAAATTAGACCCAATGGACTGAGTAGACCAAATAGACTGAATTAGATCAAATGGACCGAAACGGATCAAGGTAGACCAAATGGACCAAAGTAGATCGATTTGGACTGAATTTGACCAAAACTGTACAACACACAGGTCTACCAAAAGTATAATATGATATATGATTTTTAATGACGCCTTGTTATTAATTTATAGTTTGTAGTTTGTAGTTGTACCAACGGGAGACATGAGCAAGTGGGAATTATGATTTTCTCAAACCAATTAATTAGCCCAGGAAAAAAAAAGAAAAAGGACAAGAAGTAAAACGTATTTATTCTTTCTTTCTACTCACCTAGGTTCATAGGCTATAACTCGTACATTTTAGCTTACCTATGACACCTACCAATCCTATATCTTTTGATTGCTTTAATTATAATTCTTTCTATAACCACAACAAAAATTTATCGAATTTTACAACATTTCTAATTTGGCCTACCACCTCATAATTAAAGGGGCTATTGAAAAAAAAAAAAATATATTGCAAATTGTGGTGGATGCATGTGTGAAATGGTAGGCTAATTTGATAACGTTGTGAATTTTTGTTATGTCCGTTATTTTATTGTTAATTTTACTAACAAGTAGTAAATTGTACATGGCTACAAAACTAATTCGTTCAGTGTTTTTAGACCCTTATGCCTTCAAACTGATATCTATTGGATTATATCTAAAGCCTTTTTTTGGAATCTTATTAATTCCAAAAATTTGTATAATTGGTATTATGCTTGTGCAATGCATGGTTTAAGAAAGAATTATAAATAATAAAATTAAATATTAAATTAAAATCAAATAATAACATATAAAGTAAAAAAAAAAAAAAAAAAAAAAAACAACAACAACAACCACGGTAATAGAGACTCACTCCAAGTAAATTATATTAAAGCTTTTCATGTACTTAGATATATACGACATTTAAACAAAAGGTTTGAGAGTAAAGAAAACCTAGCGTACATAAAAGAAAATTTGTTATACCCTATAACAATTTTCCCATAATACTCTCTCCCTCAAAAAAAAAAATAAAAATAAAATTCCCATAATACAAGTTTTACATGATATTGCTAAAAATTTAAATCATTCTTTTTCATATAAAAAAATTGTCCTGTCATTGTAAGTCGTATAGCAAATAAGAATCATATTACTTCAAAAAAATAATTCATTTTTTTTCACTCAAAATTAAAACTCGGCAACACATACAACAAGGAAGTTAGAGAGAAAAAAGAAAAGAAAAAGCAAACCATATGTGTGTGTATATATATATATATATATTCTCACACACACTTATATATATTAAACGTACATATATTCATACATAATAGGTTATTTGAAGTTAATAGTACAACTAATTAAAAATAGTATACGTGACAATTAGGTAAGATACCTTGGTATAGGATGGATCTAGGTGGGGGCCCGGCCTCCTTAGTCTTAAGGGGGAAAAAAAAAAAAAAGAAAAAAAAAAGAAAAAAGAATATATATATATCTATATAGAGAGAGAGAGAGAGAGAGAGAGAGAGAGAGGTATATTTTTACAATTTTATATTTAGACCCCCTCTTTCAAAACTTTTGGGTCCCTCCCTTGCAATTTTACATTGATTTTATTATAATAGCATTTGCATTAATTCTAAAATAACATAAGGCCTCAAATTTGTCCAATCAACCTCAAATACACTCACATCAGTATATGTATTATTGTCCAAAAATACATTTGTTATATTGTAACTGTATAAATTTACACAATTTTTTTAGCATAAATGTACTTTTGTAAATTTACACAATTACTATAGCACAAATACATTTTTGTACAGTGATACATTGTATTGGAATATTTTACACAATTACTATAGTTATGCAAATGAGTGTTTTAGAAATTATTTAGATCGAGGGCAATGGTTTTTGGTTAAGGAGGAAAGAGATGTTTGAGATAATAATAATAACTTTGGTTAGAAAATAGTTGAAATTTCATGATTTTTTTTTACATATACTTTGGTCCTCTTTAAGTCAACATTCTAGATTTGTCCTCGGGTATATGCACGATATTTAAGACAAAATTTTGATATATATATATATATATATATATAACACATTGTAATTTTAAAAGGAACGTTCAGTCAATAAGGCAAAATCAGGATAGTGATAACGATATAGAATTTATCTTTACCCATAAATTGAAAGTATTCATATGCCTATTACTTGAATTGTTTTTAATGTTAAATTTTTATATTTTATTATTTATTCGAATAATTTCAAATGAAATGTTAACAAGTGCCTTAAGGCATTGGCTAATAATTCATCTAAAAAAAGTTTTTATAGAAAAAATAATAATTAATATTTGACAATTTTTTTTAACTCTCATAAAAGTGGTCAAAATTTTCTTAAAATAGATTGTTAACTTAATACTTTAAAAGCACTTATTAGTATGACCCAATTTTTATTTTTTTAAGAGAATATGACCCAACTTTTAATACAAAAAGTAAATTAACAATGCCCCAATTAAAATTATATATATATATATATATATATATACCACACATACAAAGTCAAAAGATGTAATGCAAAGTAAGCGTGACGTCTACACGCCATATATCTAGCATAATACTCCTTTTTTTTGGTTTGTTTAAGATGAGATTTCCAAGGGTGTTTATATATATATATCTTTTTTTTTCTTTTTCTTTTCTTTTTGTTGCTAAAACAAGTGTTATAAAATTACGAGAAAGTTGACGTGTGCCCAAAGGTAATTAGCTTAGGAAGTATCTTAATAAATTTATATATAAAAAAAAAAAATTGGCGATATAATTATTTTAAGAACGTCATTAACATGACCCATAATTTGGGTCATGCTAACAAGTGCGGCAATGGTTAACAATCAATTGATAAACGTTTTGACACCATTTTTTTTATAGAAAATGAAAAAAATTGTAAATAATATTGTTTTTTTTTTCTTTTTTATAAAAAATTATAAATAGATTGTTAACCATTTTTCCAACGACATTCATTAGCATTACCCAATTTATAAGCTTTCAAAAAAAAATAGTGGGTTCTAGTTAGTTCAACTGGAAAGTTTTTAATAGTTAAATAAGAGATCCGAGATTCATTTTTGCCTACACCAAAAACTGATTGTGTATGTGTCTGATAATAAAAGAGCATCATCAGGAGCTATAAGTTAAAACTCTCTCTCAAAAAAAAAAAAAAAAAAAGCTTTCAAAAAAATAGGGCAAAGGCAATAAACTATGAACAGCGAAATTGGCTTAGGGGAAACGGAGGATTAATTACTATATATATTGAAATAGATTTAGTTTTAAGCGGTTATTATTGTCTTAAAAAATCCTTAAATACGATAAATAAAATATTACATTTCAAAAAAGTTCGGAACTTCGGATTGCCACGACTGCATGCTACAAACCGTTGTACTGTTTCTAATAATAGTAATCAATCTTCCTTTTCCCCTAAGCCAATTTTGCTGTCATATTTTATGGCCTTTGTCCGGTTTTTTTAAGAGAGATTCTACGTCTATAATATTTTTATAATATTTTTACAACAAATTATAGGTGGTTAGTTGTTATTGGTTCAAATTTGAACCTAACACTAAAAATACTTTTTTGTCCTAACAATAACAACCAATAACAACTTGTCACTTATAATTTATTGTAAAAATATTGTAGAATATCATTTCTTTTTTTAAAGCTTAGTTACTCCTTTGTCGTTCAATAAATGTTTAAAAAGGGTAATTTTTTTTTTTTTTTTTGACATTGGGACGTTAAAGTCTGGAGTCAAAGAGGTGAGAAGAAACCAGAGAGAGAGAGTCATCTTCTCATGCAATTGCGTCAATGATATATAATGTACTAATCTAGTGTTGCTGTCATGTGCTCATTGCTACCATCTTTTCACAAAGACTCCCACTTTGATTTTTTCATTTTGCTTTTTTCTGATTTAGCTAATTTCCTGTCCAAAATTATCATGCTGATTGAATATAAGTTCAATGATAATTTATCTTTAAGATGCTCTTTGTCACCCAAATCCAATGAATGAAAAAAAAAAAAAAAAAAAAAAACCCAAATTTTCTTAGCATATATTCTTTTTTATAGGACAACTTTTATTTACTACTAACTTTTTATTTAAATTCTATCTATTAATTTAAAAAAACACTATTTTACTTAAAATGTAAATAAACAGTGGCTTTAATTCTATATACTAAAAAAAAATGGCTTTAAACAAATAAAGTAACTTATTTCTTAATTACACTTTTTGTTTGTTTATTTCTCCTTTTTATGCCTCAACCCCATGGTCATACTTAATAACTTATGCGCAAAAGTGTTGGCTCTTGTTAAAAAGAGAATGATAGTTCTTGATTATCCGACTTTCTTAATTTACTTCATAAGAGTTTTATAATTGAACTAGTATATTTAATATTTTTAATAGAAACGTTTAAAGTTTAAATCTCAGTCCTCTATTATTATACCTATCAAAAACTTTTTATCTAAATGTATATATGTGCAAAAACTCCTTCTTAGAGACTTGAAATCCCAGCCCTTACCTCCTCAAACTTCACAAACACTTAATACTTGTAGAGTGACCATCGTGCCAGAGTGTGTGTGATGGTGGGTAAATTTTGGATGGGTATTTGTTAGTGAGTGTCTTAAAAAAATAAGTCAAGGAATAATTAATATTAATTATAAACCATAATGAAACCTGTTTGAAATACTTTTTTCAATAATCATTAATTAGTTTACACCCATAACTTAATAATTAAGGTTGCATATGCTTTCATTAATGGCAAGTTATGACTTCGTTAGATATAAACATGTATCTGAATTCATGATCTTTGTCAATGTCATTGTGTAGAGCCACAAGTACCAATTGCTAACAGCCACCAACCTACTAATTATGAATTAGGACAAACCTTGGGTAAGTGTATGGTACTTGGAGTATTAGTTAGACTATCAGTGATAGTGATATGTATTCAATTTTAGTCACATGTACCTATTTTGACAAACAAAGCCAAGTATTTATAATTTATAGGTTATGTTAATGGATCTTCTTAGAAACAATTATATTGATAAAAAAATTATTATTTTTTCATAAAAAGTTATTAAAATATTTTCTAAACTAATTCCCTGTAGACTAAACTAATTCCCTTTAGACACAGTTAACTTTCTCATAAGTTTATAACACTCTTGGAAATCTCACCTTTAAAAAACCAAAAATAAAAGGAGTACCATGCTAGAGATGTGGGGTGTAGATTACACCCTTTCTTTCTCTTTTTTTAATTTATTTTATAAATAGCCTTTCATATTTTTTTTTTCATTTTTAAGGCAAACCGTCTAGATCAAAACTAAAGATGACTAACAAAGATAAACTTATTAATATAAATTTATTAATAATTTTTTGTATCCATTTTCAGAATTTGAGAACAAAAAACACAGGGTACTCTATTTGACATTTGATTCTTATATATGAAAAAAATGTTACTTTCTTAATAAAATGCTCACACTCTTTTCCACAATCTTCAATTTTTTTTAATGAAAATGTCACTGCACTCATTTTACTGAAAATATAAAAATGCCAAAAAGTTGTTTTCTTATTTTGTTTTTATTCTCACGTTTTTTAGGTATTGAAACTGGAAATGACAACAAAAAATAAACCTAGGCAAGTTTTCACCGTGGCCGGATCACACAAAGAATAAGAATTGAAAGCAGAATGCACCCATTTTTCAGAGGAACTAACCAATGGCTAAAATTTTCTTATTCTCCCATCCTACAAATTGTCATTATGGCTTTTAGAATTATGGGTTGTTTCTAGAAGGTTCAAACAAATCATGGCTATCGTTCTAGAATGACCATTGTTTTTGCCTATGTACACTCACATATTGTCTTTTGCAAACAGGTGCCACTAAAAGCCATTTTATAAAGTACCAACTGCTTCATCAACTATGGAGCTTTTCTTCCTTTGTGGTTTGATACTCTCAGTTTCCTTGTTTCTCTTTGTTGTGTTGTATTCCTTCTATACCACAATTCCTATGCTTCACTTCCAAATCTTCCAAGGGGGAACATGGGCTTACCTTTCATTGGTGAGAGCCTTGAGTTTCTCTCTACTGGAAGAAAGGGTCACCCAGAAAAGTTCATATATGATAGAATGGCTAAATTCTCTTCCCAAGTCTTCAAGACTTCAATCCTTGGAGAGCCGGTGGCTGTTATGTGTGGTTCGCTGGGAACAAGTTTTGTTTTCCAATGAAAACAAGCTTGTCACGACTTGGTGGCCAAATTCTGTGAACAAATCTTCCCTTCCACTCAAAAATCCTCTTCCAGTAAAGAATCCAAGAATTTGAGAAAGTTATTACCAAACATCATGAAAGCAGAGGCCTTGCAAAGATATATAGGTATCATGGACACTATTGCACAAAGACACTTTGCGGCTGGTTGGGATGGCAAGCAAGAAGTGATTGTGTTTCCACTTGCAAAGAGGTACACCTTTTGGTTGGCCTGCAAGCTGTTCTTGAGCATTGAAGATCCAAAGCATGTTGCAAAGTTTGAAGCTCCTTTCAGTTTTTTGCCTTCTGGGGTCATTTCTATTCCCATAAATTTTCCAGGGACAGCATTCAACCGTGCTATTAAGGCTTCAAACTTGATAAGGAAGGAATTGAGGGCTATCATTAAGCAGAGGAAGATTGATTTGGCTGAGAACAAAGCATCTCCCACACAGGATATATTGTCACATATGTTGCTCACCTCTGATGAGAATGGACAGTACATGAATGAGATGGACATAGCTGACAAGATTATGGGTTGCTTGTAGGTGGACATGACACAGCAAGCGCAGCTATTACTTTGTTTGTCAAGTATCTTGCAGAATTTCCTGATATCTACAATGAGGTCCTAAAAGGTAAACTTTCTTCACTTACCTTTTTCAATTCAATGATTCTTCTATTCTTTGTGAATTCATAGTAGTGAATTTATCCCAACTTAAGCAAATTCCTAAAAGTGAGTTCAAATGATTTTCCACTGGTGATGGCATTTTTGTGGTGCCCACCTTATGGTTTCAACCTTATCTCCCCTCTCAGCCTCCTCATCTACTTATCTGGAAAAAAATAAAAAATAAATAAATAATTTCAAAAAACATTCTCAGACTGATAGGAAATAAACAAAGAAAAAAATAAATTTAAAATACGATATTTTTTCCAACATTTTTATTTTTCAAAAATATTGACATTTCCAGTTTTGAAATAAGCTGTTCCTACTTCACAATTGTTTCCAATATTTCGAAATAAATATAATGCTTGTTATTTTTTACCAAAAAAAAACATATATATATATATATATAAATAATATTCATGATAAAAAAAAAAATATAAACATATGGTGACATACTTAATCAATATTAATTATGGGACACTCTCAAAAAGATCAAATAAAGTTTCTCAAAAAAAATGATAAACATAAAGAACTCCACTATGTTTTTTCATTAAAATTATTAATAATGTTTAGTGAATACCTAAATGATAAGTCATAAAAGATAAATTCATAAAAGAATATTACGTAATTCAAGTTTAAACTTATTAAGGAAATATTAAGAATGTCTACATAAATATAAGTAGAAACAATTCAATTAAGAAATTATAATAAAAAAAAAGAGAAAAAAAAAAACTTTGAAATGAAAATAATTTAAACCAATTCTACATATATAAATTAGGAGACACTTTTTTTTTTTTTTTGTGTAAATAATCAAAATAAATCATGGGAGATAATGTCTTCATTGATTTTGTTCCTTAATTACAGGTTTTTCTCTTTTCAACAAAACCAAAATCTCAAATCATTTAAAAAATTATGTGGAGTATCAAAAAACAAAAAAAAAAAAAAAAAAAAAAAAAAAAAAAAAAACCACACGCTTTTAGAGTTCGTTAGGGTTGAAAAGGATTACAAAGAATTTACCGGAATTTACTAGATTTGACTAGGTCTTATGCTTATTTTTACTAATTCATTAATCCAAGTAACCAAGTTGGTTTGGGTTGATAAAATATTCTAGAATGAAACATGCTAGAGGTACAACCTGTTTTACAACAAAATATCATGCTTAATTAATTTGCATTTGGATTAGGGTTTATTGAAAAGATTATTGATTTGTTTACTGAAAGTTGGCAAATATATGATTTAGTTAAGAAATAATAGTTTAAAAAACTGAAGATATATATCAAAAAACAAAAAAGCTGAAGATAAAAAAATAAGTTAATAAAATAATAGTAAAAAGCTTTAAAAAATACCATTCTACTCGCTTTCTTTCATATGTGGAATGGCATTAATGCCTATGGATGCAAACACAAAACTAGATTAATAATTCCGTTTGTTTCGATGGAAAACTTATATAAGTAAGTTTTCACAATTTCCTATATTTAGTAGTATAAAAAAATGGATTAAAAGAAAGTAATATTTTATTAACTTCCCTTATTTAGTTTGATACGAGATAGAGTTATTTTCCACTAAAATTTTCAAAAAAAAAAAAAAAAAAACTCTATCTCAAGAAAAATTAAATAAAGAAATTAATTTTATCTCATGTGAAGCTAAAATAAGGAAAGTCAATAAATAGTTTTGAACTTATTTAAGGTTGCTACTAAACATGGAAAAATGAGATAGTTTTCTAGAAAATAATTTTTGAAATACTATTCATCTATATGTATAATAATAAGCCAAGCAGAGAGAAAATTAATTAAATTTTGAATTAGAATTCAATTAGAGTCTAATTTTGGTCATGTGTCTCATCTAATCTAAAATTTAGAATTTTGTACCAAGTAAATTAATTTAGTGTAAAAAGTAAATTTAATTAGAGTTTAATTTTGCGCCACGTGTCCCATCTAATCTAAATTTTAAAATTTGTGTCAAAGTAATTAATTTAGTGTAGAAAACAAGGAGGCCAAATAATAAACAATAAAAAATATAATCATTCTAAAAAAATTCAAATTATAAGTCATATATAATATATATATTATAGGTAAAGTTTAGAGAAAATCGAATTAGAATTTGAAATTATAATCCAAATTTATGTATGAACTACCCATAATTACCCACTTAAACTTGTGCATGTGTCTACTTAAGTTTTTTTAATCTCTGTATCAAGTGAGTTAATGAGTACAAAATACTAAGAATAATATTAATAAACTATAAAATTAAAAAAAAAAAAACATCACATATACTCAATAAAAATCACCCATGTTTTTCAATAAATAAATAAAATAAAAATCACCACATAACAAAAATCACCATGTTCTATTTTATTAAAATTAGAAAAAAAAAATGATATAGTATTAAATTTAGGAAAATAATTTTAATATTTAACTAATTACGTTTACTTTTAAAAAATAATTGATAATTATCTATATTTTATAATAAAAATTAATTTTAAATGTATCTAAATGTATGCATGAATGCATGTATTACATGCTATAAAAAAATTAATTTGACTAATTATTTATATTTTATAATAAAATTTGTTTAATTTTAAATACATCCATGCGTTTGCATGGAGTTACATGCTAGTTATCCATAAAATGTTAATGTCGAAACAAATAATTATATTTTCCAACTTTTAGTAAACAAATTAATAATCATAGTTAAAATTATTGGATTCTATATTAGATTCTCCAATTATATTTACATTTTGAATGTAATTATCTTTGAAAAGACAGTGATTTTTTGATTATTGATCAATATAAACATTTATATTATAATTATATTTTTACCCCTAGTTTAGATATATAATAGTAAAAAATAATTTCTTTTATTGATAGCAGTAAAGGAAATTTGAAAGGAAAAAAAAAAAAGTCGCTACAATAATTATTGCTTCAAAAACTATTGGAAAACTTTCTGTTATCCACCATTCCTCAAATTCTATTGTTGAATTGTAATGGATATAAATTTATAAATAAAACTATATTTTCAGTATAAAAAGACAAAGTTAATAATGTTATTATTTAAATGATGGACATTACGTTTCAAAAAAAATGATGTAACATTAAATATATTTTAATTTGTAATAGATAATTGAAACCACGAATTGGATCCGTTTCTTACTTTTATGGCTAGTTTTCTTATACACTTAAAATAAAAGTTAAATCACACTGATACGAAGTCATTGTTTAGTCATCTTCATTCATGTTCTTGTATCAAATAGAGCAAATGGAGATTGCGAAATCAAAGAAACCAGGGGAGTTACTTAACTGGATGACATTCAAAAGATGAATATTCATGGAATGTTGCTTGTGAATGAGTGATGAGACTTGCCCCACCCCTTCAGGGTGCTTTTCGAGAGGCCATTAATGACTTTATTTCGCTGGTTCTCTATTCCCAGGGTTGGAAGGTTGGTATATGCGTTTTTTTTTTTACACCACGCCTATGCTTATGCACATGTGTTTTGTACACTTTAATTTGGATGTTTATATTGGCAATAGCTTTACATTTTAATTTTTTGTAATTTTCTAGTTATATTGGAGTGCAAACTCAACACATAGGAACCCAGAATTCTTCCCAGAGCCTGAAAAGTTTGACCCCTCAAGATTTGAAGGGAATGGACCATTACCTTACAGCTATGTACCATTTGGAGGAGGACCTAGGATGTGTCCTGGAAAAGAGTACGCACGCATGGAAATTCTAGTTTTCATGCATAATGTAGTGAAGAGGTTCAACTGGGAGAAGTTGCTTCTTGATGAGAAGATCATTGTGAATCCAATGCCCATACCGGCCAAAGGGCTTCCCATCCGCTTTCTTCCTCAAAGCTTAAATGTTACCGGCACCCTAATTCCACCATCTTACTGAGTGTATGCAGATAAATTAAAGGGTATACGAGATACTTGAATGCCATAGCTAATAGCCTAATAGTGAGGGATATCTTTCTTTCTTTTTTCTTTTTTCTTTTTAATTTTTTTTATATGTACAGAATTTTTTTAGAAATGACAAAAGTTACCTTAATTTACTTGCAGACCACCCCCACCTGATATTTTTGCTGATTTGTAATGCCTTCATACAAGTCTGTCCCTCACAAGGGTGCAAGACCATCTTAGAAACAATAGCTATTTCATAAAAGTGGTTCAATAATATTTTTCAATAAATATATCTTGACATGATCTATAAAACTAATTAACTCAAATTTTTTTAATTTACGATCATAATTAAAAGAGGATATATGTAAACATCCCATTTTATACTGGTAATAAACTCAAACTCTTGGTCCCCTGTGATGATACTAGAAGGCGAAAGTCTTAGTCAAATAGAGCATGAGTTGGAAAAAGTAAAATGAGAAAATCATGGAAAAGCTCCTACAATGGGTCCTTCAACTTTGGGCATGAAAAGTCGAAGTGCTCATAACCCCAAGCTACACAAGAGAAGTCAGCATTTAAGTCAAATCATGAGCACACAATGAGGATGCAAAGGTCAAGGAAAATAAGTCTTTACCTCCCAATGACTTGGTGAACTGCTGAACCATATGTGGAAACAAGGTGGCATACGTAGATCCATAATCAAAGTCCTTGATATGGTCCACATCCTCTAAAAATGGAAGTTGATGGGTCTTGGTGATGAAGAGACATGGAAAATTCAATAAGTTTGGATGAGATGAAACAATGAAGTAATCAAGGAAATTTGCTGAGAACAAGAAAATTTTGATGAGAATTAGGGGTATCTTATCAATGTCCTGATTTTTCTTTTTCAACTATTGGAAAGACTTGAGGTTAATGTCTTTTGAATTTTGTATTCCCCGCTTTCCCTAAGATTGCAATGTATTTTGTAGTTTAATAAATGTTTTCTTCAAATATATATATACAGACTAGGCCGGTTGAGGCCATGTGCGGAAGAAATACAAATAAAGGCCGACTGAGGCCATATGATTACAAAGATAAATACCGACTGAGGTATATAATTGAGCCATTTGATTACAATGCTAAAGTTGGGTGAGGGGATAGTGTTTTGGAGCTATTCCTAAAACTTTGCCTCTGAGGTACTCTGGAACTCTTCTTAGAATTGGACCTCCGACTAGTGAGGTAATTGTTGCTACTACCATTGGACCTCCGACTGGTGAGGTAATTGTTGCTACTACAATTGGACCTGCTGAAGAATGGAGAAGAGGCTGCCTTAAATAGATGGTGGGAGCCTGGATGCCTTCTGAAGACTGCTGAAATCACGGAAGGTGAATTGCTTTTACTGAGGTGAAAACTCTTTCACCGAAAGCAATAGTGATTCTGAATGATTATGTCTGTGAACAGTAACTTTTACTGTTCTGTGAATAGTGACTTGTCCCTTGCTTTTCTGGATTATGTTCATCGGTCACTGTTGGATGAATAGTGATCTGTCGGGGAATCTGCTGATGAGTGCTGGTACTACGCGTACTGTTCATATTAGGGGGTGCTGATTTGAATAATAACTGAATTGGAATCTTACTGAGTTGCTGAGTCAGGATGCTTCAATCAGTATCAGGAACATCTGATGGATATCCATCGTAGGGATCCATGGGGAATCATCATCACAATTGTGCTCGTGATATTGTGGTATAGTGGTTACAGAGTACGAGTAGAAGAGAAGGGGTTCATGTACAGGCTTCTTCCCTGTGAGGAATCTCTAGGACTATCTGGACCAAGTTTCTTGAGGTTTCTGATGGCAGAATCATATGGTCGTCTTCCAAAAACATAGATCCTGTCTGTAGAACCTATAAAATGGTAGCCTTTCCTAGACTTGGCTGATATCAAGAATTTGGTTGTTGAAGTAGTTCCTCCAGCGTTCTGCTACAGCATAGGGTATTTGTATGAAATATATGTATCTCCTTCATACCATGGGCATTGATAAGTGACACCATTGCTGAGGACAAGATGCTTTGAGGGATAAACTTCCATCCAATTATCTTTGTCCAATCTGGTAGAGTATTCCAACATCTGATAGAAACAAGGGGCTGTTGATCTGTTTGACAACATTTTGGATGATCTGGGGTAGCTAGCTAATTTGGTCATGACTTGTGAGCTTGATAAGTCTTATAAAACCGATTTAAACATTTGTGAGAGCCAGGCATGATCTCTTTCTTTTTCGTTTGATCCGTCTTCATAATTGACCAAAAGTCCCGAAAAGGGTGATGTGTTTTCATATACTTGGAGCTGCTTCCAAAGTATTCTTCCCATTTAGCTTGCATGATTAAATTATCAATATCACTGAATCTTCTGGATTAGGAATAGTGGTTGTTCCAAAACATTTGAAATGTTTGAACCAAAGATTCAGAGATCTTTCATAGCATGGGCTCTCAAAATATGAGTTTGTAAGTCTGATGGCAAGTTGGCAGTGGCACTTCTTAAAGTAGCTCTAGTCTTAAGACTGAGCTTAGCATAATCAGTGCCCATGATAGTCATTTTATCCATGAATGGATATCCTCTTTGCCAAAGAGTTGACTAGTTAAGACTTCATTCCTAGTCTCAAGGTTAACTAGGAAGAGTTCTAGTGCTCTGAGGGTTTTTTGGAAAAGGTCTTGGGTTTTCTGGTGTAGGCAAATTGGAGGTTATCAATGAGACTTTAATGGAGTAGGGTAATTTGTATATGCCCCATTATTGAATTGTAGGGTCTTGGATATAGCTTCCTGTAAATCAATAGCTATATCACCACTGGAATATGTCACTATTGGAGAGACAAATTCCGGATGATGATGTTGTCCTCTATGGTTGGTAGAGATGCGCCTTCGTGCTTTACAAAGACTATCCTGCTGGTAGTCTTCTGTCTTAAGGAGTTTCCCCTTGCGGGTGCTTTCCCCTTGCCCTTCTTCTCTACTGAGAAGTCATTGTCCACTTATTAGTGGTATTAAAATATTGCTCTCTCTTTCTCCTGCCAAGAAAGGTTTGGATCATTGGAGTTTTTCAAATAATTGTAAAAAACCCTTTGTTTTAAAATTGATGGATGCAGAGATGCAAATATTTCATGATGAATGCATGATGATAATTGGGACCAGTTGGGGTCAAAAGAATCATCAATGCATGATGATAATATGATGGTTTTGTTCCTACACAAACATCTTTGCATGGTGGGGTTCCTCCTCCGGGCCATTAGAGGTACTATATCTAGAGGAATCAGAGGATGACCTATACATCTGTTTGAGTTCACTGTCACTAGCACTGCTGAATGACTCATTGTTTGAGTGGTCAAGTTCTAGTAACTTGAAGATCTCATTTTGCTGGTTGGGTCACTAATGAGGGTATTGATAAGGGATTTGGCTTTATTTTACACTCACTCTTGAAATGACCTTTCTTTCCACAGTTTGTAGCATTTGCCTGATGCTTGTGGAATAGGTTCCTTGGAGTTTCCTTTCTATAGACATCATCAGTCTTGTACTTCTGTTTTCTATAATACTGGGTTCCTTTCTTCCTATAGGATTTCTCAAAGGATTCCTTTCCTTTGTGCTTGGATTCCTTTCGGAAGGTTTCACTGAGGGTAAGCCATATTGTAGACAGAAATGTCCTATTCCTACTTGGCTTTGTTCTTGGATTTGGCTTGAGATTTTGAGATCCCTGCACATCTTCATTCTTTCACTTCGAATAGTGCTAGAGATGGTCTCCATAGGTTAGGTTATCATAATCTATGACACCTGAGGGCTCGAAAGGGTTTCTTTAACTTTCTGGCTGAAGAGTGTTGGTAGATCATTAATGAATTTCTCCTTCCAAAATGGAGAGTTACAATCTCTCTGTGCATGACTCTAGTGGTAAAGATATCTTCATACCATTGGTAGTCTCCTAGGGTTGTACATCTAAGGTTACTCGCTGCTCGTAAATCCTAGATGTTATATTGCTGGGCTTTCTATGAAGTGTTTCATGATCGTATAGATCAGGGTATTGACTCCATCAGGAATTCCTTGTTCAATTCATTGATGATGGGGTTTCCTTCCTCATCTTTCTGAATGCATACTTGATGTCTTCTTTAGACATTTCAGTTAGGCAATTGTTCCACCATTGCTAGAGTTTTCCTGTGAATCCTAACACTATAATTTCAATGACTTCCTTTGAGAACGGCCTTCATCCAGGTAGTTGTTGGCTACCATAGTCATATGCTAGATTTGGTTAGGATTCCTGTTTTGATAAACCTCTATGTTCCATTCATAGAGTCTACTAGATGATACTGAGAATTGGTTACTAACATTCTGTTCATCATACTGGAGGTCAGGGGGTGTTGGTCTAGGGTACCAAATCTTGGTTGAGCTGGCTGGATTAGGATGGTAAAGCCGTTTACCTGTAAATCCTTAAACTGGTTTTCTAGTTTTTCTAATTCCTAGTTAGAGGCTTAGCTAGAACTGCTAGAGGCTGTTTGGACGTCTAAAACATTAACTGATGAAGGGGTGGCTGGTTCCTTCTACAAGTTCTTCTAGTTTCTAGGCAACTATCTTTAAGGCGTTTTATCTTTAGGATACTGAGGCTAGTGTGTCTAGTTGTAGGTAACTTGACTAAAGGCTTTTCTAAGGCTTGATCGGTTTACTAGAGCTTCCCTGGCTGAGGATAACCTTGTTTTCGATCCTATCTTTTATCCTGCCAAGTTGTTTTCCTATACGTTTAGACACTGGTTGTATAGTTATTTTGCTCAATAACCTTGTCAACTGGTTGATGCCTATCCATGTGGTTTTGAATGGAGAGGCTATTATCTCTCTTGCGATGACTAAAGGTTATGGCTTCTAGAGGTGGGTGGCTAGACCTAACAACTTCCTTAGTTGCATTGGGCCCTTCTATGGTCCAGGCTCTGGTGAGGACACAAAAACTGCTTGTGCTGGCCAAAATACCTTTCGAAGTATATGAAAAGGGGGACTACGGGATATTTCCCTCATGAATGCGTCCATGCTCAAAATACTTTTTCCTTTGTTTTTCTGGTATAATTGGCTTTGTAGGCTTCCCTTTTAGTCTTGTTTTCCTCATAACAAAATTCCTTACCTAATTCTTCTACGTCAGGAATGAATTCTCTGTTAGGACCAAATGTTCAGAGATTCTTCTTGCTGATCTGGAGGCTGTTCCATATCAGTTCAAATAGGGATAGGGGGGATTGCTCCCGATCGTCTTTTCATTGACAATCGAATCCTGTTTGGCTGTGTAGCAAGGTG